>OZ023264.1:151170913-151718413 GCA_964006375.1 Tillus elongatus | reverse complement strand
TTCAGTGTTACACCATTATCCCGGGACCATGCAGAAAATCCTGCACCCACTAGCTCTTACTGCAGTTTACCCCTAAAGTTCTATTTTTAGATGAAACAGCTATCGTAACTATATCAATAACAGTCATGCCTGCTTCGTATTATTAGTGAATTTTCGTAGAAAAAATTCACTAATGGGGAGATCTCGACTTTTGAAAAAAAAATTCAAATGAGCGCGAATTAGGACCCCTAGAACCCATATCCCGGGTCAGTTTCGATTTTTATATGTTTATATATATATATATATATATATATATATATATATATATATATATATATATATATATATATATATATATATATATATATATATATATATATATACATATATATGTATGACACCGATAACTCAAAAAATAATGGGCCGATTTTGATAAAATGTGGCACATACCTTCCGTTTGTAAATGGCTTGGATAAGTTCGTTAGTAAGAAAAATCGGACGAGGTTCTCCGGGAAAATTTTGAGTTTTCATTCGAAAAAAAAATAAAACTCCGGAATTAACAAAGTAAGGGCAACCAAATTTGGTACGCCGGTTCATATCATCATAGGTAAGCTACCTACCAAGCTTTTAGCTCTGTAGGCTAAAGGGAAAAGTTACAGGCATTTAAAGAAACATAAATTTGTGTTTTCCTCAAAACGGCAAAATCGCGATTTAAAACGTCAAAATTGGTAATATTTAGGCAATGAACCTCAAATTAATATGTGATATGGAATGAAAATGTCTCAAGAAGAATGCTTTACAAAGCCTGAACTCTTAGTTTCAATCGTCATTGTCCTTCATTTTACTAAAATATTCCCAGAAAATTAATTTAAAATAGACCCTTTCTCTGATGCTTTGGCAGTAGTGTTAGCTATAGAGTTTATCGTTTAATGGTATATCATTTTCGTAAAGAATCATTAAAGCTCAATATATCCGTTATTATGCAAGTTACGAAAAAAAAAATGGTATACATTAATTATAGGGTAATCTCGAGCTACATCTTAAAAAATATTTCCACAATTACAGGCTGGCCCATAAGTCGTTGGTGTTTCAAATTTTCTTTTTTTTTAATCGAACACGCCCTATGTTATTGCATTTTTGCATTTTCCATCGAAATATAATACATCTTTGTAAGAAAAGAAATTCGGGACGCAGCAAGTGCGTTATGGTAGCGAATTTTCATTAAATGCTTCAAATCTGAATAGCTCAATTTGCTATTAATCTATAAGGTTGACCAGGAAACCAGTTTTTTCGGGAACAATTTAAGTTTACTTTCGGAAATTTGTGTACATTTTCAAACGATAAAGTTATTTTGATGAAACATGGCACATTGTTTCTACTATATATATTGATGCCTGCTTTCTAAAAAAACATGTTTGCTATTAAAAACATTTTTATGTAAATTCACTACCATAACGCACTTGCTGCGTCCAGAAGTTTTTATAAAATGCAGGAAGATTACAGAGTTCAGAATAAAGCACTGAGGCACACCAACATTCACTTCTTCTCGTAAAGATTCAATATTACTTTGACCACTTTTGTGATCGCTTCGTTAAATACGAAACGGTCCATTCAGAAGTCACCACTGAGATTCCGGTGTAAGAAAGTTTCAGGCTAAGCAACTTATGGTTCACCATATTAAAGATACGCGATAAATTGAGAAATAACGCAAAAGGTTGTCTTTTACTGTCAAGTGTGCTTAGAATAAAGATGATCAGATTTAAAACGGGAGCAGACTTGGACATTTTCTTCCTTAAATCGTACACACGCTAAAACAAGCACACACAATTTGTGTAACCGTTTTAACAGGAATGTATCTTGATATATTAAGTTGATCAGTGTATATTCCTGTTATAAACGTTGTATAGCGGGGGCTAAAAGCGATATTGTAGATTATTATGATAAATAAATAAAAGTCTGGACGCAGTAAGTGCGTTATGGAAGTGAATTTTCATAAAAATGTTTTTAATAGAAAATATGTCTCTTTAATACAAGCAGGCATCAATTTGGTCACCGGTATAACCTATATAGTAGAAACAACGTACCATATTTTATTAAAATAACTTATTGTTTGAAAATGTACAAAAAATTTCCGAAAATAAACTTAAAACGTTTCCGAGAAAACTCGTTTCCTAGCTGACGAACCTTAGGTTAATAGCAAATTGCGTTATTGAAATTTGAAGCGTTTAATGCAAATTTGCTGCCAAAACGCACTTACTGCGTCTCGATTTTTTTTTTTATAAACATGCATCATATTTCGATAAAAATGCAAAAAGGAATGTTAAAAAAAAAGTAGGTATCTGCAACAACTGATGGGCCATCCTGTGATTGTCAAAATAATTTTATAAGATAAAGCTCAAGACACCTTATAGGTAATGTATACAATTTTTTCTCGTATCTTGCATAATAACAATTATATTGAGCTTTACCGTAGAAATGCGTCACCCTGTGTATATATATATATATATATATATATATATATATATATATATATATATATATATATATATATATATATATATATATATATATATAAACAGAAAGTAAACCCGGGTATGGATTCTAGGGGGCCTAGTTTGTGCTCATTTGAAGAAATCTTTTTAGAATTGAAAAGCCGCGGTCTCCTCATTAACGAGTTTTTCTATGAAAATTAGCTAAAAACTATAGACCGTTAAACCATAAACTTAACTAAAACTACTTCATTATAGAAAGAGTCTATTTGAAATCAATTTTCTGGAAATATTTTAGTAAAATGAAGGGCAATGATGGTTTAATCTGAAACTTAAGGGTTTGCAGAACACTCTTTACATAATCCGTATTTCTTTCAGGTTCCTTGTCTAAATAATTTTGACGTGTCAAATCGCGACTTTTTACGTTTTGAGGAAAACCCCAATTTTGTTTCTTTAAATGCCTCTAACTTTTTTGTCTTTAAACTTACAGACCTAAATTTTGGTAAATTGTTAACCCTTTATATATATATATATATATATATATATATATATATATATATATATATATATATATATATATATATATATATATATATATATAATTAAAACTAACCCTGGATATGGGTTCTATGGGGCCTGGTTCACGCTCATTTGAATAAATTTTTCTAAATTCAAAAGTCGGCATCTTCTCGTTAGTGAATTTTTTTTAAAGAAAATTCACTAAAACAAGCACTTGTGAAGCCACGGGAAAAGTCTACGACTGTATTAAACATGGAACGCTTTCACCAAGTTAGGACAAGAACAAGCAACCATATATGCTATTCAAATTAAATTAAGTCTTAAGCTTTCATCTCCTCTTTGTCTCATTATTTTTTATACAAAAACTCGCTAAAAAATTCATCCGAATAACAACAATCTGATTAGATAACGGTAAAGTGAAATGAGACTAAAAAAAAAATTGAAAAAAGTAAACTCACTAACTAGGATTCGAACTCGTCATGCATTGAATTTGGTTATCCGATGTACAGAGACTTAGCTATGCTCTACATGTGTCTACTAGCAGCTATATCCCGTAATACATTGGTTCAATGTTTTAAGATTTACACAAAACCATTTCGATTTACAGTAGATTTTTGCTCATATTATAACGAAATCAAGGAAAATAACGACTTAGACACATATCTAGGAGCTTGTTAGTCATTTCTTATAGTATTTTTCACTCCCATTCGTACTCAATCAATTTTGACGTTTTAACTTTCTTGAATCAGATTTAAATAATTAAAAATTAATTTACTTATAACTTTTTTGTCTTTTAGGATAGAGATCTGAATTTTGGTACACAGGATACACTTTATGACAGAAACCAGCTTACTAAATTTGGTTCCCCTTACTTTGTTATTTCTGGATATATAATTTTTTTTCGAAAGAAAACACAAAATTTTCCGGGAAAACCTAGGCCGATTTTCCTGACTAACGAACTTATCCAAGCCACTTGCAAAAAGAAGGTATGTGCCAAATTTGATCAAAATCGGATCATTATTGTTTGAGTTATCGGTGTAATATACATATATATATATATATATATATATATATATATATATATATATATATATATATATATATATATATATATATATATATATATAAACATATAAAAATTGAAACTGGATATGGGTTCTAGGGGGCCTAGTTCGCAATGCAATGTTAGTAATGGAAAAGACAGTGCTAGAATATAATAGTTAGAAATTAACAAGAGTATCTAGATTGTTTAAAGCAGTTAAAGTTTGTACTTCTTTGTCAATTATAAAAACTCTGAACGCAGCAAGTGCGTTATGGTAGTGAATTTTCATTAAAATGTTTGTGTTTTCTTTTTAAGAAAGCAGGCATCAATTTTGGTTACCAGTATAACCTATATAGTAAAAACAATATGCCATGTTTCATAAAAATAACTTTATTATGTGAAAATGCATAAAAATTTCAAAAAGTAAACTTAAGTATTCCCGGAAAAACTCGTTTCTTGGTCAACCTTATAGGTTAATAGCAAATTGAGCTATTTAAATATAAAGCATTTGATCAAAATTCTCTACCATAACGCACTTGCTGCATCCAGAATTTATTTTCTTACAAACATGCATTATATTTCGATGTAAAACGCAATATTGCAATAACATAAGGCGTATTTGATTTAAAAAAAAAGAAAATTTGTATCACCAACGACTTATGGGCCAGCCTGTGATCGTAGAAATATTTTTTTAAGATGTAGCTCAAGACACCCTATAATTAATATATACAAATTATTTTCATATCTTGTATAATAACGGATATATTGAGCTTTATTGATTTTTTACGAAAATTCGACAAAAATTATATATATTATATATTATAAACTCTATAGCTAAGACTACTGACAAGAATTAGAGAAAGGGTCTATTTTCTCTTTGTCTCATTATTTTTTATACAAAAACTCGCTAAAAAATTCATCCGAATAACAACAATCTGATTAGATAACGGTAAAGTGAAATGAGACTAAAAAAAAAATTGAAAAAAGTAAACTCACTAACTAGGATTCGAACTCGTCATGCATTGAATTTGGTTATCCGATGTACAGAGACTTAGCTATGCTCTACATGTGTCTACTAGCAGCTATATCCCGTAATACATTGGTTCAATGTTTTAAGATTTACACAAAACCATTTCGATTTACAGTAGATTTTTGCTCATATTATAACGAAATCAAGGAAAATAACGACTTAGACACATATCTAGGAGCTTGTTAGTCATTTCTTATAGTATTTTTCACTCCCATTCGTACTCAATCAATTTTGACGTTTTAACTTTCTTGAATCAGATTTAAATAATTAAAAATTAATTTACTTATAACTTTTTTGTCTTTTAGGATAGAGATCTGAATTTTGGTACACAGGATACACTTTATGACAGAAACCAGCTTACTAAATTTGGTTCCCCTTACTTTGTTATTTCTGGATATATAATTTTTTTTCGAAAGAAAACACAAAATTTTCCGGGAAAACCTAGGCCGATTTTCCTGACTAACGAACTTATCCAAGCCACTTGCAAAAAGAAGGTATGTGCCAAATTTGATCAAAATCGGATCATTATTGTTTGAGTTATCGGTGTAATATACATATATATATATATATATATATATATATATATATATATATATATATATATATATATATATATATATATATATATATATATAAACATATAAAAATTGAAACTGGATATGGGTTCTAGGGGGCCTAGTTCGCAATGCAATGTTAGTAATGGAAAAGACAGTGCTAGAATATAATAGTTAGAAATTAACAAGAGTATCTAGATTGTTTAAAGCAGTTAAAGTTTGTACTTCTTTGTCAATTATAAAAACTCTGAACGCAGCAAGTGCGTTATGGTAGTGAATTTTCATTAAAATGTTTGTGTTTTCTTTTTAAGAAAGCAGGCATCAATTTTGGTTACCAGTATAACCTATATAGTAAAAACAATATGCCATGTTTCATAAAAATAACTTTATTATGTGAAAATGCATAAAAATTTCAAAAAGTAAACTTAAGTATTCCCGGAAAAACTCGTTTCTTGGTCAACCTTATAGGTTAATAGCAAATTGAGCTATTTAAATATAAAGCATTTGATCAAAATTCTCTACCATAACGCACTTGCTGCATCCAGAATTTATTTTCTTACAAACATGCATTATATTTCGATGTAAAACGCAATATTGCAATAACATAAGGCGTATTTGATTTAAAAAAAAAGAAAATTTGTATCACCAACGACTTATGGGCCAGCCTGTGATCGTAGAAATATTTTTTTAAGATGTAGCTCAAGACACCCTATAATTAATATATACAAATTATTTTCATATCTTGTATAATAACGGATATATTGAGCTTTATTGATTTTTTACGAAAATTCGACAAAAATTATATATATTATATATTATAAACTCTATAGCTAAGACTACTGACAAGAATTAGAGAAAGGGTCTATTTGAAATGAATTTTCTGGAAACATTTTAGTAAAATGAAGGACAATGACGGTTGAAACTAAGACTTCAGGGTTTGAAAAACATCCTTCTTAAGACATTTGATTTCCATAGCCCGTATTAGATTCGAGTTCTTTGCCTAAATGTTGCCGATTTTGACGTTTTAAATCGCAACTTTGACGTTTTGAGGAAAACCCCAATCTATAACTTTTTTTTCTTTTGACCTATATAGCTAAATTTTGGTAGGTAACTTACCTATAAGGATATAAACCTGCGTACCAAATTTGGTTGCCCTTACTTTGATAATTCCGGAGATATAATATTTTTTCGAAAGAAAACACACAATTTTCCGGGAAAACCTGGGCAGATTTTCCTGGCTAACGTACTTATCCAAGCCATTTGCAAAAGGAATTTTTTCACAACATTTAATCAAAATCCGCCCATTATTTTTTGAGTTATCGGTGTGATACATACATATATATATATATATATATATATATATATATATATATATATATATATATATATATATATATATATATATATATATATATATATAACATATAAAAATTGAAACTGACCCTGGATATGTTTTCAGGGGGGCCTAATTAGCGCTCATTTGAAGACATTTTTTTCAAAATTCAAAAGTCGGGATCTCCTCATTAGTGAATTTTTTTTTAAGAAAATTCACTAAAATGGTACGAAACTTGTCCAAATACCTTATGCGTTTTGAAGTATTGAACTGAATTTTACCCAACTCACCTACCTATTGAATGATATAGAACGATATGGTATTTTTATGGCCGCTTGTTATACCTATTTCACAATACATTTATAATTCGAATAGGCATGACTTCATAGAGACATTAACATCTCAACGATTATGTAATGTTTAGTCTTGTACAGTGAGTAGTAGGTACTTTGTTTATGTTACAGTTTAATCCCGACAGTGTTTTATAAATAGATAGCCCGGCATCGAGAGGCCTGGCGGTCATAGAAAGATTCCAGTCTCCTGGAAACTCATGCACTGAAGTTTTTAACACCACTCTGTGATATTTTGCATGGTCCTAAATGTGCACTCTCTGCTCAGATACAGATAATGTTATTTTAAGTAATTTAATTACCAATATGTAAACTATGATAACGCAAAACTGTGCTTCAAGGTTCCTATAACGATTTCGCGAATTATAAATTCTCTCAATAAAAATAACTACCATTCAATCTACAAACGAGTTATAATGCTATAAAACTTAAAATAAATAAACAGTCGAGTGAGAGGAGTCATGTTTGGTAATTATTCATTTCATTTTAAAGTTGAATTATAATACAGAGTGTTAAAAACGTACACGAAATAGATCACGAGAGTAAGAGAGTCTGTAAATAGAAATTATGCACAAACATCTCATTCCTCCTTTTAGTGAATTTTCTTGAAAAAAATCACTAATTTCTTCAAACTATGAGCACGAACTAGGCACCCTAGAACCCACATCGGGAGTTAGTTTCAGTTTTTATCCGTTATATATATATATATATATATATATATATATATATATATATATATATATATATATATATATATATATATATATATATATATATATATATATATATATATATATATATATATATATATATATATATATATATATAACTCAAAAAATAATGGGCCGATTTTGATCACATTTTCTGAATACCTTCCTTTTGCAAGTGGTTGGATAAGTTGCTTAGCCAGAAAAATCGGCCCAGGTTTTCCCGGAAAATGTTGTGTTTTACTTCGGAGAAAAATATATCTCCGGAAATAACAGAGTAAGGGCAACCAAATTTGGTACGCTTGTATTATAACGGGCGAACCATGTACCAAAATTTAGATGTGTAAGTTCAAAGACAAGAAAGTTATGGGTATTTAAAGAAAAAAAAAATTGGGGTCAAAAACGTCAAAGTCGCGATTTGAAACGTCAAAACTAGCAATATTTAGGCAAAGAATCTGAAACAAATGCGGATTATGTAAATAAAATGTCGCAAGAACAGTGTTCTACAAACTCTTTAAGTTTCTGGTTCAACCGTCATCGTAAATATTTCCAGAAAATCCGTTTCAAATAGACCCTTATTCTAATGCTTTGGCAGTAGTTTTAGTTAAGTTTATGGTTTAACGGTCTAAAATGTTTGGCTAATTTTCGTACAAAAAATTCGTCAGTGAGGAGACCGCGACTTATTAATTTTAAAAAGATTTTTTCATATGTGTGCAAACTAAGCTCCCTGGAATCCACATCCGGGTTTAGTTTCAGTTTTTATCTGTTTACATATATACAGGATGAAGCATTTCTACGGTAAACCTCAATATAATTGTTATTATACAAGATACGAGAAAAAATTGTATACGTTAATTATAGGTGTATTAAGCTGCATCTTATAAAATTATTTTGACAATTACAGGGTGGCCCATAAGTCGTTGGTGATACCTACAATTTTTTTTCGAACATCCCGTATATTATTGTATTTTTGCATTGTTCATCGAAATATGATGCATATTTGTAAGAAGAAAAATACCTAGACGCAGCAAGTGCGTTTTGGTAGCGAATTTTCATTCAGGCTTCAAATTTCAATAGCTCAATTTGCTATTAAGCTAAGGTTCGTTGGCTAGGAAACCAGTTTTCTTGGAAACATTTAAGTTTATTTTCGTACACATACAGATATCACAATTCACTCTAGTTCAATGCACCCTTTTAATCATAAATTAGCAGCTTACAACAGTATGATTCATAGACTAATTATCGTTGCAATGTCACACAACAACTTCTCTAAAAAACTGACTATCATTAAACAAATTCCAGTTAATAATAATTATGACCCGAAAATTGTGATTAATATTTTAAAGAAAAAACAGTTTAACACGGCATTTAACGAAGTTTTTCCAACAAATACCCCTATCATAACACGTTAACATATATCGGTAAACCCACTTAAAAAGTCTCAAAATTTTTAAGAAAACAAAATTTAAACATTGCGTTCAAAACTTCCAACTAATTACGTAAACACATGAAAAACAATAAATCAAAAATAAATGAAGATTGCAAATCGGGCGTTTATAAATTAGTGGCACTTGTCCAAAAATTTACATTGGCCAAACGGGTAGGGCATTTTCTAAAAGGGTGGCCGAACATCATAATATTAATTTAAATTATGGACAGCATGTTGTGTCGGAAAACCATCAGTTTAATGATAACTTTGAAATTTTACATATATTAAAATAAAGGTAGGAAACTAAACTTTTTAGAATCACTGGAAATTGACAAATATAAGCAATCAGGATTATTACTAAACGACCAGCTAGATATCAATAGCTCTCCTTTATTAAACATATCTACTTAATGACTCTGTGTAATTCTTTTGTGTGTATCCTGACAACATGTACTGTTACTTTCCTTTCCGAGAATTCTATTATATAACAATTTTACTTCTACAGACTTAAGTACCACATTATTATTATTTGTATACCCTTAATGTTATTTTAAGAAATACGTATAACGGTCAGCTTTTAAATGTGCTATGTATATAAGTTTCTGTACCTCGGTGGTTCAGGGGTAAGAACGTGTGCCTCTGAACTGAAGGGTACTGGGTTCGATCCCAGGGTACTCCTCTCACTTTTTCAGTACAAACTGTAATATTAACATCAACCGAGGTTCTGGCATTGTATTTGAGCAAGTTGAATGTCTGCACATTCCGCCCTTCGGAGGGGGCGTAAATCCGTCAGTCCCGTGTCCATGCAATGTTGGGCACGTTAAAGATCCCTACCCTCCTTACAGAAAAGCAGGGGTTCGGCAAAATTTCCAGGATAGTGAGGTGAAACTGCTCCCTGGTGTCGGTGATTTGCCATAGTCGCGGAAATAGGCCGACGTTAAAGAAACAAAACACACACACACACACATAAGTTTCTGTTGCATCTCAATTTTATCCAGTAGTCTCTGATGAAGCTATTGTAATAGAGAAATTATAGTCAGACTAAATAAAGTTTTTTAGTGAAAATCTAACCATGTGTGTTACTTAACCAAGTTTATTTTCGGCATTTTTTTTACATTTTCGAACAAGTTATTTTGATAAAATTTGGTATATTGTTTCTCCTATTCAGGTGATACCGGTAACCAGATTGATGTGTGCTTGCATTACATATTTGCTGTTAAAAACATTTTTATGCAAATTCACTTCCATAACGCACTTGCTGCGTCCAGACTTTTGATAATTGATCCCATTTGTTAGAAGGTTAAGTTAAAAAACCCCATAAATTTTTAATAAGTTTTGACGCAACAAGTATATATTTCATAGATTTTTTTTTATTTAAAAAATTATTTGAGTTTTATTTTTACTTTAACGTCGGGCCATTTCCGCGACTATGGCCAATCACCGACGGCAGAAAGTAGTTTCACCTCACTATCCTGGAAATTTTGCCGAACGCCCGCCTTTCTATAAGGAGGGTAGGAATCTTTAACGTACCCAACAAAGCATGGACACGGGACCGACGGCTTTACGCCCCCTTCGAACGGCGGAACGTGTAGACATTCAACTTGCTGAATTACAATGCCAGAACTTCGGTTGATGTTCATTTGTTACAGTTTGTACTTAAAAAGTGAAAGGGAACCCCTGTGAATCGAACCCAGTACCCTCCGGTTCAGAGGCACACGTCCTTACCACTGAACCACTGAGGATCTCAATACCAATGGATATATCAAATGATGTCACACGATTTGAATGACTTATATTGAATTAATAAAAAAATCAGAGGCTTTGTAATGAAATGTTTGTGGACCACCGAGGCTCATTTCACTTTTTATGAAAAATATTTTGCAAGGTTAAAACGAATGAATAAAAATTTCGAAAATACAATGTTAGAATTCTGAATTTTAAAAATGGCGATTTTTAAACAAAGATTCTGGAGCTGATACAGATTGTAAAGAACAAGCGTTGCATTAAATGTGTTTTACATGGTCTTAAGTTTCTGTTTCAATAGTTACCTTTCTTCATTTAATTAAAATACTTGCCCAAAATTTTTCTGAAATAGCACTTTTTCCCATTTTGAATATGTAATAACGTAAACAGGGCAGTCTATTATTCCTGGAGGGGGACCGGTTGTAAAAAAAGTAACACGGTAAATGTCACGTTAAATGATTTTCAAACGTATATTCGGAAACAAATACGGCTTCTGGAGAACAAAATATTACGTGACATATGTTTGATAGACTCTAATCTTTATCAAAAATAATTGCCTAAGGTAAATAGTACGTGTGTGGAAAAAAGTGTGGAGCAGCGAGTGCGTTATGATAGCGAATTTTCATAAAAATATTTCAAATGTTGGTAACTCAATTTCCCATTAAACTAGAATCTTCAATTTTGATACGTAGTAAAAGCTCTATAAAGGAGGTACTAGATTTTATAAAAATAACGTACTAAACTTAGGAGATACAAATCTCTTTTTAGAAATTTTGTTTTGTTTTGAAAAGTCATTTCGATTAAGTTGGTTAAAACTAAATCATACAAACGATTAACAACCGAAAATAACTGCTATGTTTATAATTTGGCAATAAATTAGTAAATAAAAATAACATTTTCTTCTCAAAAAATTATGTAAGATTTATTGAAATTTCTAATATAAACTTCCCTTAAAACTAACGTGCTCATATATATTAAATATATGTTTTCTAGCTTCATAGAAAAATAAGTCTTCGGAATTTAAATATTTTTCTGAAAAGGAGAGCACAATATTAAAACGTTTTGTATGATAAAAACAATTTATCCCAATTTCATTTATAAAAGAAAGGATCTTCTAAGTTAAGACACTAACCGATATAAGAAAATTCAAATGAAGTTTAGTACGCAAGAAAATACGAAAACGTAAGACATAACATATTGGATAGTCACTCTTTGCGTATAATTTAAAAAGTCTGGACGCACCAAGTGCGTTATGGAAGTGAATTTTCAAAAAAATATTTCTAATAGCAAATATTACCGGTATAACCTATATAGTAGAAATAAAGTACCATATTTTATCAAAATAACTTTATCTTTGAAAATGTACAAAAATTTTCCGAAAATAACTTTAAATGTTTCCGAGAAAACTGGTTCCCTAGCCAACAAACTTTAGGTTAATAGCAAATTAAGTTATTGAAATTTGAAGCATTTAATGTAAATTCGCTACCAAAACGCACTTACTGCGTCTCGATTTTTTCCTAAAAACATGTATCATATTTCCTTAGAAAATACAAAAATGCAATAATATGAGCTTAAGACACCCTATAATTAACGTATACAACTTTTTCTCGTATCTTGTATAATAACAATTATTATATTGAGCTTTACCGTAGAAATGCGTAATCCTGTATATATGTAAACAGATAAAAACTGAAACTAAACCCGTATCTGGATCCTAGGGGGCCTAGTTTTCGCTCATTTAAAGAAATCTTTTTAAAATTCAAAAGTCGTGGTCTCCTCACTAACGAATTTTTTCTGCGAAAATTAGCTAAAAATTATAGACCGTTAAAACATAAACTTAAACTAAGACTACCGCCAAAGCATCAGAGAAAATGTCTATTTGAAACGAATTTTCTGTATATATCTTAGTAAAATAAAGGGCAATGGCGGTTGAAGCTCAAACTTGAGGGTTTGCATAACACTCTTCTTGCGACATTTCTTTACATAACTCGTATTTGTTTCAGGTTCTTTGCCTAAATGTTGCCAATTTTGACGTTTCAAATCGCGACTGACGTTTTGAGGTAAACCCAGTTTTTTTTTCTTTAAATGCCCATCACTTTTATGTCTTACAGACCTAAATTTTGGTACATGGTTCACTCTTTATAATACAGACACCCCTACCAAATTTGGTTGGCCTCACTTTGTTATTTCCGGAGATATAAGTTTATTCAAAAAGAAAACACAAAATTTTTTTGGAAAACCTGGGCCGATTTTCCTGAATAACGAACTTATCCAAGCCACTTGCAAAAGGAGGGTATTTAGAAAATTTAAACAAAATCGGACTCTTATTTTTTTAGTTATCGGTGTGATATATATATATATATATATATATATATATATATATATATATATATATATATATATATATATATATATATATATATATATATATATATATATATAGACATGGAAGCTGACCCTGGATATGGGTTATCGGAGCCTAGTTCGCGCTCATTTGAAGAAATTTTTTCAGAATTCAAAAGTCGGATTCACCTCATCAGTGATTTTTTTAAAGAAAATTCACTAAAATGTCACATCCAACTTCAAACTGGCAGATTTAATAAACTAAGAATTTCTGAAGTGCTATTCTCTTCTTCATATATCATATTTCCTTTTTCACTACAAACCTTCTGTTATTATTTATTTTACATTTCATAATTATTTAACTAACAATTTTCGTAGAAGCCCAATTCTTATGTAAATTCGCTACCATAACGCATTTCCTGCGTTCGGAGTTAAAAAAATTAAAATATCTAAAAATAAACACTTGCAGTTGGAATGATTTTAAACCCTAAATTTTTTACTGTTTATAGGCTCTTTTCTAATTAAATTATGAATTCTGTAGGTTACCCCTTAGTAGGGGAAGTTCGCTCAAGAGGATATATGTACAATGAAAACGAAAACTGAATATTTCTTTATTTATATTAAAAGAGCAGTGTGTTAAAAAATGTGAAGTAAAAAACTTATATTAGGTCATTGATGGCGTTTTCTGTAACACAAAGCACAAAGCTCTTTGGATATTCCGCATAGAACCCTTTCATTCAACTTTTCATTCAACGACAAAGTTAATAGAGGCGAAGTCTCCAATCGACTTAAGATTAAAAGTGCATTAAAAAATAAAAAATAAAGAAGCGCCTGTACTCACATCAGTCGTCGCCTGGTAAACCACTCCACCATATCCTGCGGTCAGAGCTTCAAAAAGCTCCCGAAGCTGAAAGCTCTATTGTAACAACTGCAGTACGTACAATACTAACTTATACACACTGTTCGTGGTGTAATGGTTTCTCTTATTCAACACTCACACGCGCCTCTTCTATGTATAAGTCTGTCTATCCACGGCTCGAACCACCGAAAACCTCTCTTCCTTCCTTCTACAATACCAAACACAACGTCCGAAGAAGAGTGTATTAGAGGCAACGAGCTGCCCGATGCCCGATCTCGTGGTGCGTGCCTCTTCCTTCGCAACTCGTATGGTCGAATGGCCCCTTCAAGACATCGCAGCCTCTATTTATACATTCTCGGGCATCCAGCATCATCTGGTGGACCAGAGAACAGCCCTTCGTCGAGCACTTGTTTCATATCTTAACACTGACAAGTGTGTGTCTGTGTGTATAATAAGGAAGAGGGTGTGTGGGATCTAAAGACAGTTGTTTTTGTTCATGACATGAGCAGAAACAAATGATAGCTAGTTTACAGGTGTGTGCATCACTGGGAGATATGTACGTGTTGAAGTTGTAATTTTTTAATCTGACAACTCCTTTTGTTTTGTTAAAACTATCACGATAGTGCAAAACGGGTGATAATAAAATTATAACAATGCTAAAAGCAAATCGCAGGTGATAATTGGATAAAATTATAATAAACCATCAGTTTATGTGGTAACAAAAGGTCACAAATAAAAATATATTTTATCAGTTCAGTGTTGTATACTTATTTCGAAACTTATGACACCTAAGACGAAATTAGTTCAGTTTTTCACGTACCACTTACAAAGACACGTAGTCAGAAATGCAAACTGCAAGAGATTTGAACTTTTATGACGTCGCCACTAAAAATAATTTAAGTCACAAAATACTACCTCTTTACAATCCTAAGATAGGATAAAACACAAGCCTAAAAAGAAAGAGAAGTAACTTTTATATCGATCTAGTTTCTGTTGCTAATTCATTTACCTACGATCTATGTATATCGCTCTCCCAGTACAGTTATATTTGCTTATCTTTTTTAAACAAAGAGTGCCCCATGATAGCTCAAATGAAAGGATCACAAGGAGAAATGTCGCTGGCCATCACTGTTAGTTTTAAAGTGAATTTTCGTTAAGAAGATTCACATATAGAGGGGTAACGATGATGAGACTTTCGGAATTTTTTTTTAAATGGTCGCCCATTAGGGCCCCTAGAACCCATATCCAAGGCCCGTTTAAATTTATATATATATATATATATATATATATATATATATATATATATATATATATATATATATATATATATATATATAGCTATATATATATATATATATATATATATATATATATATATATATATATATATATATATATATACAAATTTATTTGGATCACACCGATAACTCGAAAATTAATGGGCCGATTTTGATCAAATTTGGTGAATACCTTGCTTTGGTAAGTGGCTTGGATAGGTTCGTTAGCCAGGAAAATCAGCCTATGTTTTCCCAGAAAATTTTATGTTTTTTAACGAAAAATATATATCTCCGGAGATAACAAGGCAAGGCAATCAAATTTGGTAGGCGTGTTTGTATTATAAATAGTGACCCAGGTAGCAAAATGTAGGTCTCCAAGTTAAAAGAGAAATAAGTTATAGGCATTTAAAAAATGGGGTTTTCTTCAAAACGTGTGTGTGTGTGCTTGTGTATATTTCTTTAACGTCGGCCTATTTCTGCGACTATGGTTAATCACCGATGCCAGGGAGCAGTTTCACCTCACTATTCTAGAAATTTGGCCGAACCCCTGTCTTTCTGTAAGGAGATTAGGGATCTTTAACGTGCCCAACATCGCATGGACACTGGACCGACGGCTTTACGCCCCCTGCGAAGGGCAGAACGTGCAGACATTCAACTTGCTCCAATACAATGCCACAACTTCGGTTGATGTTAATTGTACATTATTGTACTGAAAAAGTGAAAGGAGCACCCTGGGATCGAACACAGTACCCTTTGGTTCAGGGGCACACGTTCCTGCCACTGAACCACCGAGGCTCTAATCCTCAAAACGTCAAAGTCGTGATTTGAAACGTCAAAATTTGCAACATTTAGGCCAAGAACCTGAAACAAATACGGATTATGTAAAGAAAATGTCGCAAGAAGAGTGTTCTGCAAACACTTAACTTTCAGCTTCAACCGCCATTGACCTTCATTTTACTAAAATATTTACAGAAAATTCATTTCAAATAGACCCTTTCTCTGATGCTTTGGCTCTGGGTTTAGTTAAGTTGATGCTTTGGCTGTAGGTTTAGTTAAGTTTATGGTTTAACGGTCTATAATTTTTAGCTAATTTTCGTAGACAAAATTCGTTAATGAGGAGACCGCGACTTTTCAATTTTAAAAAGATTTCTTCAAATGAATGCAAACTAGGCTCCCAGGAATCCATATTACAGTTTAACAGTTTTTATCTGTTTGCATATTATATACAAGCTGGCGGCTGGCGCATTTCTAGGGTAAAGCACAATATAATTGTTATTATATAAGATACAAGAAAAAATTGTATATGTTAATTATAGGTTGTCTTGAGCTGCATCTTATAAAAATATTTTGACAATCACAGGCTGGTCCATATGTTGCTGGTGATCCCTTGAGTTGTTTTTTTATATTATTGCATTTTTGCATTTTTTTATCGAAATATGATGTTTGTAAGAAAAAAATCGTGACGCAGTAATTGCGTTTTGGTAGCGAATTTTCATTAAATCTAAAATATAGACTATTAAACCATAAACTCTATAGCTGAAATTACTGCCAAAGCATCAGAAATAGGGTCTATTTGAAATGGATTTGGTTAAAGCTGAAACTTAGGGCTCTGTAAAACCCACTTATTATGACATTTCCACTACACAATCCGTATTTGTTTCAGATTATTTGTCTGAAAATTGCAAATTTTGACGTTTCAAATCGCGACTTTGACGTTTTAAGACGGAAAATTATAAAATTTTTAAAATATTTTTTCTGCTATTTCTTGACCTTTTTACGTCAAGAAAACTTAACCGTTGTATGTAATATTCAGTTGGTTTTGTTAACCACACAAAATATTTTTTCATGTGCTTTCCTTTGATCACAAGTGGCTCCCAATTTTTTTTCTTTAAATGCCTATAACTTTTTAGCAGATTTTCATTTAAAAAATCGCTAATAGAGAGGTCACGATGAAAATCTTTCGAAAAAATTTCTTCTGCGTTATAATTTTAATGTATATATATATATATATATATATATATATATATATATATATATATATATATATATATATATATATATATATATATATATATATGTATGTATGTATCCGAGCGATAACTCAAAAAATACTAAACTGATTTCAATCAAACTTGGCAAAAATCTTACTTGGGCAAAAACCGAGGTCAAGTTCGTTAATCAGCCTTTATGCTCAAGTTTTTGCGATGGAAAATCGGGGAAAACGTTTTGAAAACGCTATATTTTGAAAGTATCATGGTAACTGGAATGAGACTTCACATGTGGCAAGGAATAGTGAAAATAAGCCTATGTTGTGAATTTTAAGTAATTTGGTACACAATATTTAGAGTTTTTTCCACAAAAAAAAGAGATGCGTTGAGACGACTTAGTGGTTAAAGTCGAATGCCTGACAGAGAGAGTAGTTAGCTGCCACGCGTAGATTGATTCATACAACAGGTATAAACCATATGTCAACGGTAACGAAACTAAATATATACCAGGCATAAGACATACTACCCGAAACAACAATCGTGAAATCTCAGCCGCAATTATGTAAAATGACAGACGACATGAAATTAAAAATTTGCCAATTGATTGTTATTTAACTGGGGGATTCAATCAATTATTAAAAGACACTATATTTGTAGCTTTATGAAGGGCCTCAAATACAGTTTCAGCGCAGCAAATATATATATATATATATATATATATATATATATATATATATATATATATATATATATATATATATATATATATTATGCTGTCGTACAAGAAATGTAAACAAAATCAAGCCAAGTCTCTATAAAAATTATTCTAAACTAGTTTCATTTATCTTTAAACTTAAACATATAAGACCAAAATAGTCGTGGGATGTGTTTCAATGGTAATTCTACTAATTCTGTAACTAATTACTTATACTTTGAATATAATATCCCGGGCATGAAGGCAATCTAAAGCATCATGCAAATAAAACGTTGGTTTAAGTATACTTAGATGGCGCCGGCCATATCGCTCTTGCCTCCTAAGCAGAAGGTTACGCGATCGAATCCAGCTCGTTGAATGTATGTTTATTATGTTTCATTTTGACATTTTGAGAAACAACAGTGCACAGGTGTCATACGCTTTGAACAAGATCTCATTTTTGTTTAAAACGCCTGTATAAGTTTGCCACCTTTGAGTCTGAAATTATAATTTTGTTATTGTTGATATTGAAAAAAATCTCGGGACGCAGCAAGTGCGTTATGGTAGTGAATTTTCATAAAAATGTTTTTATTGCAAATATGTGTGTTTTCTTTTTAAGAAAGCAGACATCAATTTTGGTTACCAGTATAACCTATATAGAAAAAGCAGGCATCAAATTTGATTACCAGTATAACATATATAGTAAAAACAATGTGCCATGTTTCATCAAAATAACTTGATTGTTTGAAAAGGTACAGAAATTTCCAAAAGTAAACCAAAAGTGTTACTGAAAAAATCCGTTTCTTGGTCAACCTTATAGGTTAATAGCAAATTGAGCTTTTCAAATATGAAGCATTTAATCAAAATTCGCAACCACAACGCACTTGCTGCCTCCAGAATTTCTTAACTTACAAACATGCATTATATTTCGATGGAAAATGCAAAAAAATTAGGCGTTGTCGACAAAAAAAATTTATTTGTATCACCAACGACTTATGGGCCACCCTGTGATTGTCGCAATAATTTTTTAAGATGTAGCTCAAAACACCGTATAATTAATGTATACAATATTTTTTCATATCTTGTATAATAACGAATATATTGAGCTTTATTGATTTTTTACGAAAATTCGACAAAAATTATATACCATTAAACAATAAACTCTATAGCTAAGGCTACTTACTGCCAAGCATCAGAGAAAGGGTCTATTAGAAATGAATTTTCTGGAAACATTTTAGTAAAATGAAGGACAATGACGGTTGAAACTACGAGTTCGGTGTATGTAAAACATTCTTCTTGAGACATTTTCTTTCCATAGCCCGTATTAGATTCAAGTTATTTGCCTAAATGTTGCGAATTTTGACGTTTTCAATTGTCACTTTGACGTTTTGAGGAAACCCCCAATTTATTTTTCTTTAAATGCCCATAACTTTTTTGTCTTTTGACCTACAGAGCTAAATTTTGGTAGGTGGCACACCTATAACGATATAAACTAGCTTACCAAATTTGGTTGCCCTTACTTTGTTAATTTTGGAGATATAAATATTTTGCGAAAGAAAACACAAATTTTTCCGGGAAAACCTCGGAGGATTTTCCTGGCTAACAAAATTATCCAAGCGACTTGCGAAAGGAATGTACTCACCAATTTTGACGTTTAAAATCGCAATTTTGACGTTTTGAGGAAAATCCAAATTTATTTTTCTTCGAATGCCTGTAACTTTTTTATCCTTTAACCTACGGAGCTAAATTTTGGTAGGTAACTTGCCTATAATGATATAAATCCGCATATGAAATTTGGTTGCCCTTACTTTGTTAATTCCGGAGATATATATTTTTTTCGAAAGAAAACACAAAATTTTCCGGGAAAACCTGGACCGATTTTCCTGGCTAACGAACTTATCCAAGCCATTTGCAAAAGGAATTTATTCACCAAATTTAATCAAAATCGGCCCATTATTTTTTGAGTTATCGGTGTGATACATATATATATATATATATATATATATATATATATATATATATATATATATATATATATATATATATATATATATATATATATATATATATATATATATATATATATATATATATATATATATATATATATATATACATATAAAAATTTAAACCGACCCTGGATATGTGTTCTGGGGGGCCTAATTAGCGCTCATTTGAAGAAATTTTTTCAAAATTTAAAAGTCGGGATCTCCTCATTAGTGAATTTTTTTAAAGAAAATTCACTAAAAAGTAAACTATACACAAAAATTTAGATTTCTATGTTGCAAGAAAAAAAAGTTATAATAAAATATTTGGTGCCAGATCATTTCTATGAAAATTCACTACCATAACGCACTTGCTGCGTCTTTGAGTTTTTAAGTAGTCGCTTTTGCTTTTTCACTATAGTTTTTTATTTTTTAACAAAATTTGTTTGTGTAGCTTATATAGATTCAGGATAGAGCCCATTGATACTGTCTCGAGGAATAGCTAGCGGTATCAAAAATATTTTAAATCATAAGATTTTTTTTAAAATGCATGTTATTCTGCTTTTCGGTTTTCTTCTACGTTTTTTTGTAAGTCCAGGGTTAGGTATGGGTTAGGTAAAAGGATCCGGGTCAGGTCCGGATCAGGTCAGGTCAGGTTAGGTCAGGTTAGGTCGTTCAGGTCTGCTTCGTAGAGTGTTTAGTGCATAAACATAAAAAATGGTGTCCCTTCAACCCCCAAAAAGCTGCGGGGGACTAGGAGCAAATATACGTGGTGCAGGGGAAAAACATGTTTAGGAGAAAGTGTTGATACAAAAAGTGAAAAGGCTGCTTATAGAGGTCGAACTAAGTTGTTTTTACTGATTTTTCCTTTATATTTCCTTCTCCGCCGAGCATCCCTATTCACTCCGGGTCTCGTAACTTTTGGAGGGGTTGATTCCACAACATATATCTTGTTGCTTATGCACACATTGAGTCTTTTAAGCATGTTTACTGAAATATTTTTCAAAACTCACGTATGCCGATCATCTGCATAATTACCGTTAAATATCTTTTACTTGCACAAAAGAGAGAAATTAGTTTTTATGAATTATATTCATTACTGCATCCATACGCACCAGCAAGATTAACCATTTTTTAAATATAAAAAAAGCAAAGGTCAAACCGCTTAAGTCGCGGAAGCAAAAAAAGTCTGAACGCAGCAAGTGCGTTATGGTAATCAATTTTCATTAAATGCTTCAAATTTGAATAACTCAATTTTCTATAAACCTAGAAGGTTGAATTTTGGCACGTGGTAAGGCCTTTACCAAGACAACATATTCACATAAATTTCATCAAAATAGCTTTGTAATTTTCGGAGATAAACATTTTTTTCGAAAGAAAACTTAAAATTTTTATTTATATTATATTTATATAAACATATAAAAATTGAAACTGACCCAGGATATTTGTCCTATGGGTCCTATTTCGCAGTCATTTGAAAAAAATGTTTGTCAAATCTCACCATAGATACCTCTCCATTTGAATTTAGTTAATTTTTCCCAATAAAAATTCACTAAAAGGAGAAACGGACCGGGCCGGACTCGAACCAGCATCGTCCGCTTGACATACAAAGTACTCTTCCAATGAGCTACCGACGCTTCGTAATAAACGAATTCTTTACATTGTATTTACACATACAGAACCTTACCGTCAGGAATTTGGTATCGGAAATTAAATGTAAGTGGCTAGCTAAAGAGCAAATTGCAGAATTGATTGATTTATTTCGCCGATCGCTGAAACATATTCGAGTGTAGACTGTTTCGGTCCTAAAAAACATTCAAATGTTACTAATGGCATGTAACCTTAAAGATGATTTGACATATTATGAATGAAAATGAAATGCGTTCGTGGAATCACAATTTTAGTGCGCCATCTTTTAGAAAATAGCTGGTCTACGGATGGTGCCGAAACGCGCTAGTTTGACAACACATATTGACTAAATAATTAAGGTATGTCATATTTTACATTTCACTTTGCATTACGTTTTTATTTGGAATCCAAAAGACCTGAAATTTAAGAAACTTATTCTTGGATACCTAATCTAGGCAAAGAGTGATTTTGAGCTAATTCTGTGACAAAAAATTGTCAAATCATGGTTTGGCAAAAACGTTGTATTTTCGTTATAAACGGGATATTTGCTTACAAAAATCTTTATTGCCTTCCTCAAACCTCAATCTAGCTATTATATACTATATTTTCAGTCTAAGGCTTTAATCGGGACAGTTCAACAAGCTACAAATATAGTGTATTTTAAGCATTTTATTGAACGCCCCTCTTAACGATAAACTCTATAGCTAAGACTACTGCCAAGTGTCAGAGAAAGGGTCTATTTGAAATAAATTTTCTGGAAACATTTTATTAAAATGAAGGACAATGACGGTTGAAGCTAAGACTTCAGGGTTTGTAAAACATTCTTCTTGAGACATTTTACTTCCATAGCCGGTATTAGATTCAAGTTCTTTTCCTAAATGTTGCCAATTTTGACGTTTAAATCGCAACTTTGACGTTTTGTGAAAAACCCCAATTTATTTTTGTTTAAATGCCTATAACTTTTTTGTCTTTTGACCTACAGAGCTAAATTTTGGTAGGTAACTTCCCTATAATGATATAAACCCGCGTATAAAATTTGGTTGCCCTTACTTTGTTAATTTTGGAGATATAAATTTTTTTCGAAAGAAAACACAAAATTTTCCGGGAAAACCACGTCGGATTTTCCTAAATAACGAACATATCCAAGCCACTTGCAAAAGGAAGGTACTCACCAATTTTGACGTTTAAAATCGCGATTTTGACGTTTTGAGGAGAACCCAAATTTATTTTTCTTCGAATGTCTGTAACTTTTTTGTCATTTAACCTACGGAGCTAAATTTTGGTAGGTGACTTTCCTTTAATGATATAAACCCGCGTATAAAATTTGGTTGTCCTTACTTTGTTAATTTTGGAAATATAAATTTTTTTCGATTTTTTTCGAAAGAAAACACAAAATTTTCCGGGAAAACCTCGGCGGATTTTCCTGGCTAACGAACTTATCCAAGCGACTTGCGAAAGGAAGGTATGTGCCAAATTTTATCAAAATCGGCCCATTATTTTTTAAGTTATAGGTGTGACACATAAATATATATATATATATATATATATATATATATATATATATATATATATATATATATATATATATATATATATATATATATATATATATAAACATAAAAAGTCTGAAACTGACCTCGGATTTGGGTTCCGGGGGTCCTATATAGCGCTCATTTGAAGAAATTTTTTCAAAATTCGAAAGTCGAGATCTCCTCATTAGTGAATTTTTTTTAAGAAAATTCACTAAAACCGGTTTGATTAGGTTGACTGAAACGAAATCATACTGGCGATTATGAAGGAAAAATAACTGCTACGTTTATAATTTGGCAGATACTTTACTTTTCTAAATATGAATTAAGTTTCCTTCTGGAAATGTTTTGTATAACTTTAATGAAATTTGTAACAAAAGTTTCTTCTAAAGAAACTTACACTATCTACAGATATAGCAAATTTAAGTTGTTTAGCTCCATATAAAATTGAGATTTGGCATTTTTCTCATTGCTTGAACCTAAAATTATCTTTTACCGTCCAAACTTTTTTGAACAAATTCATCCCCAAGTAAGATATTTGTTCTTGTAATGTTTAGTATACCATCCAAAAAACACTTGTATACCGCCATTGAGCTTGAGTTACAGAGATTGTTTCGCTTGTTATCTTCATTAATGTTTTTAATTGGGCAAGCGATTTGAGCCAAAATAAGCACGTATCTTTTTGTAAAATTAGCTATTCAGACCACTTACTAAGAAACCTCAATTTGACATAAGATTTGAAATTTTGGAAATTCCCCCCTACAGATCTTGTAAGGACTTCTACATCTAAGAAGTAAATAAATTATTAATTAATAAACAAATGAAACTACTTAAAATTTGTCACTTATCTTTATTTTTAGATCGAATCTCTTAAAGAAATTTACAACATTAAGAAAACTACGCACAGGTTGCTATTAGTTGGATATTTAGGATACGACAAAAAGATCTCTTATCAAAATATTTTTAAAGCGTCAATCAATGTTTAAAGACTTCTCGGTATAATTTACTGCATATTAGTTGTGTACGTACAAAATAGGACATAGGTTATTAGGATAATAAAAATTATACCGAAACGATACTTGAAACTATACATCCATATTTATCTGCACATTGGTTTAATTATATTCTGGGAGATCATGACTGTACTTTATGAAATTAGGGTCCTAAAATGTATCTCACTGAAAATGAGCTGGTGATAAGTATTCATACTCGATATATCTCAGCGATACAACGAGATAAGATCTTCATGGCAGATGAAAGGTACATTCAGTGTCTCTTAACTCATAATAAAAAATCTGGACGCAGTAAGTGCGTTATGGAAGTGAATTTTCATTAAAATGTTTTAATAGCAATTATGTCTCTTTAGTGCAAGCAGGCATCAGTTTGGTTACCGGTATAACCTATACAGCAGGATCAATGTAGCATATTTTATCAAAGTAACTTATTCACTAAGTGAAGATTGGAAAGAAAAGAAACCGCTACCTTAAGCTACATCCCGAACGACTCACATCATACGTACGCACAAAAAATGGCCAGTCTGAATCTTTAGTGAATTTTCTTGAAAAAAATTCACTAATGAGGAGATCCCGAATTACGAATTTTGAAGAAATTTCTTCAAATGAGCGCTATTTAGGACCCCCGGAACCCAAATCCGAGGTCAGTTTCAGACATTATATGTTTATATATATATATATATATATATATATATATATATATATATATATATATATATATATATATATATATATATATATATATATATATATATATATATATATATATATATATATATATTTATGTGTCACACCTATAACTTAAAAAATAATAGACCGATTTTGATAAAACTTGGTGAGTACCTTTCTTTCGCAAGTGGATTGGATAAGTTCGTTAGCCAGGAAAATCCGCCGAGCTTTTCCCGGAAAATTTTGTGTTTTCTTTCAAAAAAAATTGAAAAAAATTTATATCTCCAAAATTAACAAAGTAAGGGAAACCAAATTTCATACGCGGGTTTATATCCTTATAGGTAAGTTACCTACCAAAATTTAGCTCCATAAGTTTAAGGAGAAAAAAGTGACAGGCATTCAAAGAAAAATAAATTTGGGTTTTCCTCAAAACGTCAAAATCGCGATTTTAAACGTCAAAATTGGTTAGTACCTTCCTTTTGCAAGTGGCTTGGATAAGTTCGTTAGCCAGAAAAATCCGCCGAGGTTTTCCCGGAAATTTTTGTGTTTTCTTTCGAAAAAAATTTATATCTCCAAAATTAACAAAGTAAGGGCAACTAAATTTGGTAAGCTCGTTTATATCGTTATAGGTGTGCTACCTACCAAAATTTATCTCTGTAGATCAAAAGACAAAAAAGTTATGGGCATTTAAAGAAAAATAAATTGGGGTTTTCCCCAAAACGTCAAAGTGACGATTTAAAACGTCAAAATTCGCAACATTTAGGCAAAGAACTTGAATCTAATATGGGCTGTGGAAAGAAAATGTCTCAAGAAGAATGTTTTACAAACACCGAAGTCTTAGTTTCAACCGTCATTGTCTTTCATTTTACTAAAATATTTCCAGAAAATTCATTTCAAATAGACCCTTTCTCTGATGCTTGGCAGTAGCCCTAGCTATAGAGTTTATCGTTTAATGGTATATAATTTTTGTCGAATTTTCGTAAAAAATCAATAAAGCTCAATATATCCGTTATTATACAAGATATGAAAAAATATTGTATACATTAATTATACGGTGTTTTGAGCTACATCTTAAAAAATTATTGTGACAATCACAGGGTGGCCCATAAGTCGTTGGTGATACAAATAATTTTTTTTTAGTCGAAAACGCGTTATGTGTTTGCATTTTCCATCGAAATATAATGCATATTTGTAAGTTAAGAAATTCTGGAGGCAGCAAGTGCGTTATGGTTGCGAATTTTGATTAAATGCTTCATATTTGAAAAGCTCAATTTGCTATTAACCCATAAGGTTGACCAAGAAACGGATTTTTTCGGTTACACTTTAAGTTTACTTTTGGAAATTTCTGTACGTTTTCAAACAATCAAGTTATCTCGATGAAACATGGCACATTGTTTTTACTATATATGTTATACTCGTAATCAAATTTGATGCCTGCTTTTAAAAAAAAAACACACATATTTGCTATTAAAAACATTTTTATGGAAATTCACTACCATAAGGCACTTGCTGCGTCCCGAACTTTTTAGTAAATCGGTTAATTAATTTTCCTTTAAACAAAAGTAGATATACCAAAGAATTCAATTATATTAAGAACGTGGCCGAATATAACGGATACACTGCTTGCCTAGTGGAAAAATTAATCAACAAACAGAAAACAAACGGAATCAACGACGTTCAGAAGAGAAAAATCGGAAAAATACTTTGTTTGCTTACCATTTGAACCTACAATCACGAGGGGTCTAGACAGCATTTTTTAAAAAGTCAACTTACAGCTAACATTTTCAACAACAAATACCTTAAAAAACTTGCTAGGTAACCCAAAAGACAATAACGCGGACAAAATGTCGGGAATTTATGAAATAAGTTGTAAATATTGTAATCTTAAATACGTCGGACAAACAAAAAGATCGATTGGAATTAGATTCAAAGAACACATATCCCAATTACGTTACGGTACTGTAGATAAGTCTGCCGTCGCCCGACATATTTGGGATAATAATCATCACGTTGATAAAGATAATCTGAAATTAACAAAAAATGTTAGAAATCCAGGACAGCTAAATGGGTTCGAAAGCGTATATATTGCGAAATATAGTTACAACAAAATGTATGAACACTTCACCAGCGCCAATTACGAGTCACTTGATCGATTGCTATGCTAAATAAAATTCCCACGTTTTTGGCACGTTCTACCTATTAACATAAGTATACAGTTATTGCCGCCAAAGGAATCGTTGTTAATTTAGCTGGCGTTGAACCTTCTCAAAACTATTACAGATGGACACTTTTTAGATAAAGCAGTAGGGATAGCGCAAAGACCTTGTCCGGCGATAAAAATACAATACACTGTGGAATTTGCCTACGACTAGTGTCTCATCTCAGTTCGATCTCTTTACCTGAGATCCGGTATATAAGTTGATGTTAGTTTTTTAAGTATTTAGAATGTTTCAAAACGCACTTACTGCGTTTCGATTTTTTTTTGCAAACATGCATCATATTTCGATGAGAAATGCAATAATATAAGGAATGTTCGAAAAAAAAGTAGGTATCACCGACTTATGGGTCGTCTCGTAATTGTCAAAATAATTTTATAAGATGCAGCTCAAGACACCCTATAATTAAGGTATATCATTTTTTCTCGTATCTTGTATAATAACAATTATATCGACCTTTACCGTAGAAATGAGTCACCCTGTATATGTGTAAACAGATGACAACTAATACTACACCCGGATATGAATTCTAGGGGGCCTAGTTTGCACTCATTTGAAGAAATCTTTTTAAAATTAAAAATTCGCGGTCTCCTCATTAAAAAAAAAAACCACGAAAATTAGCTAAAAATTATAGATCATTAAACCATAAACTTAACTAAAACTACAGCCAAAGCATCAGAGAAAGAGCCTATTTGAAATGAATTTTCTTGAAATATTTGAGTAAAATGAATAAAAATTATAGAAGACTAGATCTTATAATAATAAAAATGTTCGGGACGCAGCAAGTGCATTACAGAAGTGAATTTTCATAAGAATTGTACACTATTAGTAAGGTATATTATTTAAACTAATTCTTAAAATTTAAATGGACCTGGGAAACCGATTTCAGAGGTCCCAGTTAGCGATTATTTAAATAACTTTCTATTTTCTATTGAGCTAAAAAATTATAGTTTGGTAGAGACATATGTATGAACTGCAAGTCTCTTTAAAAAAATTGTGTTACAAATTTCATTAAAGTCACAAAAGTTTAATTATCTACAAAAGGAATGTACCTGTCAAATCATAAATATGGCCTTTCCTTTTAATTGCTTAATAAACTGTGTGAGACAAATACACCATATTTTTTTAAAATTAAAATAAGAAACATACAGAATGTTTTAATTATCAGTAAATCAGATAAATTTAAGGGGGGGGGGGGTATGTAATATATTTTGACTTTACTCGTCCCTAAGAAATTGCAGCCCCTTAAAATGTGATCATAAATTCAGGTTCATATATTTTTTCCGAAAACCACTCAAAATGATATCATGCAATTTTTTAGGTGAAGACTGTCACTAAAAAGCTCCAATAAAACTAGTGCCGTATGTAAACTATTTAAGAATTTTAAGCGAATTACGAATTTTTCGATTTTTTTTATTTGAGTAAATTTGGCAATTTCAGAAAAATATGTTTTGTATATAAGAATATAGCGAATTCGCGAATTCTGTGCAGTGGTCCTTTTTGCGCTAGGACGCAAAAAGTGGACAGCGACAATCAACTTTATTATAATTTTTTTACGTTTGGAAAGCTTTTTATTTCTGAATACAGATATATATATATATATATATATATATATATATATATATATATATATATATATATATATATGCTTCATTTTTCGCGAAAAATAACTGTTTATTCATCATGGCTTAAGAACCAGAAAGCTTTCGGCAATATTGATTCCGTTTTGAATAAGATTTCTCAAAATTGTTAGAGCTAACTAAATTACGCAAGAAAATTGTGAAAAAACGCCGCGGAAAACTGGCCAAAATTGCTTTTTTGCAAGACACGGCCTCTGTCCACAAGTTATTGATTGCACTGCAAACAATGATAAAATTGGTTTTGAATTGGTTACCCACCCGCCCTATTCTCCGGATTTAGCTCCATCAGACTATCATTTATTCCCAAAACTCAAAAAACATTTGAAAGGTAAACGAGTTTTGACGAACAACGATGGCATATGTATCGTTGAAGAGTGGTTCACAGACAAATATAATGATTTTTTTTCTAAAGGGTTTATAATTACCTTATCTTACCTTTGCTTTGTGGGAACGCTAGGAAACAACGAGATTAAAATTAAAGCCGCGCCCTCAATCAATTTAACCTCTTTAATTTTATTAATAAATTCAAGTGAATTTGTTAAAACTTTTAGGTTTGACGGGAAAGCCTTTAAACTCATTTGTCAACCACTTTGCTAAATTATATGTCGGGGAGTCTATAGCCGAAACAATAGGTCTAATTGATTTTCTCGGTTTATGAATTTTTGGAAGACCGTACTTCTTGAGGACTGTAGGATTTGCAACTTGTAATTTTACATGTATAAAAAACTAAATAAAAACCTGCTACCAAAAATGATTTCGGACGTTAAAAATAGTCTAAAAAGTTGTCACAACCTCATATCAAAAGACTTAGGAAGAAAGTGACAAGCATGTTACCTTGCTCCACCACCGATGAGCAGTCACCTGATAGATTGCTTTATAAAATAAATACCGACAGTTCGACACGTCAGAGAGATAACAAAAGAATACAGATATTTCCACCAAACGAAACTATGTTACTTTAGGTGTCGTTGAACCTTCCCAAAATTACTACAGACCGACACCTTTCAGATAAAGTAATAAAGAAAGTTATGTTGGGCACGTTAAAGATCCCAACAGATCGTTCGCAGTAGGTGACCCTCATCCGGCAAAAAATACAATACACTAAAGAATTTGCCTGAGATTTAGTCCCCCTCCCGGTTCCGTTCTTTACCTATGATTCAGTATATAAGGCGATGTTAGTTTTACAGCAGTTAGAACTTTTATCCTCTGATGACGCTAACTTTGTTAGTGAAACGATCGTCATGTCAGGTCCGGTCAGGTTTAAAATGTGTTGTGGTGATTTGGGTTCTCCAAATATGCTATCAGTGCTTATCACAGGTTATATAGTGATAGATAGAAAGACGAATAAAAGCGTGCTAGAAGAGGTGATAGAAGAAAGATGCTTACTGAAAGACATCGACAGGAAGAAGTCAACACTTATTGGACATCTTCTGAGACATAATAGCTTTCTGACTTCTGAAAATATTATGAGAGGACACACAGTTGGAAATAAAGTAAATAAAAAAGAATTTTTAAATAAAACCATTTTATGTTCGTGAAACTCGTGCACTAAACAGTATAAGATAACTTTTCTATTTCGCAATGTATTGTGATACCATTGTAACAGTCAGTCATAATACGAGGGCACGTCAATAAGTCCGTAATCGTTTGAACGAAACACAGGTTTTTTGACAAAAAATCATTTTATTTATGAACATAGCCTCCTTTGATACACTTCATTCTATGTTTCTCCAATTTTTTTGATCCCTTCCAAAAAATAAGATTTGTCTAGGTCCTCAAAATAGGTATTTGTTTGTGAGATGATTTCATCATTGGAGTCAAATCTCTTTCCGCCGAGCAATTTCTTTAAGTTTGAAAACAAGAAATAGTCACTCGGGGCTAAATCCGGAGAATAGGGTGGATTAGGTAGCAATTCGTAGCCCAATTTATGCAATTTCACCATGGAGACTACACATGTGTGCACCCTTGCATTGTCTTAGTGGAAAAGAACTTTTTCTTTGCCCAATGCGGTTGTTTTTTTAAATCGTCATTGAATCTGTCCAATAAGTTGCTATAATATTCGCCATCGATTGTTCTTCCCTTTTGAAGTTAATTAATGTGGATTATACCGCGTGCATCCAAAAAAAAACGGTCGCCATGTCTTTATTGGCTGACAAACCCACGCTGGCCTTCTTCGGCGCCGATTCGTCCCTATTGCGGTGGAACCAAAAACTCATTCGAAATTGTGACATGATTGCGTTTCTGGCCGATTTTGAGCAAACGCGGCACCCATCTTGCGAATAGCTTTCTCATACACAAGTGATCATGCAAAATCGAAACCACTGAGCCATGTGGTATGCCTATGGCTTCCTTAATCTCCCGCACTTTCAATCTCCGATCGGCCAACACCATATCATGAATTTTTTTAATTGTTTCGGGTGCAGCGACCTCAACTGGGCGTCTAGAACGTTCGGCGTCATTTGTGCTTGTACGGCCGCAACGAAATCCAGTAAACCACTTTTTTACCATGTAAATTAATGGTGAAGAGTCCCCATAGTATTTATAAGCTTAGCCTTGGTTTGAGTGATGTTTTTTCCGCAAAAAATAATGTTTGATGAGCACACAAAATTCACTTTTTTTCCATTTTCGTTATAACTCCAGAGGTTGTCTGCTTTTAATGGCTATCTAACACAAACTAAATGACGCCACTTGTTCCAAATTTGACAGGAGTCAACTGACAGATGCTTGTTGAAAGGAGCAGTGTTGCCCATCCTGTGAAGAGGCGGGAAATTCAAAAAGTCACGGACTTATTGACCCGCCTGCGTATATTATATCAACCCACCTAAAAAGGCAGTGAAATATACTTGAATTTTAGGGGAAAATGTCAGTCCGTCGTAATATTTAATTTTATGTTCTCAAATCGTCTGAAGTTTGACTTCATTTCACATCTATATCTTAATTTTCGAATTTAAGAAGACTTGAAGAACATTTTTTACAAGGAAAAACTCAAGGTGTAGACGAGTTAACAAGTTTATGAATTAGCCCATGTCTTCTTGTCTAAAGACTTTAGACATAAAAACAAATTAAAAGCGAAACTTTTTAAAATTCGGGTGATATTTAACCCCTTTACACGATCATCCACTATTTGAGTTTGATGATAAAATTCAGGTTCGTCGTAATAATTAAATTTACGTTTTCCAAAAATCACCTAAAACGACACATTACTCGATTTTCAATGTGAAAGTGCAAATTTCAACCAATTAACGCTCTATATTCCACCCTCCTGAAGCCATTTCGCTCGAAAACAATCCGAAGGGTTCGTTGGTGGACTGCTATCTGTGTACAAAATTCGAAATCGAAAGCTTACTCCCCTCAAAAGTTATGGCGGCAACAGAACGATACAATTTTTCCTTCGTAGAGCTTTTCCCATGTTTTGAGACTTTTGCGACATTTTAGAAAAAAATATTCCATTTTGCCTTCTCGTTACCATACTTTTTTTTGTATGTTTACCTTATGAACCACGAATCACAAAGGGTTTGGAAAGTATTTTTAGGAAAGCCGATTTACATTTGACGTTTTCGACGAAAAGCAATTTAAAAAATTTGTTGGGTAATACGAAAGACAAAGACAAAGTCACTGAAATGTCCGGAATTTATGAGATTAGTTGCAAAGATTGTGATCTTAAATACGTGGGCCAAACTAGGAGAAACATAGCCACCAGATTTCGTGAACATCTCGCACAGTTACGATATGGTACGGTAGACAAATCTTGTGTGGCACAACATATATGGGATAATAACCACCACATTGACAAAGAAAATTTGAAACTTGTCAAAAATGTCAGACATCAAACTATGCTTGATTCATTAGAAAGTATTTTTATATTAAGGTCTATTAAGAACAAAACTTCATCAAACCGTGCGGCACCTGTAATTTCTAGCCCATTGTTTGCTCTTTGCATTTGACCGCTTAAATACTCATAATTAGTCTGGTAGAATAATAAATTATTGTCAATAACTCGACCGGTTTATACATATACTGATCACTATGTTTGTCTCGATTTAAATACCTGTTCGGTTTTTGTATCTATGTAGTCAATATAAATATTTTCACGTAGAATTAAAATCAATATATAGTTTTTGTGTAGTATTTTAGTTGAACTATTTTTCGTTTGTTAAAGGTAACACGGTGAGACAGACATCTGGGTTTTAGTTTTCTATTTTTAAAAGAGATGATTTGAGTTTATGTTGTTTATCTCAGCAGATGTCTTTATCGGCATAAACCAATATCCACATAGTACATTTCTAGATCGAAAGGAAACGTGCTGTTTCTTTAAAGAACGCCGGTCCATTTTAAACCTATATTAGATAAGGGTCATAAATTTGTCGACCAAAAGATTAAAGCAGGTCTCCGACCTGTTTCACTGCGCAATAAACAAAAGATCGTTCTTGGACGACAACTTTCCTTCGGACTAGTTCGTTTTCTTTGACGCGATATAAATATACGGGATCTAGTTTTTTATGTTAGAATTTGTCTTCCTCTGAAGATGTTGACTTGGTCAACGAAACGATCGTAAGGTCTCTGAAATATGTGTTGTGGTGATTTGGGTGTTCTCAAAGTGTACTTATCGTTACCATACTTTCACACGTTTATGCCAAAGTATTAGTTGCTGCTAATACTTTTATGTATCTAGAATATTTTCGATAATATTTATGTCACTTAAATATGCGGTACATTACATAAATCAGCCATGAATGTAGGTTATTGTGAGATTGAAATTAGACCGTAGCAACAATTAAATTCTGAAATTTGTTTCGTTGTAAAATAGGTTTGGTTTCATCGAATAGTAATATTATGTACAGTAGGGTCCAGATTTTACGAGTAGCAGATTTAGCGAACTTCTCATTTAACGAGCAAATGTTGGTGATTTGAATGGACTTGTGTAAGAGACAATGCTAAACTGTTTCTGATTTAACGAGAGCGCTTTTCAGGCGATTTCGGTTTTAGCGAGGTAATTATTGCGCTGACTCGTTCACATTTTTATTGGGATACACATATGTGCCAAAGTAAACAAGAGGGCTTCGTCTTTCTGTGAATTTCGTTGCCTCTCTACCTAAAAATATGACCATTCAGGCACACTCGGACTAAATGCACATGTTGCTTGATTGAGGCATGACACTAATGGGTAATACATTTTAATGTACACAACACAAGAGAAAATATTTATGGGTTCTTCTACTCAGGCAATGATAGAGTCCCTCTTACCACTTGAAATCAACGTTCCTTATTTCGATACAACTGTACATTTGTGTGGCTTTTTGTTTTTCTATTTAAATCTTAAAACTTGCGCCTTACTCCGATCAGTTTTCGATCACCGCGCGTTTGAGGCAGGTGAATAGAGTCTTGTTTACATAATGGCGGCGTACGGTATTAAAAAACGCCTTACCATTGAAGAGAAAACGTCTATATTAAAACAATTGAAAACGGGAACGAAAAAATGTAATGTTTGTAGGCAGTACGGTATTGCATTATCTACATTATCCACAATTTTAAATGGTGGGAATGCTATTGTCCAGACTAGTGGTTCCAACACTATTGACAACAAGGGAAAAAGTGTAGAAACCACCGACATGGAGAATTTTGACAAAGCATTCTTTGATTCATTCAAATATGAGAGGCACGCAAGCATTGCTGTAAATGGTTGGCTGTTTCTCTTGGTAGAGTTGGGATATATATTACAGTGTTCTACAAGTTGGATTTCTCGTTTTAAACAAATACATTCAATTAATTCAGAAACAGTTTCTGGGAAGCGACATATGTAAATAAGGAAGTCACATCGAATTGGTTTCAAAATAACTTCCGAAAAATATCCTAGGAATATGAGGCATGTGATGTCTTCGATGCAGACGAGACAGGACTTTTTTAGAAAATGTTTCCGGACAAAACTCTAAAATTCAAAAGTGAAATATGTGTTGGTGGGAAGTTATCCAAAGAGCGACTGACTATTGATTACTGGCAAAGCACAAAATACATGTTTTTAAAATGCAAAGAGTTTGTCGGTGAAGTATATTGCTAAAAAAAAATCTGGACCCAGCAAGTGCGTTATGGTAGTGAATTTTCATATAAATGGTCTGGCACCAAGTATTTTATTAAAAGTGTTTTTCTTGTAACATAAAAAACTAAATTTTGGTGTATAGTTTACTTTTTATATTGCAAACCTACCTACTAAATTTGGTTGCCAGAGCTTTTTTATTTTTTGAGATAAAACTTTTTTCGAAAGAAAACTCAAAAAAACCTGGTCCCATTTTCCTGTCTAACGAACTTATCCAAGCCACTTACAAAAGTAAGGTACGCCTAAAATTTGATCAAAATCGACCCATTATTTTTTCAATTATCGGTGTAATACATATACATATACATATACATACATATATATATATATATATATATATATATATATATATATATATATATATATATATATATATATATATATATATATATATATATATAGACATGGAAACTGACCCTGGATATGGGTTATAGGGGCCTAGTTCGCGCTCATTTGAAGAATTTTTTTCAGAATTCAAAAATCGGATTCACCTCATCAGTGAATTTTTTTTAAAGAAAATTCACTAAAAATGTCACATCCGACTTCAAACTGGCAGATTTAATAAACTAAGAATTTCTGAAATGCTATATATATATATATATATATATATATATATATATATATATATATATATATATATATATATATATATATATATATATATATATATCTGTGTGTGTGTACAGTGTGTCCCAAACTGGATGGGAATGTATTGCTATCTCCGTTATTATTAGAGATAGGGAGACGGTTAAATTAGCAATGTTATGTAGAATTTCATGGTCGTTCCAAATATGGCGTTGATCTGACATGTCTAAGACTTGCACATTATCAGGACACTTTTTACAGAGTTATCTTTTTGTGCTATTCTCAATTTTGGATTGTCATTTGTTTTTGCGCTACAGGTATCAACGTTTGTTTTTATTATGTCAGCCATATTGGATTTTTTGCTCATGTGATAGCCTGTGAAAAGAGCTTTCCAAAGATGTACAACATGCTTGAGAAATCTTGTAATTGCACTGACAATTTTGAGAAAAACCGTTTTGAGGATAGTACGCTTTGAAATCCAATACCAGAAAAAAAAGTGTTCAAAAAGCAGTAGGCCATGGAGTCTAACAATAGACTTCTACTTTTAACATACTTTTCCGTATTGATTCAGGATAAAAAAATATTGTGATTTAATTTACAATACTTAATTAGGTAATAATGCTAGGTGATATGTGAAACAGTTTAATAACGGAACCCGGCAATAACAAATAGAAACTTAAACTCGACAAAACAACACAATTAGAAACGGAACTCAACAAATAATAAAATAGAAACTTAAAAATACACTAAATAGAAAATTGTTCAATATGGCCACCGTTTTGTTCAATGCATTTTATACACCTTTTTGAAACATGCCCGCAAACTCTGGTGAGGGTGTTTTGGTTAATATGATTTATAGCTTCCGTGATTCTGTTTCGCAATTCATTGATATTTTGTGGTGGATCGAATTTATACACATCACTCTACAGAGTACCCCAAAAATAAAAATCAATGGACTTCGAGCACACCAATGAACCGGCCCATTGTTACAAATGACACGATTATTAAAATTTTGGTACAAAAATTCTTTGACGATCCTAGCATTGTGAGCTGGACAACCGTCTTATTGGTACCAAATCTTGTCTAAATTATCATGAACTCTTCTAATTGTTGGTAAGGTATCATTTCTCAATAGATTAAGATACCTTTCCCCAGTTAAATTATTTTCAAAAAAGAACAGACCAACAATGAAATTACCTGAATTTTTTTTCAAATTAACTGTCTAATCTACAAATAAAAATAACTGTTTTTTACCTAATAAGCCGCACCAAACATTAATACCAAAGCTTGCAATCGTCTTTCTTCCTTTAGATGGGGATTTTCATTTGCCCAATAATGCCTATTATGGCGATTATACACACCACAATTTGTAAATCTGGATTTATCAGTCCATATTATTTACAAATGAAAATTTTCATCTTGCTGACATTGTCCTTGATACCATCTGCAAAATTGAAGTCGCTTAGGGTAAAAGTCAACATTTAAGCCTTGTACGATTTTAGATTTGTATGGATGGTAATGACTTTGTTTTAATACACGGTGCACCGTACTTTTTGGAACGTCAATTTGTTCACCATAAAACCGAACAGATTACGGAAGGTTTTCGTTTAAATCCTGTAAGACGGCATTATTTATTTCTTCATTTCTAGGCAATGGTAGTTTCTTTGCGTGGAAGCTACCGTCGTTCAATAGATTGGTCACTATCCTGCGAAATATTTTGTGGTTTCGTTGTCGTCTTTCTGGGTAGTTGTTTTTATATGAATTTGCAGCTGCCTTAGAATTTCGTTTAGATCGAATATTCTTCAAAATATTCTTCATTACTGAACATATTGTTGAACAATATTTAAAATAAGCGGGAAACAAACTATTTAGTAGAAAATTTTAAGCAACGTGTTAAATACACCTCAAATTGTTCAGATAATTAAGAATGACAGTATTCTCAATTGTCGCGATAGTGTTATATCCATAGCAACCTTTCTTCTGTTGTTTTTCAGTTGACTTACGTTTACAAATCAAACAATTTTCAAAGGCGTCTTCGTAAATCATTAATCTACTTTTTATTGAGTTCTGTTAGTAAATTTGGTTGTTTACTAGGTTTACCTACTTAATTTCATTATAACAATTTTTATGATAATGTTGTAATGTAAAATATCGTTTGTATTAAGGCCGATTCATTGGTGTGCTTAAAGTTCATATTTTTTTATCGTAAATCATTACGGAAAATTATGTTAAAAGTAGAAGTATATTGTTAGACTCCATGGCCTACTCCTTTTTGAACACTTTTTTTGTCATTTGTTTTCTGGTATTTGATTCATAGCCTACTATCCTCAAAACGGTTTTTCTCTAAATTGTTAGTGAAATTACAATATTTGTCAAGCATGTTGTACATCATTGGAAAGCTATTTTCACAGGCTATCACATGAGCAAAAAAATCCAATATGGTTGCCATAATAAAAACAAACGTTGATACCTGTAGCTCAAAAACAAATGATAATCCAAAGCTGAGAATATCACAAAAATACTACCCTGTAAAAAGTGTCCTGATAATGTGCAAGTCTTAGGCATGTCACATCAACTCCTACTTAGATATTGAAGAAAAAAGAAATAGTCTAATTTTGGTTTTTCAAAATAACTCGAAAACGAAAATAGGTAGGGCAAAATACAGGTCATATTTGGAACAAGCATGAAATTCTACAAAACATTGCTATTTTAACCGTCTCCCTATCTCTAATAATAACGAAGATAGAAATACATTCCCATCCAATTTGGGACATACTATATATATATATATATATATATATATATATATATATATATATATATATATATATATATATATATATATATATATATATATATATATACATGATAAAACGGTAACCAGATTGATGCCTGCTTGCATTAGAGATACATATTTGCTATTAACAATATTTGTATGAAAATTCAGTTCCATAAGGCACTTGCTAGTCGAGACTTTTAATTGTATTAATAGGTCAAAGACGTTATCAGTTACAGCATTATTAAGTCATCGAAACGGTTAGAATGGTGAAGTAAAGAGAGGAGCTGTTAGTGTTATCAGTTCTGCTAAGAGAGATTGTGTCCTTGTTAATGGTGAATGGGTGGCAATAGGAAATTGCGTTATCTCTACTTCTCTAATTCTAATTTCACACATTATCTCCTCATTCAGATACATACATGTATTTTTAGACAGCCACTATTGATAACCGCTTGCCAATAGAGCACTTTTGATATCCTCTCATAATTAAAATGTTTCAAATCTTAATATAATAATCGGTTTTATCGAAGTTTAATAAAAACTACAAGAGCAGTATATTTGAATGATCTGGTACAATTAAATCTTGTACAATTCAACTTCACCAAATCTCAGTCTTGCTTTCTATCTCATAAGAGATACACCAGCCCTAGACCCACTACAATGAACAAACAAGTTATTCAAAGTAATGAGTCCTTTCCACTTGTTGGCATTTCTGTGGATCGCAATCTCAATTGGCATCAACATGTCACATCAATTGCAGAAGCGGCTGCTAAGAAATTAGGTTTCCTCTTCCGGGCTCGCAAATACTTTTCACCAGCTAATCTGTATACCTTATATACTTCACAAATAAGGCCAAACATCAAATACTGCTCCCACATCTGGGGTACCGCTGCCGCTTCTACACTCGCTATCCCGGACTCAATTCAGAAGAGACCTATACATCTCACCGGTGATCCTACCCTCATCCAAAAGCTGCCATCCCTTGCCCACCGACGTGCCGTTGGTGACCTCTCTCTCTCTCTCTCTCTCTCTCTCTCTCTCTCTCTCTCTCTCTCTCTCTCTCTCTCTCTCTCTCTCTCTCTCTCTCTCTCTCTCTCTCTCTCTCTCTCTCTCTCTCTCTCTCTCTCCCTCTCTCTCTCTCTCTCTCTCTCTCTCTCTCTCTCTCTCTCTCTCTCTTATAGATATCTGCACGGGCACTGCTCAGAGGAGCTTTCTTCCACAGTTCCTCCACCTGCTGCCCCCAACAGATCTACCAGAGGAACAGAGCGAATGCACCCTTTTACTGTCCAGGTCACCAGACATAGAACATCTTGTTATGCCCGCTCTTTTGTCCCGAGGACTTCCAAGTTGTGGAATTCCTTGCCGGCACATGTTTTCTTTCTCCTCCGAACCCCAAACCTTCAAGCCCTGAATTAACAAGTTGCCTCTTTCCTCCTTGTCGACACCTACGGTACGATAGTATTTAGGCTGTGAGCCCTCGTGATGTGTTGTTGAAATAAAAAAAACAAAGGTAGGTGCAAAACTTGGATTACTATATGTATATTGTGAACTCAGTTTCTGTCCAGGAAAAATCGCCTTTAGTAAAATACGGGAATAAAATGCCTGAAAACTAGAATAAACATAGATGAACAAAAAAATGTAACTTGCCGCAGCAACTAATATTATAAAAATATCGTCACAAATTAGATAAGGTCAGATAGAACATACAATAGTCTGGACGCAGCAAGTGCATTATGGTAGTGCATTTTCATTTAAATGTTTTTAATAGCAAATACATCTTTTTTTAAACAAAGCAGGCATCAAATGTGGTTACCAGTATAACCTATATAGTAGAAACAATGTGCCATATTTCATCAACATAACTTCATTGCTTGAAAATGTACAAAAGTTTTTCGAAAATAAACTTAAAATGTGGCCGAAAAAAACTGGTTTCCTAGCCAACCAACCTTAGCTTAATAGCAAATTGAGCTATTGAATTTTAAAGCCTTTAATGAAAATTCGCTACAATAACGCACTGCTGAGTCCCTAATTTCTGTCTTGAAAGCATGCATTATATTTAGATGGAAAATGCAAAAATGTAATAACATAGAGATTGTTAAAAAAAGAAAACATTTATTGAAATAACTCAAAAACTATGAACACTATAAAATTTTTGCCTTACAAACATGCATTATAATTTGATGGGAAATGCAAATATGAAATAAAATAAGGGGTGTTCAATTAAAAAAGAAAATGCGTTTCACCAACGACTTACGGGCCAGCCCGTGATTGTAAAAATAACTTCATAAGATGCAGCACAAGACAACCTATAATTAACGAATACAATGTTTTCTCGTAACTTGTATAATAATAATATATTGAGCTTTACAGTAGAAATGCGTCACGCTGTATATATGAAAACAGGAAAAAACTGAACTAACCCCAGTGGGGGCCTAGTTTACACTCATTTGAAGAAATCTTTTTAAAATTGAAAAGTCGCAGTCTCCTCATTAATGAATTTTTCTACGAAAATTAGCTAAAAATTATAGACCGTTAAACCATAAATTTAACTAAAACTACCGCCAAAGCATCAGAGAAAGGGTCTATTTGAAATGGCATTTCTGGAAGTATTTTATACGAAGAACAATGACGGTTGAAGCTGAAACTTAAGGGTTTGTAAAACACTCTTCTTGCTACATTTTCTCTACATAACTTGTCTTCGTTTCAGGTAACTTTTTTGTTATTCAACTTACAGATCTAAATTCTGGTACATAATTTACTTTTTATGATATAAATTCGCCTACCAAATTTGGTTGCCATAATTTTGTTACTTCCGGAGATACAAAATGTTCGGGCCGGTTATGGTAATGAATTTTTCATAAGAAATAATACATTATAGTGACCTTAATCTTCATATTAAAAGGTATAAAACCTTACTTTAGTTAATTAGTAACAGTAAAAAATAGGGTAACGAAGGGCAGGCAAAAAACATGATCTCAAAACATAATATTTATACAGTAATTTGGATATAAAACTCAAAACAAAACAATTGGTAAACAGGAAATATACTCAACAAAAAATACACCAGAAAGCTGAACATAAAAAAAATACCGTGGTTCATGCACTGAGGGTGATTGTATGCATGGGCAGAAGGGGAAGAAGAACCCCCAGGACAGAGAGGGATTCTACCCCCTCACTCAAAAACACGGGAGGTTCTCCTTCGACCTCTTGTGCATGCAATACAGCTATCTTCGAAGCATAAAGCACAAGAAAAATTTCTTGGAAGCAACCCCCAAGAAAGTTACTGGGCCCTGGGCGAATATGGGTGTTGTGCGGAGTAGACAGGGTTTAAAGAGGGCATTGCTGCAAAATGTGATAAACGCATATTTTCAAAGTCCGACTAAATAGTTTTTTTAGCATTTTCCGCTTATATTTCTTCCCCGTCCAGCACCCCTATTCATTCCTTGGCGGTGGTTTTGCAATTCACCTTGTGACTTGTGCATCCAAGGAGGGTTCTAAGCATATTTCTGAAAAAACCTTTCTAAAAACCATCCGTTGCAGTAAACTGTAAATTTACTGAATTACATTCCACTTCGCCAATAATGTCTTTTTCAGCTAATATCGAATATACGGCACTAAAGTAAATAAATTCACTTGCTCTTTCACTTTTTTTATTTTAATATTACATATATAAGCACATGCTAAGTGAGTACAATAAAGGGGGACCCTTAATTAAACATTGGAGCTACAGAAACTTAAAAGTAGAGAAGACATTTAGATCGTGTCTAACTGTATGCACGCAAAAATTAGTAAAATACATTTATAAAATCTAGTAAAAAACAACAGTTTTACGATATTGTTTTAAATGAACTAATAGGAATACGTTTTGCGGAGATTTTGCAATTCACGAGTGTATGGACCTAGCTTTTGTCCAAGACTACACTAAAATCCGGTCAACCGCAAGCAAGCCGCTTGTAAATTTAGCTCGATAGGCTTGGACGGTTAACACACATAGGTATGTCTAATTTTAAGCGGGAGACTGTACCTGTTTTGAAACATACAATACTGAGAAATGCAGAAATACGCTTTAAGTGCTATTTATTAGAAAAATATATTGACCAACTGACCTGCGAAATCATCAATAATAAAAATAATGAATCCAGTAACTTATCTATCAGTACCGTTCTCATTTTGTACGCATGTTTTTATACTTGCAAAGAGCAGCAAGCCGCTTGCAGTCGCATACTAAAATTTAGCACTTTTTGACGCAAACATTGTCCCGGTATTAGGAAAGAAATGGGTCAGGGCTGACAATTGACATTGTTAGTTTGTACACAGTCTCCATCTATAACATTTTTGTGTAACTAGAGCTGTCGTGAAGACATACTACCTGGTTTCGCACCGAGATGGCGTCCCTATCGTAAGTTTCACACTGTTCTGCATTCTGATATCTTGCAACGATTGTAACTTCCATTGTTTAGATTTTTATCTACCCATTTATTTAAATAGCATAGCAGTACATGTAATGTCATCTGTCTTTGTCCGACATTGTAGACATTGCATTACAGAATTTGAACAAACTCATCCAAGCCATTAACAAAATAAGGGCAATTCCCAAATTTGGTCCAAATCAGTGAAGTATTTTTTAAGTTATTGGTTGGATGAATATATATATATATATATATATATATATATATATATATATATATATATATATATATATATATGTATATATATATTTATATATATATATATATATATATATATATATATATATATATATATATATATATATATATATATATATATATATATATATATAACATTTTAACTAAATTCGGCCCACTATTTTTTAAGTGAATTTTCTTTAAAAAAAATCACTAATGAGGAGATCCCGACTTTTAAATTTCGAAAAAATTTCTTCAAATGAGCGCTAATTAGCCACCCCAGAACATATATCCGCGGTCAGTTTCAAAACTTATATGTTTATATATATATATATATATATATATATATATATATATATATATATATATATATATATATATATATATATATATATATATATATATTATATATATATATATATATATATATATATATATATATATATATATATATATATATATTATATATATATATATATATATATATATATATATATATATATATATATATAGAGGAAAAGCGATAGAAAAAATCTGAAAAGAGGTTCTTAAATGGTACTGAGTAAGGTCCATTTTAAGCCAAATTTGCATATTTTTGGATATTTGGAATCGATATAATGACGTCATCGATTTTTTTTTCCCAGAAACATACCTATATTTTGGCATATCTAAAAGAACTATTTTTTCTGGACAAATTATGTAAAGAAAAAATTGCTATCTTTTTCCGTTTAAAAAGTTGTAGAAAAAGTATAACAAAAAATTCGCGCAACCGATAACTCAAAAAATAAAGCACCGAGATTTTGATTAAATCTGGCGAATACCTTTCTTTTCGTACGTGTCTTGGATAAGTTCTTTAGCTCGGAAAATCGGCCAGGGTTTTCCCGGAAAATTTTGTGTTTCCTTTAAAAAATATATTATATCTCCGGAAATAACAAGATAAGTGCAACCAAATTTGGTACACGGGTTTATATCATTATAGGTAAATTACCTATCAAAATTAGCTCTGTAGGTTAAAAGACAAAAAAGTTATAGGCATTTAAAGACAAATAAATTGGGGTTTTCCTCGAAACGTCAAAGTCGCGATCTAAAATGTCAAAGAACCTGGAACTAATACGAGCTTTGGAAAGAAAATCTCTCAAGAGGAATGTTTTACAAAGCTTGAAGTCTTAGTTTCAACCGTCTGTGCCCTTCATTTTACTAAAATATTTCCAGAAAATTCATTTCAAATAGACCCTTTCTCTGATGCTTTGGCAGTAGCCTTAGCTATAGGGTTTATCGTTTAATGGTATATAATTTTTGTCGAATTTTCGTAAAAAATCAATAAAGCTCAATATATCCGTTATTATACAAGATACGAAAAAAAATTGTATACATTAATTATCGGGTGTCTTGAGCTACATCTTCAAAAAATATTTCTACAATCACAGGCTGGCCCATAAGTCGTTGGTGATACAAATTTTCTTTTTTTTTTAATGGAACGTGCCTAATGTTATTGCATTTTAAGGAAATAAATTCGGGACGCAGCAAGTGTGTTATGGTGGCGAAAATTCATTAATTGCTTCAAATTTGAATAGCTTAATTTGGTTTTACCTATAAGGTTGAACAAGAAACCAATTTTTGTGGGAACACTTTAAGTTTACTTTCGGAAATTTGTGTACATTTTCAAACAATAAAGTTATTTTAATGAAACATCGCACATTCTTTCTACTATAAAGGTACCAAATTTGGTACCTGCTTTCTTAAAAAAGGTACATATTTGCTATTAAAAACAATTTTATGAAAATTCACTACCATAACGCACTTGATGCGTCCAGACTGACCTTTGATATGGGTTCTAGGGAGTCTAGTTCAAAAGTTGCGATCTCCGTATTAGTGATTTTTTTTTTTAATTCACTAAAAGTACGTTGTAGCTATGGAATGAAAAACTTTAATCTTAGCTCTTTACCAACCCCTTTACATATTCTTTAATGGTTTGTCTGGGATGTGTTTCCAAAAACTATCAAAACATAAACAGTCCAAACTTCCAAACTCCTGAACCCAGCAGAACAAGTTAGAAAAGTGAGTTTAGTCACGTAAATCTAATGCTCTATGGTAAGACACATAAAATCCAAATTGCGTAAGATTATAAAAGTTCTAACACAGTAAGTGCGTTAGGGTAGCGAAGATTGGGTTTTCATTAAAAAATTGTTTATACACAAGTAATATAAATATATATTACGTCTTAGCTTCAAATGAGCGCTAATTAGGCCCCCTAGAACACATATCCGGGGTCAGTTTCGATTTGTATATGTTTATATATATATATATATATATATATATATATATATATATATATATATATATATATATATATATATATATATATATATATGTATGTATCACATCGATAACTCAAAAAATAATGGGCCGATTTAGATTAAATTTGGTGAATACCTTCCTTTTGCAAATGGCTTGGATAACTTCGTTAGCCAGGAAAATCGGCGCAGGTTTTCCCGGAAAATTTTGTGTTTACTTGCGAAAAAACTCCGGAAATAACAAAGCAAGGGCAACCAAATTTGGTACACGGATTTATACAATTATAGGTTAATTACCTACCAAAATTTAGCGCTGTAGGTTAAAATACAAAAAAGTTCTATGCATTTAAAGAAAAATAAATTGGGGTTTTCCTCAAAACGTCAAAGTCGCGATTTAAAACGTCAAAATTGGCAACATTTAGGCAAAGAACATGAATCTAATACGGGCTACGGAAAGAAAATGTCTCAAGAGGAATGTTTTACAAATCCTGAAATCTTAGTTTCAACCGTCATTGTCCTTCATTTTACTAAAATATTTCCAGAAAATTCATTTCAAATAGACCCTTTCTCTGATGCTTGGCAGTAGTCTTAGCTATAGAGTTTATCGTTTAATGGTATATAATTTTTGTCGAATTTTCGTTAAAAATCAATAAAGCTCAATATATCCGTTATTATACAAGATTTGAGAAAAAATTGTATACATTAATTATAGGGTGTCTTGAGCTACATCTTAAAAAAATATTTCTACAATCACAGGCTGGCCCATAAGTCGTTGGTGATACAAATTTTCTTTTTTTTTTTAGTCCAACACGCCTTATGTTATTGCATTTTTGCATTTTCCATCGAAATATAATGCATGTGTGTTATAAAAGAAATGATGGACGCAGCAAGTGCGTTATGGTAGCGAATTTTGATCAAATGCTTCATATTTGAATAGCTCAATTTGCTATTAACCTATAAGGCTGACCAAGCAACGAGTTTTTTCGGGAACACTTTAAGTTTACTTTTGGAAATTTTTGTACATTTTCAAACAATAAAGTTATTTTGATGAAATATGGCACATTGTTATTACTATATAGGTTACACTGGTAACCAAATTTGATGCCTGCTTCCTTAAAAAAACACACATATTTGCGAACGAAAACATTTTTATGACTATAACGCACTTGCTGCGTCCAGACTTTTATATAAAAAAGGAAAAAAGGAATGAAATTTTATAGTTATAGTTTAAATAGTTTATAGCAAGAAGGTCAGTTCTAATTAGTAGTTTTCTGTACAAGTCTTGCACTTGCTGCGTCCCGAATTTCTTTTCTTACAAACATGCAATATATTTCGATGAAAATGCAAAAATGCAATAACATAAGGCGTGTTCGACTAAAAAAAAGCAAATTTGTATCACCAACGACTTATGAGCCATCCTGTGATTGTAGAAATATTTTTTAAGATGTAGCTCAAGACACCCTATAATTAATGTATACAATTTTTTTTTCATATCTTGTATAATAACGGATATATTGAGCTTTATTCATAGTTTACGAAAATTTGACAAAAATGATATACCATTAAACGATACACTCTATAGCTAAGACTACTGCCAAAGCAGCAGAGAAAGGGTCTATTTGAAATGAATTTTCTGGAAATATTTTAGGAAAAGGAAGGGCAATGATGGTTGAAGCTAAGACTTCAGGGTTTGTAAAACATTCTTTTTGAGACAGTATTATTTCCATAGCCCGTATTAGTTTCTGCTTCTTTGCCAAAATGTTGCCAATTTTCACGTTTTAAAGCGCGACTTTCAAATTTTGAGGAAAACCCAATTTATTTTTCTTTAAATACCTATAACTTCTTCGTCTTTTAAGCTACAGAGCTAAGTTTTGGTGCGTAATTTACCATAACATACATAACGATATAAACCCGCGTACAAAATTTGGTTGCCTTGCTTTGTTATTTCCGGAGATATATTTAAAAAAAATTAATATAATTTTTTTCTAAAGAAAATACAAAATTTTCCGGGAAAACCTGGGCCGATTTCCTTGCTAAAGAACTTATCCAAGCCACTTGCAAAAGGAAGGCACCTACCAAATTTCATCAAAATCGGTTCAATATTTTTTGAGTTATCGGTGCAATATATATATATATATATATATATATATATATATATATATATATATATATATATATATATATATATATATATAAGAAAATTCACTCATATTTTCATTATGTAGGTACCCTCTAAGGTATATTTTGAAGGGCCTGTTTCGGTGTGGTTTTTGTATGATGTATTAACTCGCCATCTCCTTCCTCAAATAAGATTTTCAATCAAGCGTGTCAGGATATTTGAGATGATCTAGTTTTTTGTGGTTGTCAAGACGGGAGATGACGAAACGTACGATTCATGAAACGGGGAAATCGGACGAGACCATTTAGATTATAATTACACGGGGATACGTAGGAGTGGGAAGCTGACAGATAACCAGCTTCCTCTTGACTACTTCCGCTCCTCGGAACTGTGCTCCAACTCTTTATGCTCTCGCTATTCACAAAATCTGCCATGTCCATGTTCTACAATGTGTGAAATGTGTACATGGACATTCAGCAGCTACTGTAACCTACAATGAGGTCAAGAATACATCATATACCACACGACAATAACTGATAATACGATAAAATTTGCCACACTCTCACTTTCATTAATTTCGTGTCGATGCTGTAAACTATCAACTATCGTTTTACTGAATTTACTTAAAAAATCACCAATGGTTAGATTGATATATATATATATATATATATATATATATATATATATATATATATATATATATATATATATATATATATATATATATATATACAGTGTGTCCCAAACTGGATATCTTTTTATCGTGAATCATTACGGAAAATTATGTTAAAAGTAGAAGTCTATTGTTACACTCCATGGCCTACTGCTGTTTGAACACTTTTTTTTGTCATTTGTTTTCTGGTATTGGATTTCATGGCCTACTAAATTGTCAGTGCAATTACAAGATTTCTCAAGCATACATCATTGGAAAGCTCTTCTCACAGGCTATCCCATGAGCAAAAAATCCAATATGGCAGCCATAATAAAAACAAACGTTGATACATGTAGCTCAAAAACAAATGAAAATCCAGAGTTAAGAATAGCACAAAAAGATTACTCTGTAAAAAGTGTTCTTATAATGTGCAAGTCTTAGACATGTCAGATAAACGCCTACTTAGATATTGAAGAAAAAGAAATCGACAAATTTTGTTTTTTCAAAATAACTCTTTTTTCAAAATAACTCGAAAAAGAAAAGATGCAGGGCAAAATACAAGACATATTTGGAACGAGCATGAAATTCTACAAAACATTCCTAATTTAACCGTCTCCCTATCTCTAATAATAACGGAGATAGCAGTACATTCCCATCCAGTTTGGGACACACTATATATATATATATATATATATATATATATATATATATATATATATATATATATATATATATATATATATATTATATATATATATATATATATATATATATATATATATATATATATATATATATATATATATATATATATATATATATATATATATATATATCACACCGATAACTCAAAAAATAATGGACCGATTCTGATAATATTTGGTAGGTGCCTCCCTTTTCCAAGTGGCTTGGATAAGTTCGTTAGCCAGGGAAAACAGAGCAGCTTTTCATGGGAAATTTTGAGTTTTCTTTCGGAAAATATTTGTATCTCCTAAAATAACACAGCTATGGCAACCAAATTTAGCAACTAGGTTTACACTATTAAACTTACCATACATGTCAAAATTTAGATCTCTATCTTGAAAGAAAAACAATTATAGACATTTAAAACAAACATTCTGGGTGTCACTCATGTCCAGAGAAATGCACAAAACCAAAATATTTTGTGTGGATAACAAGATCTATTGTATATTACAGACAAGGATTAGGTTTCCTTGACGCAAAAAGGTCAATAAATAGTTTTTCTTCTTAAAATGTCTAAATAGCTATTTGAGTCGTCAAAATTTGGAATTTTTAGACGGAGAACCTGAAACAAATACGGGCTGTGTAAAGCAAATGCCATAATAAATGTGTTTTACAGAGCCTTAAGTTACAGCTTCAACCATCATTGTCCATTTTACGAAAGTATTTAACAAAATTCATCTCAAATACACCCTTTCTCTGATGATTTGGCAGTAGTTTCAGTTATAGAGTTTGGGGTTTAATAGCCTATACTTTTTCACGGATTATCGTAGAAAAAAAATCGTTATTGAGAATACCGCGAGTTTAAAATTTTTAAAATATTTCTTCAAGGGATTGCGAACTAGGCGCCTCCGGGGTCAATTTCAGTTTTTACATGTTTAGATATATACAGAGTGGTGCATTTTTACTGTAAAGCTCAATATATCGGTTATTATACAAGATACAGGAAAATATTATAACAGTTATTTATTTATAGGGGGTTTTGAGCTGCATCTGATAAAAATTATGTTGACAATCACAGGCTGGACCATAAGCCGTTGGTGATACAGCTCATTTATTGTTGTATAATTGCATTGTCCATCCAATTTTAATGCATGCCTGTAAGGAGAAAACATTCATATCGCCCATCGTTTTCGCGTTTTTTCTTTTCTTTTTCAACTTTTTACATTTTGGAACCATATCAAAAAAGTCTGGACGCAGCAAGTGCGTTATGGTAGTGAATTTTCATAGAAATGGTCTGGCAGCAAATATTTTATTATAACTTTTCTTTCTTGCAACATAGAAATCTAAATTTTGGCTTACAGTTTACTTTTTATATCGTAAACCTACCTACCAAATTTGGTTATCATATCTTTTTTATTTTTTGCGATAAATTTTTTTTTCAAATGAAAACTCAACATTTTTCCGGAAAACCTCGTCCGATTTTCCTGACTAACGAACTTATCCAAGCCATTTACAAAAGGAAGGTACATGCCCAATTTTATCAAAATAATTGGCCCATTATTTTTTGAGTTATCGGTGTGATACATATATATATATATATATATATATATATATATATATATATATATATATATATATATATATATATATATATATATATATATATATACATAAACATATAAAAATTGAAACTGACCCCGGTTATGGATTCTAGGGGTCATTTGCAAAAAAATTTTTCAAAATTCAAAAGTCGGGATCTCCCCATTAGTGAATTTTTTCTACGAAAATTCACTAAAATTGTGATACGGCGTTTTTATCAATAGAAATACGAGTCCCATGAAAATGACGCATTTACGGGGTTTTTTAATTATATTTACCAATAGATAGGAGAGTCTCATGAAAGTGACACATTCACAGAGGTTTTCGTTTAATCTTATTTGTCAGACAAATCCAGATGCAGTATACAGAGCGCTCTCAAATAGTGACTGAATTTGGAAAAATTCGAACTGTCGTTTGCATTTTCCTATTTTAGTGTATTTTATTTTTTAGTGAATTTTCGTAGAAAAAATTCACTATTTGGGAGATCCCGACTTTTAAATTTTGAAAAAATTTTTGCAAATGAGCGCGACCTAAGACCCCTAGAACCCATATCCGCGGTCAGTTTCAATTGTTATACATATATATATATATATATATATATATATATATATATATATATATATATATATATATATATATATATATATATATGTGTATATATATATATATATATATATATATATATATATATATATATATATATATATATATATATATATATGTATGTATGTATGTATCACACCGATAACTCAAAAAATAATGGGCCGATCTTAATAAAATTTGGCATGTACCTTGCTTTTTGTAAATGGCTTGATAAGTCGTTAGTCAGGAAAATCGAAAGAGGTTTTTCGGGAAAATTTTGTGTTTTCATTCGAAAAAATAGTAAACTATACACCAAAATTTAGATTTCTATATTACAAGAAAAAAAAGTAATAATAACATATTATGTGCCAGATCATTTCTATGAAAATTCACTACCATAACGCACTTGCTGCGTCCAGGTTTTTTATTTTAAATCATTAATGAGGAGATCGCGACTTTTGAATTAAAAAAATATCTTCAAATGAGCGCTAATTAGAATCACTAGAACAAACATATATCCGGGTTCAGTTTCAATTTATATATATATATATATATATATATATATATATATATATATATATATATATATATATATATATATATATATATATATATATATATATATATATATATGTATGTATGTATGTATGTATCACACAGATAACTCAAAAAATAATGGGCCGATTTCGATTAAATTTGGTGAGTACCTTCCTTTTGCAAGAGGCTTGGATAAGTTCGTTAGCCACAAAAATCTGATCAGTTCAAATAGATTAAAGAATGCTTTGTTTTAATTAGTCAGTCGAATTCCCCGGTCCATGCCAGTTTTAATTTTTATATGTTTGTATATATATATATATATATATATATATATATATATATATATATATATATATATATATATATATATATATATATATATATATATATATATATATATATATATATGTATCACACCGATAAACTCAAAAAATAATGGCACAATTTTGATCACATTTGGTGAGTTTCTTCGTTTTGCAAGTGGCTTGGACAAGTTCGTTATCCAGGAAAATCGGCCCAGGTTTACCCGGAAAATGTTGTGTTTTCTTTCGGAAAAAAATTATATCTCTAGAAATAACAAAGCAAGGGCATTCAAATGGTAGGCGTGTTTGTGCTATAAATGGTGACCCACGTACCAAAATTTAGGTCCGTTAGATAAAAGACAAAAAAGTTATATGCATTTAAAGAAAAAAAGTCTGGACGCAGCAAGTGCGTTATGGTAGTGAATTTTCATAGAAATGATCTGGCACAAAATATTTTATTATAACTTTTTTTTCTTGTAACATATAAATCTAAATTTTGGTGTATAGTTTACTTTTTATATCGTAAACCTACCTACCAAATTTGGTTATCATAGATTTTATATTTTTTAAGATAAACAAATTTTTCAAATTAAAACTCAAAATTTTCCCGGAAACCTCGTCCAATTTTTCTAGATAACGAACTTGTCAAAGCCATTTACAAAAGGAAGGTACATGCCAAATTTTATTAAAATCGGCTTATTACTTTTCGAGATATGAATTTTTTTCAAATGAAAACTCAAAATTTTCCCGGAAAACCTCGTCCGATTTTCCTGACTAACAAACGTGTCAAAGCCATTTACAAAAGTAAGGTATGTGCCAAATTTTATTAAAATCGGCTTATTACTTTTTGAGATATGAATTTTTTTCGAATGAAAACTCAAAATTTTCCCGGAAAACCTTGTCCGATTTTCCTGACTAACAAACATGTCAAAGCCATTTACAAAAGGAAGGTATGTGCTAAATTTTATTAAAATCGGCTTATTACTTTTTGAGATATGAATTTTTTTCGAATGAAAACTCAAAATTTTCCCGGAAAACCTCGTCCGATTTTCCTGACTAACGAACTTATCCAAGCTATTAACAAAAGAAAGGTACATGCCAAATTTTATCAAAATCAACCCATTATTTTTTGAGTTATCGGTGTGATACATATATATATATATATATATATATATATATATATATATATATATATATATATATATATATATATATATATATATATATATATATATATATATATATATATATATATATATATATATATATATATATATATATATATATATATATATATATATATATACATACATACATACAGTGTGCCCCAAACTGGATATCTTTTTATCGTGAATCATTACGGAAATTATGTTAAAAGTAGAAATCTATTGTTACACTCCATGGCCTACTGCTTTTTGAACACTTTTTTTGTCATTTGTTTTCTGGTATTGGATTTCATGGCCTACTATCCTCAAAACAATTTTTCTCAAAATTGTCAGTGCAATTACAAGACTTCTCAAGCATACATCATTGGAAAGCTCTTCTCACAGGCTATCGCATGAGCAAAAAATTCAATATGGCAGCCATAATAAAAACAAACGTTGATACATGTAGCTCAAAAACAAATGACAATCCAGAGTTGAGAATAGCACAAAAAGATTACTCTGTAAAAAGTGTCATTATAATGTGCAAGTCTTAGAGATGTCAGATAAACGCCTGCTTAGATATTGAAGAAAAAAGAAATCGACAAATTTTGTTTTTTTGAAAATAACTCGAAAAAGAAAATATGCAGGGCAAAATACAAGTCATATTTGGAACGAGCATGAAATTCTACTAAACATTCCTAATTTAACCGTCTCCCTATCTATAATAATAACGGAGATAGCAATACATTATATATATATATATATATATATATATATATATATATATATATATATATATATATATATATATATATATATACATACATATATATATATATATATATATATATATATATATATATATATATATATATATATATATCACCAATAACTCAAAAAATAATGGACCGATTCTGAAAATATTTGGTAGGTGCCTCCCTTTTCCAAGTGGCTTGGATAAGTTCGTTAGCCAGGGAAGACAGACCAGCTTTTCATGGAAAATTTTGAGTTTTCTTTCAAAAAATATTTGTATCTCCTAAAATAACACAGCTATGGCAACCAAATTAAGCAACTAGGTTTACACTATTAAACTCACTATACATGCCAAAATTCAGATCTCTATTTTAAAAGAAAAAAAAATTATATACATTTAAAACAAACATTCTGAGTGCCACTGATGACCAGATAAATGCACAAAACCAAAATATTTTGAGTGGATAACAAGCTCTATTGTATATTACAGACAAGGATTAGGTTTCCTTGACGCAAAAAGGTCAATAAATAGTTTTTCTTCTTAAAATGTCTAAATAGCTATTTGAGTCGTCAAAATTTGGAATTTTTAGACGGAGAACCTGAAACAAATACGGGCTGTGTAAAGCAAATGCCATAATAAATGTGTTTTACAGAGCCTTAAGTTACAGCTTCAACCATCATTGTCCATTTTACGAAAGTATTTAACAAAATTCATCTCAAATACACCCTTTCTCTGATGATTTGGCAGTAGTTTCAGTTATAGAGTTTGGGGTTTAATAGCCTATACTTTTTCACGGATTATCGTAGAAAAAAAATCGTTATTGAGAATACCGCGATTTTAAAATTTTTAAAATATTTCTTCAAGGGATTGCGAACTAGGCGCCTCCGGGGTCAATTTCAGTTTTTACATGTTTAGATATATACAGAGTGGTGCATTTTTACTGTAAAGCTCAATATATCGGTTATTATACGAGATACAGGAAAATATTATAACAGTTATTTATTTATAGGGTGTTTTGAGCTGCATCTGATAAAAATTATGTTGACAATCACAGGCTGGACCATAAGCCGTTGGTGATACAGCCCATTTATTGTTGTATAATTGCATTGTCCATCCAATTTTAATGCATGCCTGTAAGGAGAAAACATTCATATCGCCCATCGTTTACGCGTTTTTTCTTTTGTTTTTCAACTTTTTACATTTTGGAACCATATCAAAAAAGTCTGGACGCAGCAAGTGCGTTATGGTAGTGAATTTTCATAGAAATGGTCTGGCAGCAAATATTTTATTATAACTTTTCTTTCTTGCAACATAGAAATCTAAATTTTGGCTTACAGTTTACTTTTTATATCGTAAACCTACCTACCAAATTTGGTTATCATATCTTTTTTATTTTTTGCGATAAATTTTTTTTTCAAATGTAAACTCAACATTTTTCCGGAAAACCTCGTCTGATTTTCCTGACTAACGAACTTATCCAAGCCATTTACAAAAGGAAGGTACATGCCAAATTTTATCAAAATAATTGGCCCATTATTTTTTGAGTTATCGGTGTGATACATATATATATATATATATATATATATATATATATATATATATATATATATATATATATATATATATATATATATATATATATATATATATATATATATATATATATATATATATATATATATATATATATATATAAACATATAAAAATTGAAACTGACCCCGGTTATGGATTCTAGGGGTCATTTGCAAAAAAAAAATTCAAAATTCAAAAGTCCGGATCTCCCCATTAGTGAATTTTTTCTACGAAAATTCACTAAAATTGTGATACGGCGTTTTTATCAATAGAAATACGAGTCCCATGAAAATGACGCATTTACGGGGGTTTTTAATTATATTTACCAATAGATAGGAGAGTCTCATGAAAGTGACACATTCACAGAGGTTTTCGTTTAATCTTATTTGTCAGACAAATCCAGATGCAGTATACAGAGCGCTCTCAAATAGTGACAGAATTTGGAAAAATTCGAACTGTCGTTTGCATTTTCCTATTTTAGTGTATTTTATTTTTTAGTGAATTTTCGTAGAAAAAATTCACTATTTGGGAGATCCCGACTTTTAAATTTTGAAAAAATTTTTGCAAATGAGCGCGACCTAAGACCCCTAGAACCCATATCCGCGGTCAGTTTCAATTGTTATACATATATATATATATATATATATATATATATATATATATATATATATATATATATATATATATATATATATATATATATATATATATATATATATATATATATATATATATATATATATATATATATATATATATATATATATATATATATATATATATATATATATATATATATATATATATATATATATATATATATATATATATATATATATATATATATGTATGTATGTATGTATCACACCGATAACTCAAAAAATAATGGGCCGATCTTAATAAAATTTGGCATGTACCTTGCTTTTTGTAAATGGCTTGATAAGTCGTTAGTCAGGAAAATCGAAAGAGGTTTTTCGGGAAAATTTTGTGTTTTCATTCGAAAAAATTTTGCTGCGTCCAGGTTTTTTATATTAAATCATTAATGAGGAGATCGCGACTTTTGAATTTAAAAAAAATCTTCAAATGAGCGCTAATTAGAATCCCTAGAACAAACATATATCCGGGTTTATATATATATATATATATATATATATATATATATATATATATATATATATATATATATATATATATATATATAAATTGAAACTGAACCCGGATATATGTTTGTTCTAGGGATTCTAATTATGTATGTATGTATGTATCACACAGATAACTCAAAAAATAATGGGCCGATTTCGATTAAATTTGGTGAGTACCTTCCTTTTGCAAGAGGCTTGGATAAGTTCGTTAGCCACAAAAATCTGATCAGTTCAAATAGATTAAAGAATGCTTTGTTTTAATTAGTCAGTCGAATTCCCCGGTCCATGCCAGTTTTAATTTTTATATGTTTGTATATATATATATATATATATATATATATATATATATATATATATATATATATATATATATATATATATATATATATATATATATATATGTATCACACCGATAAACTCAAAAAATAATGGGCCAATTTTGATCACATTTGGTGAGTTTCTTCGTTTTGCAAGTGGCTTGGACAAGTTCGTTATCCAGGAAAATCGGCCCAGGTTTTCCCGGAAAATGTTGTGTTTTCTTTCGGAAAAAAATAATTATATCTCTAGAAATAACAAAGCAAGGGCATTCAAACCGGAGGGCGGCGAGCTCCGCGGACTCCGGGGGCCCCTCCACCAGTGAGGACTCTACTGTTAGAGTAGAGGGACTGCCCCGGCAGTCCAAGCGTCTTTCCGGGGCGCAAAGAAAGAAGCTCCGGAGGGCGCAAAAAATGGCGGCCGGGACCTGGACGGTCGAGAAACCTGTAAAGGCGCAAGAGGGGAGTGCGGGTCAGAAGAGGACGCGCTCGAACTCTAGCACGCCCACTACAGACAGACGTTCCAAAAGGGCCAGGGTGCCTGTAAAGGCGCAAGAGGAGAGTGCGAGTCGGAAGACGCCGCGCTCTGGCTCTAGCACGCCTACTACAGACAGACCTCCCAAAGGAACTAAGGCCGGAACACCGGCGCAGACTGGCTCTTACAGGGAGGCTGCGGAGGGCCTCGGGATGGCGGTGATTGACAGACGCCATCCTGAGGTCACGCTAGACCAGGGGAAGGCGGACCTGATCCAGGCTGCGGTGGTAGCTGCAGTGGACTCTCTTCAGGAAGGGGAGAGCCCGCCTCAGTTCCACCGGACGCGCCTGACGGGGGGCATCCTCTGGATAACCTGTGCCGGCCCGCAGTCGCGGGACTGGCTGCGGAAAACGATCGGGGGCCTCGGTCAGATTTGGGAGGGGGCGGACTTGACAGCCGTCGAGCCCAAGGAACTCCCAAAGAGACGCAAGGTCCTCGTACGGATCCCTGACACCGTCCCGCAGGAGACGGTGATCAGCAGACTTAAGATCCAGAACCCTGAACTGGGGACGCAACACTGGTCGGTTCTAAGCAGGAAGGCAGAGGAGAAAGGACAGACGCTCGCCTTCTCGATCGACCCGACATCTTACAGAGCCCTTGAAGGAACCTCCTTCAAGGCATTCTGGGGCATGGGAAGGGTTAGCTTCCGCCCACTGGGGAAGCAATTAAGGGTTAATGGGACTTAGGTTCCTTCAGGTCAACCTCCAACACAGTAGGGCAGCCACGGCCGGACTACTAATGGCTCTGAGGAACACGGATGTGGCCCTCATCCAGGAACCGTACTCCTACAAAGGAGAGATCAAGGGACTCGGCGGAGCTAATGGAAAGCTCATCTACAGCAGGTCCAGCGAGAATCCGAGGGCCTGCATTTTTGTCAGGGAAGGGATAGAGTTTCTCCCTCTAATGAATTTCTGTTCCAGGGACCTGGCAACGATCAAAATCCGATGTGGAGGAGCGGATGGGCTGAGGGACATTACTGTCGCGTCAGCCTATCTGCCAGGGGACAGCACGGACCCTCCTCCACCCAACGAATTGGAGCAGCTGATGGTGGGTAGCAGAGCAGGTGGATGGCAGACCATCATCGGCATGGATGCGAATGCGCACCATGAGTTGTGGGGTAGCTCGGACACAAACTCTAGGGGTGAGGCACTTTTACAATTCCTTATGAAATTTAATTTAGACATATTGAATAGAGGTAATAAACCGACATTCGTCACAACACGGCGTGAGGAAGTTTTAGACCTAACAGTTTCCACCCAGTTTCTGGGTGACTTTGTTAAAAGCTGGGCTGTGTCTGGGGAAGTGAGTAGCTCAGACCACAGATACATCCGGTTTGAAATCGCCAAAGTCGAAAGAGAAACGGTATGGTACCGGGACCCCCGCAAGGCGGACTGGGAAGCCTACAGGGCAGACCTAGCTGTGGAACTGCGGGGGGTTGAGAGGGCCATAAGGGATTCAATAGACCTCGAGATTGCAGCAGTCCAATTGCGAGACGCAATTACCTCGGCCTATAACGCCAACTGCCCCCTGAAAATGAGGGTGTCCACCAGGAACGTCCCATGGTGGAACGAGGACCTCAGGCAAAGGAGGACGCAGGTTCGTAAGCTGTTTAACGCGGCCAAAAGGTCGGGAGCATGGGATGAATATAGACAGGCCCTATCGACCTATAACAAAAGACTGAGGGACGCCAAGAAGGAGTCGTGGAGGAGGCACTGCGAAGAAGTGGAAAACACGTCCGAGAGTGCTCGACTACACAAGATCCTGTCTAAGGGCCCTCAGACTAACATAGGCTCCCTTAGAACACCCACGGGAGGCTTTACAAGCTCGGGGGAGGAAACTATGGAAATTTTACTCCAGACGCACTTCCCCGGCTGTAACATAATAAACCAATCACCTCCGGACTGGGAACACTCAGAAATAGAGGCGCCTTATAGGCGGGCATCTAGAGTAGACTGGACAGTCGCTAAAGAGGTGGTTACCTGGAGCAAAATCAGATGGGCCATTAACAGCTTTAAGCCATACAAATCGCCGGGATTTGATGGAATAATGCCCATCATGCTCCAACAGGGGATAGATATACTGGCGCCGGTGCTTACCCTCATTATGAGGGCCAGCCTGGCTCTGGGGTACATTCCGAGGGCATGGAGACTGGCCAGGGTTGTATTTATTCCTAAACCTGGGCGTCCAACAGACCAGGCAAAGTCCCTGAGGCCAATAAGTCTCATGTCCTTCTTGCTGAAAACAGTGGAAAAACTGCTCGACCGGCACATTAGGGGCGGTGTACTGGAAGCATATCCTCTACACTGCGGACAATATGCATACAGAGCAGGATTCTCAACAGAAACAGCACTGCACCAACTGGTGCTGAAACTGGAGAATACGCTGGAGAACAAGGAGGTGGCGCTGGGGGCCTTCCTAGACATAGAGGGGGCCTTTAGCAACACCTCGTTCGGATCGGTTCTGGCAGCTGCCCGGGAGCGTGGAATAGAGGAGACCTGCTGCAGGTGGATCGGTTCCATGCTCAGGGAAAGGGCGGTGTTCACCTCACTCGCGGGAGGGACTCTGCTGGCGGGGGTCGCGGCGGGGTGTCCGCAGGGGAGCGTTCTGTCTCCCTTGCTCTGGTGTCTAGTCGTGGACGGCCTGCTGGGGAGGCTCTCGGGAGGGGGGTATGAGGTACAGGGCTATGCGGACGACATTGTCATCATAGTCCGAGGAAAGGTCACACAGGCAGTGTGGGAGCGTATGCAGACTGCACTGAAAGTGGTGGAAGGGTGGACGGTTGATCAAGGGCTCGGGGTGAGCCCCGAGAAAGCAACTGTCGTGCCGTTTACGAGGAGGAGGAAGTGTGAAAGCCACAGAACTCTCACTCTATACGGTAGGAGCGTTCCAATGGCCAGGGAGGTAAAATATCTTGGGGTCGTATTGGACTCTAAGCTAACCTGGAATGGTCACATTGGAAAAATACTGCGTAAGGCAGTCATGACCTTAGCCGTCACTAGGCGGCTATATGGAAAAACGTGGGGACTAAGACCTAGTATGGCCCACTGGCTGTACACAAGGGTGGTCAGACCATCGTTAACATATGCGGCACTGGTCTGGTGGCCTAAGGTGACACAATCCAGTGCCAAACAAAAACTAGGCAAGATCCAAAGGATGGCTTGCCTAGGCATCACAGGGGCCATGTCTTCAACCCCAACAGCCGCCATGGAGGTGTTGCTGGATCTACCCCCCCTACACTTCGTTATTATGGGAGAGGCCAGGCTAGGACTATACAGACTAGCCTGCAATGGTAGACTGAAGATCAACCCAGGCTTCAGGGGCCACTGCAAAATTCAGGAGATCGTGAAGGAACCCATGCTTGAAATGAGGTCAGACTTCGCGAGCCCGCGAATGTGCAGGGAAAACAACTTCACAGTGGAAATCCCTGATCGCGGGGCATGGCGGGAGGAGACACCGGGCATACCACGGGACGCGCTCGTCTGGTTCACGGACGGATCTGGCGGGGAGCGTGGGACGGGGGCAGGTGTTTACTCGGAAGGACCGAGGGTAAGTCACAGTATTTCCCTCGGAGCCCATGCAACGGTGTTTCAGGCCGAGATGTACGCCATCCTGCACTGTGTGCGGGAGAACAAGAGGAGGGGCTACACCAACAAGCGGATCCTCATAGCCACAGACAGCCAGGCAGCCCTTAAGGCACTAAGTAGCCCACGGGTAAATTCCTGGCTGGTGAGTGAGTGCCGAGACGAGACGAGCGACCTGGCTGGGCAGAATGAGGTGACCCTCATCTGGGTGCCGGGTCACTCGGGGGTCAAAGGCAATGAAGAAGCTGACAGTCTCGCAAAGAGGGGGTCAGCAGAACCATTTATGGGACCAGAACCGGCTCTGGGCGTGTCAAAGAGCACTGCCAGGGGAGCCATTAAGTCCTGGGTCAGAAACCAACACAAGGTGTACTGGGCGGACTGTCCAGGGCTCAGACATGGGAAGTCAATAATTGACGGACCCAGTTCAAAGAGAGCTGTGGAGCTGCTAAACCTTAGCAGAGGACAGCTCAGAAACACAACAGGTCTCTTGACGGGACACATGGCCGTCAAGAAACACCTACATAAAATGGGGCGGTTCGAAGGGGACCTCGCATGCAGACTCTGCGGCGAGGGGGAGGAATCAGCCCAGCACATCTTGTGCGAGTGTATAGCTCTGGACCGGAAAAGACAACTGATCTACGGTCACTCTAGACCGGAGACAGAGCAATATAAAACTTCACCCTACCAATCGCTGTGCAGACTAGTTCAAGGCACAGTGATTTTGGAATGGGTGGAGTAAGACTAGGGGTATGCACAATCAACCAAGGGTTGCGGTGCTATCGGGGCGGAAAGGCCGCGGACGAGCCCTGAGGGAACAAAAAAAAAAAAAAAAAAAGGGCATTCAAATGGTAGGCGTGTTTGTGCTATAAATGGTGACCCACGTACCAAAATTTAGGTCCGTTAGATAAAAGACAAGAAAGTTATATGCATTAAAAGAAAAAAAAGGGGGTTTTCTCAAAACGTCAAAATTCGCAACATTTAGGCAAAGAACCTTAAATTTCCGCTTTAACCGTCATTGTCCTTCATGTTACTAAAATATTTACAGAAAATTCATTGCAAATAGACCCTTTCTCTGATGCTTTGGCTGTAGGTTTAGTTAAGTTAATGCTTTGGCTGTAGGTTTGGTTAATTTTTTGGTTTAACGGTCTATAATTTTTAGCTAATTTTCGTAGAAAAAATTCGTTAAAGAGGAGACCGCGACTTTTGAATTTTAAAAAGATTTCTTCACATCCGCGCAAACTAGGCGCCCTAGAATCCATATCCGGGTTTATTTTCACTTTTTATCTGTTTACATATATACAGGGTGACGCATTTCTACGGAAGGCCCAATATAACTCTTATTATACAAGATACGAGAAAAAATGGTATACGTTAATTACTGGGTGTCTTAAGCTGCATCTTATAAAAATATTTTGACAATCATAGGGTGGTCCATAAGTCGTTGGCGATCCCTACAATTGTTTTTTTCGAATACTCTTATATTATTGCATTTTTGCATTTTTTTAAATCTAAGAATGATCCATGCTTGTAAGAAAAAAAAAACAAGACGCGGTAAGTGCGTTTTGGTAGCTAATTTTCATTAAATCCTTCAAATTTCAAACACTTAATTTGCTATGAACCTAAGCTTTGTTGGCTAGGAATGAGTTTTCTCGGAAAGATTTTAAGTTTATTTTCGAAAAATTGTTGTACATTTTCAAACAATAAGTTATTTTGATTATATATGGTACATTGTTTCTACTATCTAGGTTATACCGGTAACCAGATTGATGCCTGCTTGCATTAGAAAGACATAATATTTGCTATTAAAAACACTTTTATGAAAATTCACTGCCAAAACGCACTTGCTGCGTCCAGACTTTTTTAAACTTAGTTACAGATGAGGTATATAATTTGAATTTTATGTATTCTTAAGGCAAATTTTTTGCAAAAACAATAGTTAGGCAATTTTCGCCGAAATTTTTTTTGTTTCCGCAGAAATCAATGTAAGATGTAACAGTTTTTTGGGGAACATCTTAAGTTTATGTTCAGAAAATGTTTGTACTTTTTCAAACAATAAAGTTATTTTGATGAAATATGGTACGATCTTTTTACTATACAGGTTTTACCGGTAACCAAATTTAATGCCTGCCCTCATTAAAAAAAGACATATTTGATGCTAAAAACATTTTTGTGAAAATACACTACTATAACGCACTTGCTGCGTCCAGACTTTTTTATATGAGTATATTTGTTACCTACTGTTTTAAAAATATGACACCTAATCAGTACAACCCACAATATCATTCAATCAATAAAAATTATAACTGACAAACAGATAAAAAGTAGTGTTGATTTTTGAATTGAAATTGAATTTCCACATAGCTGTGATAATTTATTCTCTCCAGAAAGACATTCTCATGGAATGGATTCAGGGCCCATGACTTGGTCACCAAAAAAAATATTTGTATTCCTGTACTCATAAACTTTTGAACGTTATATTACTCGAGTTTTATTGAAAAAATGCCGAAGCGATGTCGAAGCGATCTTACTCAAAAACTATTTGAAGCGTTCCTTTGTCGGATACTAACTGGATATCAAATTTGGAGATGATATCTCAAATCGTTCGAAAGTTATTGCGCCTATGAACAAACAGACGTATATGCCGACAGACCGACAGCTCGACCAACCGACAGACTGATAGACAAAAAAATATTCGTTCTAGAATCAAGTTTTCTATATGTTTTGAGACTTTTTACGCCGTTTCAGCAAAACAAAATTTCGAAATTTTTGTCAACAATATTCCACCCTCACACATTTAACCCCTCATTTAATTTCAGCACAGAAAGCAGATGTTTGATGAAATTAAAAGTTTTCTAATAAATAATCGCTAAAACGTTATAATACTCGAATTTTACCGAAAAAATGTCAATTTTCAGCAAATCACCCACCATTCATCCCCTATCCACTAAAGCGATTTTACCCAAAAACAATCCGAACCCTTCGTTTGTCGAGTGCCAACTGTATACCAAATTTGAAGACGATACCTCAATTCGTTCTAAAGTTATCGTGGCTGCAAACAGACAGACATACAGACCGACGGACAAAAAAAAATCATTCTCAATTCATATTTTCTAAATGTTTTGATCCTATTTACGGCGTTTAAGCGTAAAAAATTTTTGAAATTTTTGTCTCCCTTGCGATACTGCCACACGTTGTGCCGATGTGGAAGTAATCATTATTTGCAAATAGCAATTAATCACTAGTGAAAATTGGGGTATTTGTGATGAGCATTGATAAGTACACTCTGGAGAATTCAATTCACCACAACAGATTTTTTCAGACCTGACGATGGTTTCACTAACAAGGTTAGCATCATCAGAAGCATGACGATAAGTTTCTTAGCGAGACTATCGTATTAAGAGTGGTTGTGAGATGGGTTCTCCAAAGTGTACTTATCTAATAATGCTATCAGCATTAAAGTCCGCATGAAATTTCAAACACGTTTGATTCTAGCCTTGGATATAAAAAATCCTATTAATAAAGCAATTAAATCTGCGTCAATTTTTTGCGAATTTTGATTTAAAAAATCGCTTAAAGAGAACTAACGACATTCAATTATCGACATTATTTTCAAATGATTACTATAAATAATAAATACAATTACATATAATACACCTTACCAACCCAACTAATGACAGCGATAACGACCCAGGTAGACTTCAAGCGGCAATCAGATATTTTAGATCTAGTGGTGAACACACCGAGACCTTTATAGAGACGCGTTCCAGTAAAATTTGGGGAGTAGGACGATTGAGGATCCGAAATCGAACTAGAACAACCTGACCTACCCTTATCCACCGCTCCGAGGTGTAGATAAATTGAAGACTTAGAATTTATTTCCCTTATTATTTCCTGAACCTCTTGAAAATGGCTCCAATACAGGAGCCAAAACGTCATTCAACCAGAATACCAAATATGTTTTCACTTATGACCGCGGATTTTTTTTTCGAATGTATATATATATATATATATATATATATATATATATATATATATATATATATATATATATATATATATATATATATATATATATAGGGGAGAAAGGGGACAGGTCCAGACATGGGGCACCTCCGGAAGTTCAAGTTTGCCGCCAAGAAATGATACTAGAATAACCAATCCCCCAGTAGTTTCATCAGTCTACCATCTTGAAATGTTGACAACAGACATCGTGAGTTTAAATTGAAAATTATAAAAAATACATAATAAATTGTTAAAAACGGACTCTTCATATAAGATTGAGCTACCTAGTAGTAAGGTCACACACCACGACTTTTGAGATTCAGGTAAGATTTGATAGTTTCACTAGGAAGGGTGATTATTTTTATGTATATAACCTCAAAAAAACTGTTAGGATTTCATGTGCTTGTAAAAGTTAGCGCATTTAAATTCAATTATGTGCAGCTGAGGCACATCCGGACAATTCATGTGGGGCAGGTCCGGACTGTACGAACCTGCCCCATGTTCACTTACCCTGTAATAAATAGGATTACATAGGATACGCATTGTTTCTGTTAACCCCGCTATATAATGTAGGATTATCTTATCTTGTTAAGTGGATTACAGAAAATTGAGAATGTGATCAATTCTAAAAATACGAGATAATACAATATAATAGGATACAGTTTTAATTTATGTATATCTCATGCAATCTAGACAATTTTTATCGGGTTGATATTCATTTTTGTTTGCAGGATGGTGCGAACATAAAAAAAAACCGTTCTATTAAACCAGAAATCCCCAGTGATGTCTTAAGGAATGCTATAAGAAATTTTATCAGCAAAACTATGGCTTTAAGAGCTGCTGCAGTCGCATTCAATATACCAAAATCTACTCTATATGACAGCGTTGCGAAATTTAAAAAGCGCTTGAATGATAACATCGACGATTCTGGGAACGAAGGTGATGCGTCTGAACCTGAGACAGGTGTATCAGAATATGCCACACGGCAAGTATTTTCTAAAAATGAAGAAATGGAATTGGAGTTATATCTCACACAATGTTCAAAAATGTGTTACGGCTTGACATATAAACTCTGTCGTGAATTGGCTTTCGAATATGCCATTAGGGTAGGTAAGAAGGTTCCTGAAAATTGGGAGAAGAGCAAAATAGCGGGCATTGATTGGATGCAGTGTTTCATGAAACGCCATCCAAAGCTTTCTAACCGTAAACCTGAAAACACAAGTATAGCAAGAGCTTCGGCTTGCAACAAAGTCAATGTGGAAGAATTTTTTTATAATTATGCAACAGTGCAAGATAAATATAATTTTTCGCCGGATCGTGTTTGGAACACAGATGAAACAGGTGTTACAACAGTCCTCCAAGCACCCAGAATAATAGCAGAAACATGATTGAAAGCAGTAGGACAGTGTATATCTGCCGAGCGAGGATCTCTAGCCACAATGTGTGGAATAATTTCAGCTCTTGGTGGTTCGATTCCTCCGCTCTTCATATTCCCTCGTGTAAGAATGAAGAATCAGTTTTTGTCCGGTGCTGTTCCAGTGGCTGTTGGTTTTGCTGAGAAATCTGGATGGATGTCAGCAAACATATTTCTTAAATTATTAGAGCACATTAAAAATCATACACATTGCAGCCCATCGAATAGGATTCTCCTGCTATTAGATAATCATAAGACACATGTGTCTCTAAATGCCATTTTGTATGCCAGAGAACACGGAATTGTATTGCTATCTTTTCCGCCGCATTGTACTTATAAAATGCAGCCCCTGGACAAGGCCGTGTCTGGTCCTTTCAAATCTAAATGCAAGGCGTCTTTAAATGATTTCATACTATCGAACCCTGATAATTTATGATGTAGCGAAATTGACAGCTCAGCCATATTAGCAAACTTTCATTCCCTGTAACATCATTAGTAGTTTCAAGAACACTAGATTGTGGCCTATTGACTCGTTAGTCTATAATGACGATGATTTTTGCGCCTCGTTTGCTACAGACCGTCCTTGTCCTGGAAACGAGGATAACATGATTCCTGCAAAAATTGTTGATATAAGCCTTACTGTTCAGCCCGACCTCGACGTAGAAGCTATAATCAGAGTTATGCTGAATGAATGGTAGATGAAGCTGTCAAACCCAGGGATAAAATTAGGATACTTTCTGTTGTATCTATTGTAAAACCTTTCGATGTAAAACCTCTACCTAAGGCTTGCCCTAGGAAAACGAATAGAAAATCGAGAGTAGGAAAATCAAAAATATACACAAGAAAAGACTTGAGGAATTGGAAAAATCAGACTGTTAAGGTTAAAAAATACAAACACTTCAAAAAAATTGGTATCAGGATCTACTTCAAAGAAAACACAAAATAGTGATCAGTTAAAAATAGAAAAGAAGAGAAAGAAGAAGAATAAAGCAGTTCAAGATGACACTTCACCATCAGATTCTGACATAGATTTACCCTCGAATGTCACTGCAACTAAAAAGTTTAGAAACAATTTTTCTGATATAGATTTAGATTTTGAAGCTGATAATGACACTATTGCTGAACTTTTAGATGATGAAGAAATCACAAAGGATGATTACTTGTTAGTAAAGTTTGCAACAACAAAAAAACGATCCCTATTGATAAGTCTGTGAGTGGGTTTGTGCAAGGATTAATAACACTGGTTTAATAACTAACTATTTATTAACACAGAATAACAACTTAATAATAATGACGATGTTGACTTACCGTCAGCTAGGTAGCAAGTGGCGATGGTCGAGCTGTGACAATGCGTCGACGCTGCGCTGGAGGGCGCATGCTCGTACATATGACAACTGACATTCACATACATGTCACATCTCTCCCTTTAAATTTGAAATTATTTCAGTTACATAAAATTCTAGTCATGACCATACCTTAGGGGTGGTTTAATATTTCGCTTAGGGCGAATTGGCTTTGACTTACAATAATCATGGGGTAAACCTATGATTTCCAATAGTTCCTTGTGAGTGTATTCCTTAGAACTACTTATGTCTACATTACAACCATCCGTAGTGTCGCTCGCGACTTCATTTGGTGAGTCTGGAGCACTAGCCTGAGGACTTACACTATTCTCTACAATGTTTTTATTACAGCTACTTACAATTGTTGTACTAGATTTATCTACATTAATACTAAGATTAGGGTATGCTCGGTTAAAAGAGACAGGATCTATTTCAGTACTTATTATCTGGTTGACATGCCTTTTCCAGACATGGCCTTCATTTGTCCTACAAATATAAACTGCTCCACCAATACGCTTAACCACAGTTGCTAAGGCCCACCCTTTTTTATTCTGTACTCGATAATCCCTGACCATTACAATTTTTCCAGGCAAGTGCGCTCTTCGAAGTTTTGTATGATCACTTTGTGGCTGTGGCACGGGTAGATCTCTAAGTAGATCTAATCTTGTCCTTAGTTTTCTACCCAGCATAAGTTCAGCTGGTGATACCTTAGTTGTTGCATGAGGAGTAGATCGGTACATAAACAATATCCTACTTAATATTGTGTCTACTTCGTTCGTTGCTCTTTTCAGATTGGCTATCTCTGTTGTCAACTTATGTTTTATAATGCGAACCGCATTTTCCGCTAACCCATTACTCTGGGGATTAAACGGAGGAATTGTTATATGACTAATTCCATTGTTTTTATAAAAATTCTGCATCTGGTTGGACACTAGTGAGGGTCCATTATCAGATACGACAGTATTAGGAAGACCAAACCTTGTGAAACAATTTCGCAGCGCTGCTATGGTGTTGTCAGAAGTCATGTCATTCATTGGGTATACTTCTATCCATTTTGAGTATGAATCGATTAAGATTAAGTAGCTTCTATTATATACAGAGAAAAAGTCTATGTGTACAGTCTCAAATGGCTTTTGGGCTAAGGGCCAGGGAACTGATTGCTTCGGTGGATCTGCACGTGTCTGTAAACACTTTGTGCATGATGCAACTAAGTTCTCGATTCTTTTATCAATCCCAGGAAACCACATATACTGCCTGGCTAGAGATTTCATTCTCACTACCCCTTGGTGAGTATTGTGCAGTTCTCTTAGCACTAACGACTGCAATGAGGTAGGAATAACTATTCTATCTCCCCAAAATAAACATTTGTTGATCACATTCAATTGATGTTTTCGGTGAAAGAATGGTTTCAAATCAGATATAATATCCCGAGGCCAATTACTTTTCACACAACGAATCACGGTTTGTAGAATGCCATCATTTTCGGTGTGGGTTTTTACCGTTTGGTTACTTATTGGTGTATGATCCATGAAGTCCATAAAATAGATACGGTCTTCCCAGTCTGTGTCTTCTGGCAGAGATTCAGAAACTGGCAACCTTGACAAACAGTCCGCAATAATATTTTGATTTCCACTTATGTGAACCACTTCGTAGTCAAAATTAGACAGGTATAAGGCATACCTTTACCGATTTGCACATGTCTGATTAGTGTCTTTCTTATTGCTCAAAATAGAAACAAGTGCTTTTTGATCAGTGCGAAGTGTGAACTTCACACCATACAGGTATTGCTCAAATTTCCTTACACCATAGTAACACGCAAGACTTTCTTTGTGTACTGTGGCATAGTTTTGTTCAGCTTTGCTGTATGTGCGTGAGACACATGCGACCATTTTTTCTGATCCGTCATGCATCCTATGAGTTAGGACTGCTGCAATGCCGTTTTCAGATGCATCCGTTGTTACAAAGATTGGTAACTTCGGATCAAAGTATGCCAGTACTTGATCAGATGACAACAGACTTTTTATCTGCCTAAACGCTTTCTCACATTCCGAAGACCAGTGGAATTGAGAGTTCTTCTTTAAAAGCTTATATAACGGAGCAGCTAAATGAGCTAAAGGTATATATCTCGAATAAAAATTAACTAAACCCAAAAACGACTTTAATTGTGTGAGATTTGTTGGTTTAGGAGCATCTTTGATGGCTCGAATTTTGGTTTCACATTTGGAAATGCCTTCTTTAGACAAAACAAACCCCAAATAAGATACCTTGTCTTCAAAAAATTTACATTTTTCAATATTCACCTTTAGTCCTGCTTCAGACAATATTTTGAATACGCTTTGAAGTACTTTTAAATGGTTGTCATGCTCCCGATGCCCAATTAAGATATCATCTTGAAATGTAAATATGTTGTTTGTTCCTTGGAACAACTGGTCAATATACTTTTGAAAATAAAAACTTGCACACTTAATTCCAAAGGGCATCCGATTCATCATATACAGTCCTTTATGTGTAGATATAGTTGCTAAACATTTTGATTTCTCATCTAGCTGAAACTGCATGTAAGCGTCGCTTAGATCAATTTTTGAAAATTTAATGCAACCATGCAGTTTTGCAAAGAGACTATCAATGCTTGGCAATGGATAGTAGTATGACTCTAGCTGTTTGTTTAATTTAATATAGCTGCCACAAATACGTATTGTTCCATTTTTACGCATTACAGGTACTGTGTATGATGACCAGGGGCTAGAAATAACGGGAGTTATGATACCGTTGCTCTCCATGCGGTTTAACTCGTGTTCAATTTTGTGCTGTAACGCTAATGGGACAGGTTTGGGCTTATGATGATGCGGAACCGCATCAGGCTTTAGATGTAAGCTTATCTTTGCATACTTAAAACACCCTAATTTTCCATCAAAAACTTCTGGAAACTGCTTGATCAATGTCTCTTTTAACTCGCTTATACAGGACGAGTTTATAGAAGGGACTAGTGTCAAATTAAATTTACAAATAAAATCACGGCCTAGCAAACCAGTGGTTGCATTTTTAACTACGAAAAAATTCATTACTACACTCTTATTTAAATATTCTACCTTGAGATTGACAAAACCTTCAGGTAAAATCATCTCACCAGTGTAACCTTTAAAAGTTAGGGTTGTATTGTGGAGGGGAATATGATTGAAATTTTTCTTAAAACAGTCATATTTTAAAGTTGATACTGCAGAACCCGAATCTAGCTCCAAAGAAAATGTCTTATTATTTAACTTAACTGCAATTAGCATAGGGCCTGAAATTGAACTGAACATATCTAAATTACAAATTGGAAGTTCATTTTCTGAGACCTGTTCATAATCAACATTATTAACGGTCACCTTATTAGAGTTTTTACATACACTTACCAGATGTCCTATCTTACCGCACTTCACACAACGGTAATTGGCGTACTTACACTCGCCAAAGTGTTTTTTCCCACAAGTTGAACACTTCATTTTCCTGTGATCCTGCTGTTGTCGCTCTCGTCCGCCATTGTTGTTGTCAAATCTTTGGTTCGTTTGAAGTTGACGTTTGGAGGCGCCGCTACAGTCATGCGTTGAATTGTAGTTCGAACTTGATGGCGCTGACTCTTGTTTCCGATTTCCGTAATAATGGATTCCATTGTTGGCGTTGACCGAATTTGAATTTTCGGACGAATTTAAGATGGTTGCTTCTCTGGCTACGGCGATTTCTAGAAGTTCTTCCATCTTCCTTGTGTGGGACTCTTCTACAAGACGATCCAATACTGGTCCAGGTAACATGCCACAAATGAATTTGTCACGCAGGGTATCAACTAAGTGTTCAAACTTACAACTTGATGCCAAACGCTTAATTCTCGCGTACCACTCACAACAGGATTCGTGACTGACTTGCTGAGCTTTAAAGAACGCTATTCTTTCCCTGAAAACGTTGATTGGCGGGCTGAATTGCTTTTTTAGGATTGCACATAGTTCATCGTATGTTTTATCCTGTGGCAAGGTAGGGAAACATAAATCTCGTAGCACTTTATATGTCTGTGTACCTATAAGGCTAATTAACATGGCTACTTTGAGATCGCTGTCGACCTTGTTTGCCTTACAATATTGGGATAGTTTTTCTTCGTACACGTTGAAGTCTTCTCCGTTATTGTATTCCGACATACTTCCGATCGCCGCCATTATTAAATGTTGTATTTGCGTATTAACAGATGCACGTGGTTTCGATTCAAATATCCGCGGCACTAAAATTTTATTGCTGTTCGACACAAAACTTATTTGTTTTAAGCGCGTCCAACACAAATTTTTCTTCGTGTAGACTAAAAGGAGGGAAAGTTACAATTTTTACACACGCGACTAGGCTCTCACCATGCGGTTTCCGTTTATTATTTTTGATTTTACGGTACCGTTTCACTTGCACATTAGTTATCCTCGTCGCCAATGATAAGTCTGTGAGTGGGTTTGTGCAAGGATTAATAACACTGGTTTAATAACTAACTATTTATTAACACAGAATAACAACTTAATAATAATGACGATGTTGACTTACCGTCAGCTAGGTAGCAAGTGGCGATGGTCGAGCTGTGACAATGCGTCGACGCTGCGCTGGAGGGCGCATGCTCGTACATATGACAACTGACATTCACATACATGTCACCTATATTATATTGAAAAAGTCATCGAAGTTTTAGAAAATGGGGAACTTGAAGTCACATTTTTGAAGAAGTGTCTTCAAGGATTTGTATTCCCACAGAATAAAGATATTTTATGGGTTGAAAGGAAGGACATTGTGTCGAAGCTACCAAAACCCATGACAACACCAGGAACTTCACGAATGGCATCATATATTCGATTTGATGTAAATTTTTTTGGTAATGTAAAAAAACATACAAAACATACTTTGTTATTTCTCACCTAATAAATGTTCTTAATCAATTAAGTCCCTGAAAATTTATTTATTTCCGAAACTGCCCCGGCCTTGTCCGTGAGTGCCCCACAGTGGGGCACTTCCGAATTTTTCAAAAAATAACTTACATATTCGTTTTTAAATCTTAGCAGAATGTTGGGAAATATCTGTTCTTCATAGTGAATTAACAATTTGCTATTAATTTTTACTCTAGGCTGAAATATAAGACTTTGAAAAAAGGTGTCCGAACCTGCCCCCTTCTCCCCTATATATATATATATATATATATATATATATATATATATATATATATATATATATATATATATATATATATATATATATATATATATATATATATTGTGTGTGTGTGAGTGTGTTATGTGTGTACATATAGCAAGATTTACTCAAAAACTAAAAGGGGGATTTAGAAGGAAGTTTGATAAGGATCTTCCTTTTGCTAGTTTGTTATAGTCAACTCAATCGGATCAGTGTTTCGGAGCAAAATTCGTGGTTTCCTCGAAAAAGTTTTGTATCCGCGAAGATAAGAAAGAATTTAACATAGTGTGTGGTAAACAAAAACTTTACAAACAGGCATAAGGTCGAGTAATAGCAAAAGGATGAGGTTGAACGTTTTATGGTTTTTCTTCTAAAATCATCAACGCACGATTTGAAACGTCAAAATAGGGCCTCGGTGGTTCAGTGGTAAGGACGTGTACCTCTGAACCGAGGAGTGCCGGGTTCGATTCCCTTTCACTTTTTCAGTACATACTGTATAATTAACATCAACCGAGGTTGTGGCATGTTAAAGGTCTGCACGTTCCGTTCTTCAGCGGGTTGTAAAGGCGTTGGTCCCGTGTCTTTGCGATGTTGAGCACGTTAGAGATCCCTACCCTCCTTACAGAAAGGCAGAGGTTCGACAAAATTTCTAGGGTGGCAAGGTGAAACTGCTCCCTGGCGTCGGTGTTTGGCCATAGTCGCGAAAATAGACGTTAAGGGAAACAAAAGAAACGTCAAAATTGGGGATTTTTTAACGAATGCGAGTCATGGAGAGCATGTAAAGCAAGAAGAGTGTTTTATATAGGGTCTTAAATTTTTGTTTCAACGGCTATATAGTCGTTATTTATTTGTCTAAAATGTTTCTAGACAATTCATTTGAAATAAATCCTTTGTACGATGTTTTAGCAACAATTTAAATCACAAAGTTTGTGATTAAAAAGTGTTATATTTTATATTTAACAAAATAAATTTGAAGCAATGCCTCTTTTTAGTCAATAAACCTATAAACAAAACAAACCATACACGACTCAGCACATGCCTTATGTTTTTTTTAAATTTTAATACCCTTATTTTCTATTAATTTAGAAAACTGAATTTTGCTATGTAACAAAACTTTTAGGAAAAATCTACGTGGATTCAAATTCAAGGTATATTGATGATAGTGAGAACGTGTCTAGTTACTTTGGGTTAAATAGTGTGAAATTGTTGCAATCAAAGTTTCAAGATACTGCAGACATTTCACTTACAACTCGGTGAATGTGTGGAAGTTCAGTTTGAAGCAGTTGCAGCAGCGTAAATTTCATTTACGACATTTATAAACAAATAGGAATATTATTTATTCAGTTGGTTGTTATTTTAAATATTGATAACACTATACAAAGTATTCAAAAATTTTAAATTGCGGATAGGCAACACGTTATACGCAAAGGTGTATTTGGGGTTGCCGATCTCCACAAATGAATGAAACTCCACGGGGGATTTCTAGATGTAAGGATCCACTAAACAGTACCCAAAATCCCACTGAGCTGCAAAATAAACTGTATTCAAATGAACTCATTACACCAGCAACGTCTAATGCCCCTAAGAGAGAACGAGCGATCGTGCTAAACGCCGTGGATGGCCTCAAAATCATAGATTACATTAAAGCAATTGAAAGTCGGATAGGCCCCAGAAATGTGCACTATGCCTCAAAAATCTTTATCAACCGGACGTGTATGTTGTTGTCAAACACTAGTATGGTGGACCATGTCATCAATCATTATAACACAGTTGTCATAAACGAAATTGAAATCTCCGTTCGAAGGCTGATCACTCCGGTAAAAAGGATAACCTTATCAAATGCTATGCAGTTTATTTGTATCAGCGTATTAGAAAATGCCATAAAATCTTTAGGTTTCAAGCCAGTGTCACCTCTCGGAGTAGCTGCCAAAGATAGTGAATATGCCCATGTGATGAGCTTTCGGCGACAAATCTACATACAACCTGATGACAATATCCTATTGCCTCCGTCAATACTTATCAAACAAGATGATATAAACCACCGTATCTATATAAGTTATGATGATACTACATGTTTCATATGCAAACAGACAGGACACTTCACACAATAATGCACCAGCTCTGCTAAATTGTCTGCGCAACTAAAAAAAGAACAAAATACCAAGACAGGTCAAGAAGTACTAGTTACCCCTCAAACAGGGGAAATGGAGACCCTAAATGATATAGTAGAAGAGACTACTCAGTCTAAAAACTACCTCCTTCTCCTAACTCAATACATGCATCCGATTTTGAAAATCTATCTCCAACATTAAAAGACTGAACCCTTATTCGCCTTCAAAACTCCGCTTCTGAACAAGAAAATTAAACAAAAAAGTAAGAAACGAAAAACTTCTACACCATGCGAAGACCTTGAGACAGCTCATAAAGAAGATACCAAAGAAAAATATAAGACAAGGATAGTTTGTCAGATTTTGAAGAAACACCGACTCCAACTAGAACGTTCCTTGTAACTACGTATTAAATTACGATCAACTTTATCACATTCTAGAGAACGTCAAAGGCAACTCCCATCCACTCAGCTGTGTTTTAGGCTACAGTAAAGACGTGGACGGTCAAGAAACTTGTAAAGGCGCAAGAGGGGAGCGCGAGTCAGAAGAGGACGCGCTCGGACTCTAGCACGCATACTACAGACAGACGTCGCAAAAGGGCCAGGGCACCTGTAAAGGCGCAAGAGGAGAGTGCGAGTCAGAAGACGCCGCGCTCTGGTTCTAGCACGCCTACTACCGACAGACGTCCCAAAAGGACCAAGGCCGGAACACTGGCGCAGACTGGCTCGTATAGGGAGGCTGCGAAGGGCCTCGGGATGGCGGTGATTGACAGACGCCATCCTGAGGTCACGCTAGACCAGGGGAAGGCGGACCTGATCCAGGCTGCGGTGGACTCTCTTCAGGAAGGGGACAGCCCGCCTCAGTTCCACCGGGCGCGCCTGGCGGGGGGCATCCTCTGGATAACCTGTGCCGGCCCGCAGGCGCGGGACTGGCTGCGGAAAACGATCGGGGCCTCGGTCAGATTTGGGAGGGGGCAGACTTGACAGCCGTCGAGCCCAAGGAACTCCCAAACAGACGCAAGGTCCTCGTACGGATCCCTGACGCCGTCCCGCAAGAGACGGTGATCAGTAGACTGGAGATCCAGAACCCTGAACTGGGGACACAACACTGGTTGGTTCTAAGCAGGAAGGCAGAGAAAGGACAGACTCTCGCCTTCTCGATCGACCAGGCGCCTTACAGAGCCCTTGAAGGAACCTCCTTCAAGACATTCTGCGGCCTGGGAAGGGTTAGCTTCCGCCCACTGGGGAAGCAACTACGGGTTAATGAGACTTAGGTTCCTTCAGGTCAACCTCCACAGCAGATCCAGCGAGAACCCGAGAGCCTGCATTTTTGTCAGGGAAGGGATAGAGTTTCTGCATTTAATGAATTTCTGTTCTAGGGACCTGGCAACGATCAAAATCCGATGTGGAGGAGCGGATGGACCGAGGGACATTACTGTCGCGTCAGCCTATCTGCCAGGGGACAGCATGGACCTTCCTCCACTCAACGAAAATTGGAGCAGCTGATGGTGGGTAGCAGAGCAGGTGGATGGCAGACAATCATCGGCATGGATGCGAACGCGCACCATGAGTTGTGGGATATCTCAGACACAAACTCTAGGGGACAGGCACTTCTTTATGACATTTAATTTAGACATATTGAATAGAGGTAATAAACCGTCCTTCGTCACAACACAGCGTGAGGAAGTTTTAGATCTAAAAGTTTCCACCAAGTTTCTGGATGACTTTGTTAAGAGCTGGGATGTGTCTGGGGCAGTGAGTAGCTCGGACCACAGATACATCCGGTTTGAAATTGCCCAAAGTCGAAAGACAAACGGTATGGTACCGGGACCACCACAAGGCGGACTGGGAAGACTACAGGTTAGACTTATCAATGGAACTGCGGGGGGTTAAGAGTACCATAGACAATTCAATAGACCTCGAGATTGCGGCAGCCCAAATCACCTCAGCGTATAACGCCAACTGCCTCTTGAAAATGACGGCGTCCGCCAGGAACGTCCCGTCGTGGAACAAGAACCTCAGGCAAAGGAGGACGCAGGTTAGTAAGCTGTTTAACGCGGCCTAAAGATCGGGAGCATGGGATGAATATAGACAGGCCATAGCGACCTATAACTTAAGACTAAGGGACGTCAAGAAGGAGTCGTGGAGGAGGCACTACGAGGAAGTGGAAAACACGTCCGGGAGTGCTTGACTACACAAGATTCTGTCCAAGGGCACTTAGAACATCCACAGGAGGCTTTACAAGCTCGGGGGAGGACACTATGGCAAATTTTACTCCAGGCGCATAAACCAATCACCTCAGAACTGGGAACACTCAGAAATAGAGGCACCTTATAGGCGGGCGTCTAGAGTAGACTGGACAGTCGCTAAAGGGGTGGTTACTTGGACCAAAATCAGATGGGCCATTAACAGCTTTAAGCCATACAAATCGTCGGGATTTGATGGAATAATGCCCATCATGCTCCAACAGGGGATAGATATACTGGCGCCGGCGCTTACCCTCATTATGAGGGCCAGTTTGGCTCTGAGGTACATTCTGAGGGCATGGAGACTGGCCAGGATTGTATTCATTCCTAAACCTGGCCGTCCAACAGACCAGGCAAAGTCCCTGAGGCCAATATAAGTCTCATGTCCTTCTTGCTAAAAACAGTGGAAAAACTGCTCAACCGGCACATTAGGGGCGGTGTACTGGAAACATATCCCCTACACTGCGGACAATATGCATACAGAGCAGGATTCTCAACAGAAACAGCACTGCACCAACTGGTGCTCACACTGGAGAATACGCTGGAGAACAGGGAGGTGGCGCTGGGGGCCTTCAACAACACCTCATTCGGATCGGTCCTGGCAGCTGTTAGGGAGCGTGGAATAGAGACCTGCTGTAGGTGGATCGGTTCCATGCTCAGGGACAGGGCGGTGCTCATCTCACTCGCGGGAGGGACTCTGCTGGTGGGGTGTCCGCAGGGGAGCGTTCCGTCTCCCTTGCTCTGGTGACTAGTCGTGGACGGCCTGCTGGAGAGGCTCTTGGGAGGGGGTATAAGGTACAGGGTTATGCGGACGACATTGTCATCATAGTCTGAGGAAAGGTTCCAGTCAGTGTGGGAGCGCATGCAGACAGCACTGAAAGTGGTGGAAGGGTGGACGGTTGGTCAAGCGCTTGGGGTGAGCCCCGAGAAAGCAACCGCCATGCTGTTTACAAGGAGGAGAAAGTGCGACAGCCACAGAACTCACTCTATACGGTAGGAACATTCCAATGGCCAGGGAGGTAAAATATCTTGGGGTCGTATTGGACTCTAAGCTAACCTGGAATGGTCACATTGGAAAAATACTGCGTAAGGCAGTCATGACCTTAGCCGTCACTAGGCGGCTATATGGAAAAACGTGAGGACTAAGACCTAGTATGGCCCACTATGGCTGTACACAAGGGTGGTCAGACCATTGTTAACATACGCAGCACTGGTCTGGTGGCCTAAGGTGACACAATCCAGTGCCAAACAAAAACTAGGCAAGATACAAAGGATGGCTTGCCTAGGCATCACAGGGGCTATGTCTTCAACCCCAACAGCCGCCATGGAGGTGTTGCTGGATCTGCCCCCCTACACTTAGTTATTATGGGGGAGGCCAGGCTAGGACTATACAGACTAGCCTGCAATGGTAGATTGAAGATCAACTCAGGCTTCAGGGGCCACTGCAAAATTTAGGAGATCGTGAAGGAGCCCATGCTTGAAGGAGCCCGTGAATCTGCAGGGAAAACTTTACAGTGGAAATCCCCGACCGTGACGCATGGCGGGAGGAGACGCCGGGCATACCACGGGACGCGCTCGTCTGGTTCACGGACGGATCCGGCGGGGAGCGTGGGACGGGGGCAGGTGTTTATGCGGAAGGACCGAGGGTAAGTCATAGTATTTCCATCGGAGCCCATGCAAAGGTCTTTCAGGCCGAAATGTACGCCATCCTGCACTGTGTGCGGGAGAACCAGAGGAGGGGCTACACCAACAAGCGGATCCTCATAGCCACAGATAGCCTTTAAGGCCCTAAGTAGCCCACAGGTAAATTCCTGGCTGGTGTGTGAGTGCCGAGACGAGCGACATGGCTGGGCAGAACAAAGTCACCCTCATCTGGGTGTCTGGTCACTCGGGTGTCAAAGGCAATGAAGAAGCCGACAGTCTCGCGAAGAGAAGGTCAGCAGAACCATATATGGGACCAGAATCGGCTCTGGGCGTGACAAAGAGCACTGCCAGGGGAGCCATTAAGTCCTGGGTCAGAAACCAACATAAGGTGTACTAGGCAGACTGTCCAGGGCTCAGACATGGGAAGTCAATAATTGACGAACCCAGTTCAAAGAAAGCTGTGGAGCTGCTAAATTTTAGCAGAGGACAGCTCAGAAACATAATAGGTCTCTTGATGGGACACATGGCCGTCAAGAAACACCTGCATAAAATGGGGCGGTTCGAAGGGGACCTCGCATGCAGACTCTGCGGCGAGGGGGAGGAATCAGCCCAGCACATCTTGTGCAAGTGTAAAGCTTTGGACAGCAAAAGACAACTGATGTACGGTCAGTCTAGACTGGAGACAGAGCAATATAAAACTTCACCCTACCAATTGCTGTGCAGACTAGTTCAAGGCACAGTGATTTTGGAACGGGTGGAGTAACACTAAGGGCATGCACAATCAACCAAAGGTTGCAGTGCTATCGGGGCGGCAAGGCCGTGGACGAGCCCTAAGGGAAAAAATATGTATGTATTTAACGTAAATATACAAAAAGTTGATACACAGTATTAACACACATAAATAAATAAAATAAAACTCGACGTTTCGACTCCTGATTTGGAGGGAAATAAAATTATCTATTGAATTTATTGTCTGTGTGTCTGTAATGAAGATATAATAGGTTTCCAAGTAATCGAAAGATCTCTCTCTGATTCAAACTATCAAGAGGTTTTTCGATGTCGATTGCTTCTCGGATAATTCTGGTTTTGAAGTTGTAAACCGGGGCTATTGTTTTGGCATTGTCGAGGTCTATTGTATATATATATATATATATATATATATATATATATATATATATATATATATATATATATATATATATATATATATATATATACACACAAACACACACGTCACACCAGTAACTCAAAAAATAATGGGCCGATTTTGATCAAATTTTACTACTGGCTTGGATAAGTTCGTTAGCCAGAAGAATCAGCCTAGTTTTCCCGGAAAATTGTGCGTTTTCTTTCGGAAAAAGTTTATATCTCCGGAAATAACAAAGTAAGGGCAACCAGATTTGGTATGTGTGTTTGTATTATAAAGAGTGAATGTACCAAAATTTAGGTCTGTAGGTTTACAAACAAAAAAGATATGGGCATTTAAAGAAAAATAAATGGGGTTTTCCTTAAAATGTCAAAGTTGCAATTTGAAACGTCAAAATTGGCAACATTTTGTTCTGGAAACCCTTAAGTTTCAGCTTCAACCGTCATTGTCCGTCATTTTACTAAAATATTTCCAGAAAATTCATGTCAAATCGACCGTTTGTATGATGCTTTACGGTAGTTCTAGTTAGGTTTATGGTTTAATGGTCTATAATTTTTAGCTAATTTTCGTAGAACAAATTTGTTAATGAGGAGTCTACGACTTTTGAATTTTAAAAAGATCTTCAAATGAGAGCAAACTTGGCACACTAGAATCCATATCCGGGTAAGGCTCAATATAATTGCTATTATACAAGATACGAGAAAAATTTGTATATGTTAATTATAGGGTGTCTTGAGCTGCATCTTATAAAATTATTTTGACAACCACAGGCTGGCCCATAAGTCGGTAATACCTACTTTTTTTTTTCGAACACCCTTATATTACTGTGTTTGTAAGAAAAAAATCGAGAAGCAGTAACTGCATTTTGGTAGCGAATCTTCATTAAATGCTTCAAATTTCAATGACTCAATTTGCTATTAACCTAAGGTTTGTTGGCTAGGAAACCAGTTTTCTCGGAAACATTTTATGTTTATTTTCGGAAATTTTTTGTACAGTTTCAAACTGAGTTATTTTGATAAAATATAGTACATTGTTTCTACTATATAGGTTATACCGGTAACCAGATTGATGCCTGCTTGCATTAGAGAGACACACTGGCTATTAAAAATATTTTAATGAAAATTCATTCCCATAATGCACTTGTTGTGTCCACATTTTTTTATTAATGATCCAAGAACCTGAAAATTTCCAGGAAAATTAAAAATGTTTCGCCAGTTCAAAATTTTTACTTGCTCATTTCAACAAATCGTCAATAAGTTATAAATAACTAACTACAAGAAAAATTACACATTAATGAAAAATATAAATAACTGTTTATAGTTTTATTGTAAATCAACAACCATGCAACACATAAGCATGAACTATCAGAAGTACTTTTAAAATATGGAACACCTATATATATAAAAAAAAATTAAAAAAAATTAGTTTTCTTATAGCATTACTTTTTAAGGGATTAGGTTTTCATAGTGTGAGGAATTCATCCAGTCACTCGGTCTATACAGATGTCGCTTCGCCTTTCCTGTTGTGTTTCCCATTATCGGGCCTTGTGAAGATGACACTGTGTTACTATTATTAGGATCTTTCTTGGTGATTTTCAGTTTTGTTGCTTTAGTGCTTGATTTTCTCACTCGCGTTTTCTTTGAAACATCCTTATTTTCATATGTGACACTTGATATATTAGATGTTTTCAGTTTTCCAAAATTCTTTCTAATATAGTCACTGGGGCTATACAGATGTCGCTTCCCCTTTCCTGTTGTTTTTTCCATTATCGCGCCTTGTGAAGATGACACTGTGTTACTACTATTAAGATCTTTCTTTGTGATTTTCAGTTTTCTTGCTTTAGTGCTTGATTTTCTCACTGGCGTTTTCTTTGTAACATCCTTATTTTCATATGTGACACTTGATATGTTAGATGTTTTCAGTTTTCCAAATTTCTTTCTAATATTTGACTGTTTTTCCTTTTTGAGCTGCTTCCACTCCTTACAAGTTAATATTTTTGCCACAGGTAATCCATTCGGTTTCTCAACTAGGACAGTCTCACCAGATTCATTTGTTCTCAATTCATAGCCTGGAAGTACATTAAATTTTAAAATATTTGCTTAAAACATGCCAAAAAAGCTTGTTCTTTTAATTATGAACTCATAGAAAGATTTCTAAAAACTAGTGACCATTTTATGGTCCATATTTACTCCATTGAGATTGCAGAAATTACAAAACCCGAATGTTTTATTACAAAATAATTAAGGTTATGAAATTTTTGGTTGCAATATATTTCTTAAAACTAATAAATAATAAAACACTTTAAAAATGGTCATAATCAATAAACATTTATATTTGGACCTAAAGAAAAGGTTCATCAAGTCACAGCATTATAATGTATAGGACGGGCAGCTGTACTTCGAGCATGGGGCGAGAAGCTGGACTTTGAATAAGCTGGACATGAAGAAAATAATATGTAGACATGGAGAAAAAATATGTACGCAGCAAGTAGCGAAGTTTCATAAAATCTCTCAAATTTTAAATAACTCAATTTGCGATTATCCTAGACACTATGAAGTTTCCTAAAAAACATAGATTTATTACTTTTGTATACAGAACTTTTTTGAAACATCTTGTTTGTTTTAAAAAGTCTATCCGATTGTCAATTATTATCTAGAAGAAAGTTGTATTCATACTAGTTTTCTAGCAATTCTAGTAATTATAGAACTGTTTGTATTCAGTCAGAGATATCCAAACTACTTGATTTTTTTTGTCTCTAGACATATAACTTGGGAATGCAGACATGTTTTCGTCGAACAGCAGCATGGTTTTCTTAAAGGGAGATCTACAACAACCAACCTTCTTCTTTACCAGAATGTATTGGTCTCAGCTTTGGAGGATAGGTTACAGGTTGATTCGGTGTATACATATTTCCCCAAAGCGTTTGATAAGGTTAATCACACCTTATTATTGTCAAAACTTGCATTGTTGGGTTTTAATGCCAATTTGTTGTCTTGGGTACGCAGCTTCCTTACGGGTAGGTTCCAGAGTGTATGTAAAGATCAGAAACTTCATTTATGATAGTATTACTGTTTCTTCAGGAGTTCCTCAGGGTTCACATTGTGGACCAGTCCTCTTTAATCTTTTTATCAAGATGTCATACATTCACTTAAGCATAGTCAGATTTTGATGTTTGCTGATGATAACAAAATTTTCAAGATTGTTCGTTCCAGACAGGACGCTTTACTTTTACAGGAAGACTTAAATTGTTTTGCTCAGTGGTGTGGTGACAATCTTCTGACTCTGAATGTTGATAAGTGTTTCTGCATTACATTCACTAGAGCTCAGTTTCCCATTGACTTTGTGTACTTCATGGACTCTAGTGCTTTACAGAGGAAGGAAATGATTAAAGGCTTGGGCATTGTATTGGATAGAGAATTATCTTTTAAGGATCACATAGAATACATAGTATCTAAAGCATATAAAATGTTAGGATTTATTCATAGATCAACTCTGGATTTTTCATGCAATAGCTTGAGAAGGCTGTATTGTGGTCTGGTTCGCTCTTTGTTGAAATGCTCTTCTGTAGTCTGGAGTCCGAATTACAATATTTATATCAATCAGATTGAGGCCATACAAAATAGATTCTTAAGAATTTGTGCTTACAGAATGGGCTTGCAGAGAAATGATCTTAACTTTTCTTATTTACGGAATCGGCTGCACTTGCAGTCACTCAGTGGTATAATGATTGTCAGTGATGTTTGTTTTTTGCATAAATTATTAGTGAACAAAATTGATAGTCCTTCTGTGCTTGAGTTAGTCTCTCTAAGGATTCCGGACCGCACGAGAGCCAGGGAGGTTTTTGTGGTTCTCTTCCATCGAACCAATTATGGCTTTTTCAGTCTGATGTCGAGAGTGGCGAGAACTGCAAATGAGTATTCGGAGCTCTTGGATATGTTTGATGATTCTGACCATTCAATTAGAGGCATTTTGAGAGGTGTTATTGATTGAATTGTCATACATACGGTGTACAGGTTATGTTTTGCTTTTTTTTATGTTCTCATATTGAGATAGGTTATTTAAGACTTATGTAGTTTTAGATCTCCTTATTATTATTGTAAATGGTTGATCCGTTGAATAAATAAATAAAAAAATAAATACAAAAAGTAAGTAATCCCTAGCGTGGTTCGTTCCAATGACAACAGTCATAATAAATTTTTTTATGTTCAGTGCCAAAGAAGTTACACTGTCACGACGTGAGTTTTAATGTAATAATTATCACAATATAGAATGCGCCCATTATCCAAGAAATTTTGCAAAGGTATCCTTACAATGGCGTCGGAGTGTCCTTTACCACAGTAATATCCATATTTTTGCCGGTGTGAAGTTTTAAATTTAAAACATAGCTATCAAATGTACATATGCTTGTATAACTTAACCACTGTGACTCACACAACCTTAAATCTCTAATCAGAAGGTGAGGAAATTATTGGACACAATGGTACACAAAGATGAATTTGAGGTTTTAGATAATGACGTCAGATCTATTGCCAGACTCAAACCTGCAATCGAGGAGATGTACGAGACGTGTATAAGTATGGACGTAGAACAAAAAAACAGAAGGAGCTCCTTAAATTCATACAAAATACTGTAATGTCACTACAGTCTTTGTTTTAATTTAATTTCAATAACACACCACGAGGGCTTACAGCCTAAATACTATTGTACCGTGGATGTTGACAAGGAGGAAAGAGGCAGCTTGTTAATTCTGGACTTGAAGGTTTGGAGGTTCGGAGGAGAAGGAAAAACATGTGCCGGCAAGGAATTCCACAACTTTGAAGTCCTCGGGACAAAAGAGCGTGCATAACAAGATGTTCTAAGTCTGGTAACCTGGGCAGTAAAAGGGTGCATTCGCTCTGTTCCCCTGGTAGATCTGTTGGGGGCAGCAGGTGGGGGAACCATGGAGGAAAGCTCCTCTGAGCAGTGCCCGTGCAGATATCAATAAAAGAGAGAGACACGTCGGTGGGCAAGGGATGGCAGCCTTTGGGTGAGGCTGGGTCACCGATAAGACGTATAGCTCTCTTTTGAATGGAGTCCAGGATAGCGAGTGTAGAAGCGGCAGCGGCACCCCAGATGTGGGAGCAGTATTCGAGGTTTGGCCTTATTTGTGAAGTATATAAGGTATAGAGGTTAGCTGGTGAAAAGTATTTGCGAGCTCGGAAGAGGAAACCTAATTTCTTAGCAGCCGCTTCTGCAATTGATGTGACATGTTGGTGCGAATTAAGATTTCGATCCACAGAAATGCCAACAAGAGAAAAGGACTCATTACTTTGAATAACTTGGTTGTTCATTGTGATGGGTCTAGGGCTGCTATATCTCTTGTGAGAAAGAAAGCAAGACTTAGTTTTGGTGGGGTTGAATTGTACAAGATTTCTACTTCCCCAGTCTAATATTTTTTGGAGATCCACGGAGACAGAACCCTCCATGAGTCTGCGATCCTCATCTAACTGGGATAAAGAGACAGGCTTAGAATATTGTATATTTGAATGGAGGGTGCTGTCGTCCGCGTAGCTGTGAACTGGGTTGGATGTGCTAGAGACGAGGTCATTGATGTGGAGAAGAAACAAAGTAGGGGCTAAAGTTGAACCTTGAGGAACTCCTGCATTAATTGGATACAGTTTAGAGGAATGGCCATCCACAACAACAGATATGCTCCTGTTGGAGAGAAAATTTGCTGTCCAGGTACAAAGTTTTGGTGGTAGGCCATAGGCCGGAAGTTTATTAAGCAGCGCTGCGTGCCAGACCTGATCGAATGCTTTGGATATGTCTAGAGCAACAATCTGGGATTCACCGTGTTGTTCCATAGACTTGTTCCAAGAATGGGTGACAAAGGAAAGGAGGTCGGCAGTCGATCTGCGCTGACGGAATCCATATTGCCTGTCGTGGATTAGACTGTGTTTTTCGAGAAATTTTAGTAATTCGGTGTTTATATACTTGTCCATCACTTTAGAGACGACTGAAAGGAGGGAAATAGGCATGTAGTTGCTAGGAAGCGCTTTGGATCCTTTCTTGGGGATGGGTTGTACTCGAGCAGTTTTCCAGTTACTAGGGAATATGCCTTTATTATAAGATATCTGAAACAGACGAGTCAGGACAGGAGCAAGCTCTGGTGCGCATTTTTTGAGAACAATTGCTGGGAACTCGTCAAGGCCAGAGGCTTTCCTGGTATTAAGAGAAGAGAGCATCTTTCGTACCTTTTTAGTTTTGAAAATGATATCCGTCATTTTATGCGCGACATTGGGGACTGTTGGTGGTTGAACATTTGGAGGTGGGTTGAGAGTAGAATTGCCGGTGAACAACGAAGCAAAAAGTTCAGCCTTGCCTAGGGCGGTAGAAACAATTTCATCCCCTGAGACAAGAGGTGGGAATGTGCTGTTGCAGATTATTCCCAATAGATTTAGCAAGAGTCCAGAAGGGTTTGCCGCCGTTGGAGCTTAAGAGGACTTTGTTTTTGATGTGGTTATTAAACGAGTTTTTTGCCTCAGAAAGAATGTGGACATAGCGGTTTCTTGCGTCGTTAAATGCTTGATGATTTTCTTGACTGGGATTGTGTAGAAGTTTTTTGTGAGCTTTGACCTTTTCAAGTCTGGCCTTGTCACAGGATTTAGAGAACCAGGGCTTTTGAGTGGCTGAAGAGGTTTTCTGTGTACGTGGGATAAATAATTCCATGCCAGCTTGGATAATATCGGTGACGTTTTGTGAGATATCAGAGGGGTCAGGATGAGAGAAGCAGACAGATGCCCATGGAAATGAGGAAAAGTAATCCCGCATTTCGTCCCAGTTTGCGGAGTTGTAGTGCCAAACGATACGTGGGTGTGATGACTGTGTGACCTCGGGTTGCATTGCGCAGGAAGCAGTGACCATGCCGTGGTCTGAGCGACAAAGGGGGGCGGTGACTGATGTCTTATAGCATTCAGGTTGTGTAGTAAGAAGGAGATCCAAAGGATTTGAGCTGTGTGTTGGGATACGAGGAAAGTAAGTAGGTTGCTGAACCATATTGGCTAAAGAATTGCTGACTGCAAAGGCCTCCGCTGCTCTCCCTTGCGGATCGGTTTTTGAAGATCCTACCCATTCCTTATTATGGACATTGAAGTCACCAAGAATAGTGACCTCGGAGGAAGGATATTCAGAAATCAGATAGTCGGTTTTTTCAGAAAGGTAGTCAAAGAGCTGGACAAAGTTGTTGTCAGAAGGTGACCGGTAAATACAACAGATTAATTTAGTTGCAGCCCTGAGAGAGAGTTTTATCCATAGTATGTCTTTTCTTCCAGCTTCTAAATTGGGGAGTCTGGTGCAGGGTAGATTGCTACGGACGTATGCGCACACGCATCCATGCAATCTAAAGGAAGTAAGGAGCTCATACCCGGGGAAATTAAGGTGATTAGTGGCTGTTTTGGCACTGATTTGGGTTTCGGTGAGGAAGAGGAGTTGGGGCCTGTTAGCCTGGAGGAAATGGTGGACGGAGTTCAGGTTAGAATTTAGGCCACATATATTCGAAAAGGATATATTAAATCTTGATGTTGGCGCCCCCTGTACACCTCTCTCCCAGAGATCCGAATGAAGGGGTATTTTGCCTCCGGAATATTTTGTACAAGGAGGAGCCATCATCATTTTTGCTTATAAGGGAAGTCAGTTTTTTATAAGCAGGACATTAAAAATAATGAATCAATAGTGATGAAATTTATGACCCCGCTATGCAAAAAAGCAGTTTCAAAAACCTTAAAGATATAAGTAAAATTACAAAATTTATAGAAAATAGATCAACCTCCGTCCAAGAACAAAAGCATCTCTCCAAACTGGTACGCCTAAAAGACTCATCATATAAGACCAAGGACAACAATCATTCTCCTGGTACTTCTAAAAAGGATATAAACTATGATAGACGATACATACCCGTTTCCAATGTGCCTCATCATTTCAAACCACAGTTGATTGTAGACCTCATAAAGAACAAACTAGGCATTAATGATTATGTTCACATAGAGCCATTTATCAAGAGGTCAGAAAAAGGAGCTGTCGAAAAGCTCTCCTACATTAATTACAAGATAATATTAAAACCTGCATATGCAGAGAAAGTATTAGATCCTGGGTTCTGGCCTCTGGGCATCTTTGTTCACTGGTTTGAAGAGACACAACATGCTTCACTCTTAGCACAATCAAAGACATCTGATTTGCCTCATAATAAAGGAGACAAGGAAATAAATACTGTTTTCGTTACTCATAATACATCGGCTACTCCTACAACTAGTTGTACTTAACAGGCTAACTTTCAGAATACACATCAGACACACACAGGAACAAATGAGAGGCAGCGTGTTGCTACCAAAGAACATTCTACAGCTGTCAGCCCAGCGGTCAACAACGTGGACTCCAGCAACAAAGTATCTATACAAGGTACAGCTCAATTTCCACTCAAACCAGTGACATTGTACTGTAAAAAAAAGACCTAAAGAGCCGAATATACCAAAATCCTTCATAGATTCGCTATGGCCACCCTCCGTGAAACAAAGTTATCAGCAGAAGGCGGATGGGAGATATTTACTTGCCCGACTAAGACAACCGGAATTTTTTAAAGCTATCCGAGTTTATCTGGCATACCTGCATGACCAGCCAGATAATACGTGTGTGCAGGGTGAGACAAAAAACAGTATACGATTACTATTGGCTACCGAAGGTCTTACCTGCAACCATAAAGAGCTCAATATATACTACACTAGGTTTTTTAAGCTCATTCTGGGACTGTCAGAGCCTGAAACTGACCTCAAGGCATATAGATCTTACGAACAAACAGAACGTATGAACTATCTGCAACAGTCTCGAGAACTGTCAAGATTGTATCACCTCCCTATGTCACCTTCAAAGCAGGGTTTTTAAATGGGATAACGCGCAGTGAGGAGCAAGTACTTCCACAACAGCAAGACATATACGTGTGCCCTAGACAACCTGACATCTCAGATCAGACCCAAATAACGCTCTTACATTAGAAAAGGCAGTGTCTGCATTCCAAAATTCATCAGCTGGAGATGGTTGTGCAAGACGAAGATCCTGAGCTACTCCTAATATCTGAATACTGGCAATCCAGAAAACAACTTGAGACATTAACCATTAGTGATTTATACATTGATAACTCACTTTTGCAGAGATCTAAATCAACATGGAGGTGTTGCAATCTATGCAAGACTGCACCCGTAAAGCCACTGAACAAGTTTAGTATAAGGAATATCTGAGAATTCTGCGCTGTGGAGCGTTTCTCCGGTGTTTTAGTTATTTGCATATACGACCCCTCACCCAATAACATGGAAATATATGAGGCGTTTTTGAGTGCACTAGATAATATCCTCCAAACAAACTTAATGAGTCGTTACTCTCAAATTGTAATCGGAGGTGACTAATATTAATGTGCTTACGGATTAGTACATTTCACAGACTATTTCGCGACATCCTCAGCAGTTATGGCATGAAAATCACCATACATGACCCTACATGCATTGACAATTTCCTTGTGAGCGAAAAGACCTTACCTAAATGCTCAGCCAACAGTTTGAAAACATTTCTTGGTGACCATCATGCAGTTTTCATACGGATTGCCAGTGTAAGTGCAGAACAGACAGATCAAGAGTCACTAAACGAATAATTAGTGAGGCTAATAGAGTCACCTTCATCAGATCGTTTGAACACAAAACATGGACAAACATACTCCAAGAGACCTTCCCTGAGTATGCTTATAACAATTTCCTGGCAACGTTCAGCAACCATTTCAATGCATGTCTTCCAATTACAAAAATTAGACACTTCCAATTAAAAAAAGACAATGAATTTTGAAGAATAAATAAACCCCCAATAAAGGCATAAAAAATAATGCAAAAGACAGCTTTTTTGAAAATATTTGGCAATAAAAGAAGAAAATAGAAAATTTATTAAAATCTGGTTTTTCTTTTAATCAAATTGTTTTATTGAAAAAATTGAATAAAACATACCTATCATTCAATTTTTTTACAATACTTTTTTAAATTTTATTTCAACAACATACGACGAGGACTCACAGCCTAAATACTATCGTACCGTGAGTGTCGACCAGGAGGAAAGAGGCAACTTGTTAATTCTGGACTTGAAGGTTTGGAGGTTCAGAGGAGAAGAAAAAACATTTGCCGGGAAGGAATTCCATAACTTGAAAGTCTTCGGAACAAAAGACCGGGCATAACAAGATGTTCTATGTCTGGTGACCTGGACAGTAAAAGGGTGCATTCGCTCTGTTCCCCTGGTAGATCTGTTAGGGGCAGCAGGCGGAGGAACTATGGTAGAAAGCTCCTCTGAGCAGTGCCCATGCAGATATCTATAAAAGAGAGAGAGGTCACCAACAGCACGTCGGTGGGCAAGGGATGGCAGCCTTTGGGTGAGGGTAGGGTCACCGATGAGACGTATAGCTCTCTTCTGAATGGTGTCCAGTATAGCGAGTGTAGAAGCGGCAGCGGCACCCCGGATGTGGGAGCAGTATTCGAGGTTTGGCCTTATTTGTGAAGTATATAAGGTATAGAGATTAGCTGGTGAACAATATTTGCGAGCCCGGAAGAGGAAACCTAATTTCTTAGCAGCTGCTTCTGCAGTTGATGTGACATGTTGGTGCCAATTGAGATTTCGATCCACAGGAATGCCAACAAGTGAAAAGAACCCATTACGTTGAATAATTTGGTTGTTCATTGTGATGGGTCTAAGGCTGGTGTATCTCTTATGAGATAGAAAGCAAGACTGAGATTTGGTGGAATTGAATTGTACAAGATTTCTACTTCCTTAGTCTAATATTTTTTGGAAATCCACAGAGACAGAACCCTCCAAGAGTCTGTGATCCTCATTTAATTGGTCTAAAGAGACAGGCTTAGAATATTGTATATTTTAGTGGAGGGTGCTGTCATCCGCGTAACTGTGAACTGGGTTGGATGTGCTAGAGAGGAGGGCATTGATGTGGAGAAGAAACAAAGTAGGGGCTAAAGCTGAACCTTGAGGGACTCCTACGACAACAGAAATGCTCCGGTTGGAGAGGAAATTTGCTGTCCAGGTACAGAGTTTTGGTGGAAGGCCATAGGCCAGAAGTTTATTAAGCAGTGCTGCGTGCCAGAACTGCCTGTCGTGGATTAGACTGTTTTTCAAGAAATTTTAATAATTCAGTGTTTTATATACTTTTCCATCACTTTAGAGACGACTGAAAGTGGATAAATAGGCTTATATTTGCTAGGAAGCGCTTTATAACAGAACTGCCTGTCATTCTCCATACTTTCTTTGAGCGTGGGCATTGTAATTCAGGCTTACGACTATTTATATATTCTTCAAAAACAACGATTTATCCAAAAGTATATTTATTTACATCTAACTCGACATATTTTTTTTTTACACAAATAACTTTGATGGCATGACCACATATTCCATTTTCCAATGATTTTTTCTTCAATGCCTATATACATTTATAAAAAAAGAAGTACTAAACCTTCTGCCCTTGAACATAAATTCTCAAACAATTGGGCAACTATGCATTATAAAACGTGAAAGGGTAGATGCCATCAAAGATAACTTTCTCGAAAATAAGAAAATAAATGCTTAATAATAGTTGGCTTCACTTTAAATCACATTTTTGTAGTTAAAATATGGAATAAATCTTACATCAATCGATTTTTTTTTTATTATTAGAAAATGACCTTTTCATTAAGGTGAGTCAGGATTGAGTTTCATACATATTTAAAAATATAATAATTACCCATAAGTAGAGGTGTGCGAAGCTTCGAAATTTCGAACCGAACCCGAACTCAAACCAAACCTTTGGTTCGAAAATATGTTCGCACTAGCGATGTTGAAGTTGTTCGAAGTTCGAAATATGTAATTTTCCAAAATAATTCGAAGTTCGTTGCTCAAAAATACTTCGAAATTTAACTTTACAGGCATTGAATGCTGCCAAAGATATCGAGGTTGCGGCCCCGTTAACTCGGTAGCGGCGCTTTAAACTCATTATTGGTCTCATTGAGTGGATAGCATAATTTTAGGAGATTTCACTCATGCATATTTTTGACAGTTGGTGGGCACATTGAGACACGACGGAGCCATTTAGCAATAACAGAATTATTTTTCTTATATATCCTAGCCTCCCAACACCTTTTTTTAGTAATAACATTATGATGGCGGTGTTCGAAAGCGATCGGTAACGTGAATTTTCGGAATTTATGAGGATAATTGCAGATTGACGTTGGAAAACATTGGTTTCAACATGATTTATTTCACCATTAGCCAAAACGATCAGCACCAGAAGGCATTTTCACTCAATCAACCTGCAAATTTGCCGAACTCTTTCTTTTTGTTAAAAGAATGGGAATCTTTCACATATCAAATATTGTATGATACAATATTCCTAAATTTTGTGTTTAAGGAAATGATATATGAGCACTGAAGAATTTTGGGTAGTTCGATGTTCCATTTTAATTTTCTAAGAAGTTCGAAGTTCGACTGTGAACCTTAGACATACTATTTCAGAGGTTCGAAGTTCAAGGCAACATATTTGCTTCATAGTTCGGTTCGAACAAAACATGGGTTCGCACACCTCTACCCATAAGTATGTTTATTTGTATCTAATAACTCAAACATCTTATTTTACAATATGTTATATTAAAGCAAAACAAAAATCAAAATCAAACTAAACCTCAAAATATTGCTATGCAATTAGGTAAGCCATTTTAAACATACAAAGAGTGCGTATTGCCCCAAATATAAATTGGCATTTTAATTTCAATTTCGCTTATATGTAATGTTTTGCAACTAAATATGAAGCAGATATCAATATTAGGTTTTATACAACGAAAACAATGTTTCACCCAGTCGGCCAGACAAATACTGAAAAAAAGTGGTATTTTCGCTCGAATCACCGCTCTATTGTGGTGTCGACTAACGATGTGTCAACTGAGTACTCTAGTCGGCCTGTATACAGGGTGCCGGCTGTGTATGGAGAGTGACGAGACAGCAGAGCACGTACTGTGTTCCTGTCCGGCGGCGGACAGGACTAGATACCTGCTCTTTGGTAAGACAAAGCTTGCTCCGGAAGATCTGGATCAACTTTCCCCACAAAGATTATCGACCTCTGCAGGAGACTGGCTTTATTGGGCGAAATATAGACCATTAGGCGTGAGCCACAATAGACCTTATGGTCGTGGTGGAGGGACCGGTATGGCCCACTCTCATTCAAACCTAACCTAACCTAACTTAAACGATGTGTCTGTCGAAATAACTATCGGCCTAACCATATGCCACTGTACAGGGCAAATATACTCTGTAATGCAGTGAATGAGTTAATTCAAAAAATTAATTCAATATATTTAAGAAGAAAGCCAGATCTATAATTTCATCATCAAAATTACTGTAAGCACTGTCTAAAGATGCACTCCCCATCTATGATTGTGTCTACCATGGTTTCTTCAATTAATTTAGATACATTTAATAATTACCTGGGGGATATCGAAACCTTGTTGATTTTCTGACAGTAGCTTTGTCTTGGTTTACATTTTCAACATTTTCTTTGCCAGAGCTCCACGCTGAAATGCTGCTTGTTGGTTTCAAAAATTCAATTTCTTTTTCTGCCTCTTTTTTTAATTTACTTTTAGAGACATTTTTTGTAATTTTGACAGACTTTATTTTATTATTAGCAGGTTGTCTCTTCGTGGATACTTTTAATTTTTTATGGTTAGCCTCAGGCTGCGCATTTTCATTTTGTATATTATCTTGGTCACATTTTTTTATAGTGACCGATTTTCTCTTGCCTTTCACTTCTTCTTTGTTTCCTTTGGTCAGAATGCACTTTAAAGGTTCACTGTTTTCTACTTGTGCTTCATTACTGACATCACTATTAGCACCTAACTCTGAAACCCTATCAATACTAGATGGGGGTGCATGGTGAGAAGATGGCAGTTGAGGTCCTGTCACACAAAAATATGGCATGCATTCCTCCAACTCTTTCTTTAGTTCGTTGGCCATTTCCTTACGGACATCAGCTTCTCCTGTAAAATAGAGGATATTATTAAAATCTCCAGATATAGATAGAGACCCTAAGCAGGTAAAAAAATTTAGATTCTAGTCTAATGGCAAATTAAGTTATTAACATTTTAAATCTTTTTATGGAAGTTCAGTGTCATAACACACTTGCCGCATATATACTTTTTTACACTTATTTAACATTTTAATAACATTTTTTTAATTACAAAGCACTGCCATAACACACTTGCTGTGTCCAGATTTTTTTAAACTAATAAAATACTGTAGTTATTCATGTGAGACCGCTAATAAAGGTATACTTCAAATTGATTTCTTGTAAATGAAATAGGGTAAGAATTTAAACATAAATTTAAACACATGTCAAGCAATATTTTGTTTCCCAGAAGACACATTATTTAGGATGGCACTACGCCAATATACCATTGTTTTTTAAAATCAGTGTTTCTTGGATTATGACTGATCTTTTATTGATTACTCAAGTGATCTTGATCTGTTAACACATCAGTTTTACAATGTGTTGTACAAGGCTATTAGCCAAAATGTTCCATCTAAAACAGTGAAGAGTTCTAAATATCCTCGGTGATTTGATTCGGAACTTCGTAAACTCATCACTGAGAAAAAAAAAGTTACCGTAAATTTAAAAGAACTGGTCTTGAGCCTGATTATATGAAATATTCTAATCTTAGATGTGACACTAAGTATCGCATTGACTACAATTATTTACAGTTTGTGACCAGCACAGAGCAGATCATTCAGTCTGATGTCAGACAGTTCTGGTCTTTTGTTAATTCCTTGAGGAAGGACTCTGGGATTCTGAAAATAATGAGTTTTAATAATGTAATATATAATAATGAGTCTGATATAGCAGACGCCTTTGCTGCACATTTTCAATCCTGTTATTCTGACCATGGTTCCATTGATGTTGACTTTTGTGATGTATCTAATATACGGTCTGCACATAACATTTCTATGCATATTTTTACAATTGAGGAAATCGAGGATAAAATTAAATTACTAGATGGTAAAAAACGAGCTGGTTTGGATGGTATTCCTTCTTCATTCTTGAAAAATTGTAGACACTCTTTGAGCGGCCCTTTGTGTAGTATCTTTCAAAGGTTTTTCAATGCCAGTTTTTGCCCCTCACTCTGGAAGTTGTCTACTCTGATCCCCATTCACAAATCAGGTGATAAGACTCAAGTTGTCAATTATAGAGGTGTTTCAATTGAACCTGTAATACCGAAACTGTTTGAATCTATCATTGCGGATGAGATTTCCAATACCTTGAAACACAGTATTGTTGGAGAGTAGCATGGTTTCTGTAGTGGAAGGTCAACAGTCACTAATCTCGCCATTTTTCAATCTTACGTGAAGGATGCATTGGAGGCTGGTAACGAAGTTGATGTTGTATACACTGATGTATCAAGGGCTTTTGACAGTGTGTGTCATACCCTTCTTCTGCAAAAATTGTTTGCAATGGGCATCTGTGGTTGTTATCTTTCGTGGATTCGATCTTGCCGACAGGGTTTTCTGGGAAAATTTTGAGTTTTCTTTCGAAAAAAAAAATTTTCTCCGAAAATTACAAAGCTGTTTTAATGAAATTTACTAGATATGTTGCCTTGGAAGATACCTTACTATGTACCAAAATTCAACTTTCTATGTTTATTGATAATGAAATTTACTAGATATGTTGCCTTGGAAGATACCTTACTACGTACCAAAATTCAACTTTCTAAGTTTATTGATAATTGAGTTATTTCAATTTTGAATTTTCTTTTGAAAAACAATTTTTTCTCCGAATATTACATAATTATTTTAATTAAATTTGCTGGATATCTTGCCTTAGGAAAGACCTTACTACATACCAAAACAGATCTTTCTAAGTGTATAGAAAATTGAGTTATTCAAGTTTGAAGCATTTAATAAAAATTCACTACCATAACGCACTTGCTACGTCCCGAACTTTTTTAATATTATGTAAATTCATAACTGTTTGTTCACCTACCCAAATTTGAATTAATCTGTAGGGTAGTGTATAAAACAAATAAATATAAGGCTGTATAACAGATTAAATACACATTTGTTTTCCAAATTAGTGAATTAAAATTTATATGAAATCAAAATAATAAAAATTCTGGACGCAGCAAGTGCGTTATGGTAGTGAATTTTCATAAAAATCTTTTTAATAACAAATATGTGTGTTTTTTTTAAGAAAGCAGGCATCAAATTTGGTTACCAGTATAACCTATATAGTAAAAACAATGTGCCATGTTCCATTAAAATAACTTTATTGTGTGAAAATGTACAAAAATTTCCAAAAGTAAACTTAAAATGTTCCCGAAAAAACACGTTTCTTGGTCAACCTTATAGGTTAATAGCAAATTGAACTGTTCAAATATGAAATATTTGATAAAAATTCGCTACCATAACGCACTTGCTGCGTCCAGAATTTCTTTTCTTACAAACATGCATTATATTTCGATGGAAAATGCAAAAATGCAATAACATAAGGCGTGCTTGATTAAAAAAAGGAAATTTGTATCACCAACGACTTATGGGCCACCTGTGATTGCAAAAATATTATTTTAAGATGTAGCTCAAGACACCCTATAATTAATATATACAAATTTTCTTCATATCTTATATAATAACGGATATATTGAGCTTTATTAATTTTTTATGAAAATTCGACAAAAATTATATACTATTAAATGATAAACTCTATAGCTAAGGCTACTGCCAAGCATCAGAGAAAGGGTCTATTTGAAATGAATTTTCTGCAAATATTTTAGTAAAATGAAGGACAATGACGGTTGAAACTACGACTTTAGGGTATGTAAAACATCCTTCTTGAGACATTTTATTTCTATAGCCCGTATTAGATTTAAGTTATTTGCCTAAATGTTGCCAATTTTGACATTTTAAATCGCCACTTTGACGTTTTGAGGAAAACCCCAATTTATTTATTTTTAAATGCCTATAACTTTTTTATCTTTTGACCTACATAGCTTAATTTTGGTAGGTAACTTACCTATAAGGATGTAAGCCTGCGTCCCAAATTTGGTTGCCCTTACTTTGTTAATTCCGGAGATATACATTTTTTTTTGAAAGAAAACACAAAATTTTCCGGGAAAACCTGGGCAGATTTTCCTGACTAACGAACTCATTCAAGCCATTTGAAAAAGGAATTTTTTCACCAAATTTGATCAAAATCGGCCCATTATTTTTTGAGTTATCGGTGTGATACACATATATATATATATATATATATATATATATATATATATATATATATATATATATATATATATATATATATATATATATATATAAACATATAAAAATTGAAACTGACCCCGGATATGTTTTCTGGGGGGCCTAATTAGCGCTCATGCGAAGAAATTTTTTCAAAATTCAAAAGTCGGGATCTCCTCATTAGTGAATTTTTTTTAAGAAAATTCACTAATTGTTTTTTGTTATCTCCTTTACCCAGGGTTCCCACTAAAAACAGCATATCAATTTCCCTGACTTTTCCCTGACATGCCAAAATCTATTTCCCGGACTTTGATCTTCTACAATTTACCAAATACTTTATAATGACAATACAGGACACTCCGGCTGATTTCGTGTTTCAAGAATATCAGCGCCCCTAGCGGGTACAACTGATGTTACGTCGTTCGAGAACGTGTAACACTAGCAATTGCTGGTGTTTAACTGTGTATAATTAAGTTTGAGCTGTGTTTTTTACAATAAATGTTAGTGGTTGGGTGTGTGCAATCTATAATTGTTCGAATTATAACGTGCTAAATCATCATCAAAGACATTTCATAGGTTTCCAAAGGATGCGGAACGTGAGTATGAATTTTTGTGTTTTTCTTTGTTAGCAGCTATTTCTTTTACAAATTCGCCTAATAATTAATATTAAACAATAACTATAACATGTATTGACGATAATTTTGTATTATAGATGCAAGAAAAGGGTACTGTTATCAAAACTGATTTGGATATAGTATTGAAGACACAAGGTGCATTTTACATTTCAATGTCACTTCCAAAAGAATTAATTTGTTGAAGCAGAAGACAAATTCAGAATCACTTTTACGCCAATATGTACAGTTCGCAGAAGATAATTTGTGTAATATTTACCATCATGTACCTATTTATAGATAAACTTCGTAAACGGATGGTTGAAAGGCTTCAATCATAACTTGTCTTCCAGTGCATAAAAAAAAATATATGAAGGCAAAAAAAGTTTTGCATTAATAATAAATGGTATAAGAAAACTGTTTTTCTATATTCTTCTGTGTCCTTTTTTATTTCAGTATGGCATAATTTGTCACATTTTTTCACATTTAAAATTATTTTACTTGGTAAAGGCTTTTAATTATCTTCCCAAGACAAGTTTTTAAAGAGACAAGTAGAAATAGCTTATTCAGCCCTATAATAGTTTGATTCACGAAAGTAAGAGTTAGTCTCACCTTTCATCTGCACAATTTCTTAATTATGTACTAAGTATATCAGTTACGTATTTTAATATATTAGATTAATAAGACAGTTTGCATGTAGATATATAGCAAATTGAGTACTGTGCTACCATTTATACCTAGAGCAATTATTTATAGGTAAGTACAGATTGTAACTTAATATCCTCAGAAACAGCTTTCAGTATATTCCTATACCTACCCTTGAAATAGTAGTTTAACGACGGTTTCAAGGTAGTACTTTAAATTATGATGAAATAAGATTATGGGTAAGAGAAATTTGCAGAATTATTCATGCTGAATTCATTTAGGTTTCAAGCTGATTGTTGATACAAATTCTATTTATAACTATATAATCAGAAAATTTTCACTGTTCTGTCATGTACAAGTTTTTATATTCATCTATAATAAACCAATTGTCTAAATTAAGAATATGCAGTATATATATATATATATATATATATATATATATATATATATATATATATATATATATATATATATATATATATATATACAATTCAAATTACTTGCTCAGTTGTCAGTACTTCACGCGAGGTGGCGCTAGTGTACTTGTCGCAAATATCACCAATGCTAAAGCATAGGAGTGTCCCGTATTGGCATTATATAGTATTTGAATTTACCCTCAACATGTGTAACACACTACTACAGAATACAGTAGGTCATCACGTCATGGCGCGGAAAACACACTTCCCCATTTCAAATACAAAGCGACCAATGACGCAAAATTTTTAAAAATCAATTATTGTGATTTTGTGGAAAAATAAATCATTAAATAAATGGTTCAGAATTTCACGAAAAACATACACATTGTTTCAGTTATTTATCATAAAAGGGAAACAAATAATTTTTCCCTGATGGGGACAAAAAGTCCCTGACTCTGTCAATTTTTACAATTTTCCCCATTTTTTCACTGATTTCCCTGACAAAATTTTTTCTTCTACAAATTCCCTGACTTTTCCCGTTTGCCAGACGAGTGGGAACCCTGTTTACCAAGCACTGAATCAGGTCAGAAAGGTTATGCGGAACCCCAGGGCTCTGCGACACATACTGTGAGAAACACTGAACTAGAACATTCAACTATTAAATGGGTTCACTAATTTTCGAAATAATGTTATCTTTCACTAAGTGAAGATTGGAACCTGTGATGAGCACTGATAAGCACACTCGGAGAACCCAGATCACCACAACACATTAAAAAAACTGATAATCATCAGCTTAGCGTCATCAGAGCACGAATAATTCTATCCTATACAGAAGTATTCATGTTCTGATGACGCTAACTTGGTTAGTGAAACGATCGTCAGGTTTTTTTAATGTGTCGTGGTGATTTGGATTGTCCAAGTGTGCTTATTAATGTTATCGTTTTCATACTTAACTAAGCACTTTTATCATTCGGCCATCAGTGCTATTGGAACTTTGTATAGAGGATGTACTACAGATTCAGCATCATTCCTTAATTTAATTTTATATGGTTGTTTTATGCAACACATGTCTGAGAGTTAATGAGCATATATTTATTTATCAACATTGAATAATTTGCAATCTATGACAATGTGTGGTACAAAATCAATTCCAGCGATATACAGGCTATCCCATGTCGAGAAATGTATTAGATTATTTCCTAAAATATACATTTTTGAGTGCTGAAAATTTGTAGACGGGGGTTTCCGAAGATGCTCTATTTAATGGAAATAATTTCCAAAATGGTGTACTTCCGGTTACACCGTAAATAAATATAAACATCGTTATTTCAAATAGAATATCCTGTATATTATTGCATTTTTAGAATACTCATCTAATTTTAGGTTAAAAGTTATTAGGGTATGCTCTCCCTATCTTCAACTGTTTTCGAGTTATGTCAATTTTTTTGAGAATTCTGTTCAAGGGGAGGCTGACTTAATGAAGGTGAGTTTGTGTCGTGTTAGGATGCTGAAAATTATTTAATTTGTCAGGCACGTTCCAAGGCTATTAAGCTTCGACATGATTGTGAGGAAAATTGTTTCATATACAGGATGTTTTGTAGGAAGTATTAGAATTTGGTGTGCTTTAAACTAGAATAACTCATTTATTTTAAATGGAACACCCTGTATATTATCTTCTCATTGAATAGAGCAGATAATTATCTTTCAAACTGTATTAGACTTCCCTATACCTAAAGTTAATAATTGTTAAGATATTTGCGGTTTACCAAAAAAAAAAAAAAAAAGACAAATTTAGGAGTATGTCTAAAATCTGTATGAATTCTAAGAGTGCTATGTGATGTTTGACATTTTCACGTTTATTATCAGTTTTATATTTTTGTCATTCACAACGTGAGTTATTTTGTCTTTGTTGTCTGAATTAATAGGAATTTTACGTTATAATGGATAATGCAAGCTATTCAAACGAACAATTGCTGAATTTATTTTATTTTCATGGAGAGTGCAACAGAGTGGTGAGCAGAACATGTCGGCTATTTAATGATAGGTATCCCGAGTCCTCGACAAAGACTGCGTTGAAATTCAAACGTTATGAAACCAATTTCTTGAGAACGGGAAGTTGCACGATTAAACAAACATCAAGATCAGTTCCAGTTACAGAAGGCGAAGACACACAAATTTCTGTGTTGTTTTATTTCGAAGCTCATCGAAAGACGTCCATACGTTCAGCTGAACATGACATGAACATAGCATGTTCCTCCATACAGAGAATATTGTCCAAGCATAAGATGCATAATTATAAATTTATAAGTGTACAAGCTCTGGAACCGAACGACGCAGCCCACCGAATTGAATTTTGTCACACTCTCCTTGAAAGACACCGCAACGATCCTTTATTTCTGAAAAGCATAATTTGGACCGACGAAACAAAGATGTCCCATGAAGGAATATTTAACAGACATAATATTCACTACTGGGCTCAAGACAATCCTCATGTCAAAAGAGAACGCTGTTTTCAGAGAAAATTCAGCTTCAACTTGTTTGCTCTTCTGATGGATGATAAAATATCGTACTGCATTTACGATAATAATCTGACAGCTGTGCAATACCTAGAGATTTTGCGAACCACTGTCTCTGATTTCTTGGACGATTTACCACTTACTGCGTATGGGCATTGTTGGTATCAACTAGATGGGGCTCCTGCGCATTATTCAGCAGAGGTGAGGAGCTTTTTAAATGATTAATTCGGAGAGCGGTGGATGGGACGCGGCGGAACATACAATTGGCCCCCACGGTCGCCCGACGTCACTCCTCTGGATTTACCTATGGGGTAAATTAAAATCAGATGTTTATGCGACTCCAGTCAACACTAGGGAAGAACTTTAAGATAGAGTCCGTAATTGTTTGGATAATATTGATCCCGCAGAAATACAGCATACAGCAAGTGATGGAGTTATAATACTCTTAGAGCGATGTATTAGTGCGAATGGTACACAATTTGAACACTATCAATCATGAGTTTCTTAGCTAGTCATAATCATTTTTAACTTTCAATACTTCTGGTTATTCTCTGTTATTTGTTGAAATTTCAGAAATATTTAATTAAATTTTTTTTTTTTTGGTAAACCGCAAATATCTCGACAATTATCAACTTTAGGTATAGGGAATGCTAATACAGTTTGAAAAAGAATTATTTGCTCTATTCAATGAGAAAATAATATACAAGGTGTTCTATTTCAAAAAAATGAGTTATTCTAGTTTAAAGCACACCAAATTCTAATACATCCTACAAAACATCCTGTATATGAAACAATTTTCCCTCACAATCATGTCGAAGCTTAATGGCCTTGGAATGTGTCTGACAAATTAAAGAATTTTCAACATCCTAACACGACACGAAATCACCTTCATTAAGTCAGCCTCCCCTTGAACAGAACTCTCAAATAAATTGACATAACTCGAAAACAGTTGAAGACAGGGAGAGCATACCCTAATAACTTTTAACCTAAAATTAGATGAGTATTATAAAAATGTAATAATATACAGGATGTTCTATTTGATATAACGATGTTTATATCTATTTACGGTGTAACCGGAAGTCTGCCATTTTGGAAATTATTTCCAATAAATAGAGCATCTTCGGAAACCCTCGTATACAAGTTTTCAGCACTCAAAAATGTATACTTTCGGAAATAATCTAATACATTACTCGACATGGGACACCTGTATAAATAAACTAAAAGAACCTAAATGTAAATAATTATTTTGTAGACTTACCAATTTGATTTAGAAAAGAGTATAATCTAAAAATCAAGCTTGGACTGAGGCAGGTCACACGAAGATGCTCATGTTTTGATTTTTTACTTGCGGTATCAGCTGAAACTTCCATCTTATTTTTCATTTTCTGCAAATTCTCTTTGCCGGTGTCTACATTTTCTTCAAGTTGATTTTCAGTGATATTAAACTTTGACTCAAAAGACTCTGGCACTGATCTACTCAACTGCCCAGACAAAACTTCTTTATAATTATTAATTTTAATGGCAAATTTACTAGTAAGACTGCATTTATCATATTCTCTTTCCTCTTCCGAATCAGAAAATACAAATTCTTCATCTGAAAACACAGACACTCTTGTCTTCTTCTTCTTCTTCTCTTTCTTTTCTGACTTATTTGTTTGAGAACCAATCTGATCTTGTATTTGAGAAGATGATATAAATAAATCTTGAGTCTCAACAAGAGTTCCAGTGTTAATCTTAATTTCATTTTTATTTTGGCTGTTTATAGTTTGGTGACAGTCATTATTTGATTCATTTCTTTTAATCATTTTCACTACTCTATTAATTTGATAAGAATCTTGGCTACTTTTGTCTTTACTTCTTTCTAAATCACAATCGTCTTGTCCTGGAAATATCGGCGCTACATTACATTCTGGTACCAAACCAATTACTTCAGATTTACTAGAATCTCTACAAGCATTGCCTTCATTTACTTGTTTAACAATTACATCATCTGCTTCTTTATCTTTAGAAACATTCTTTACATTGTCACTTGCTAAGTTAGCTTTTACATATCCACTATTCTGAATAGTGCTGCTGGAAGGATTCTTTAGTTTATCAAAATAATCATTTGAGATAGCGGATGAATTCCACAATCCTAAAGGTGATAATGAAGCTGATCTCCTAACTAAAAATAAATTCTTCCTTCTCAAAACATCTTGTATACAAGTATTTTCATCAGAAGTTACATCACTTTCATGACTCTTTATTAAAAATTGCTCGTAACTATTATTGGAATTAACAGTGAATAGCGGATGGAATCCAGAAAGATCGGAATCTGAAGGGTTATCATCTTTACTTGCTAAGAAACTTTTGTTCTTGTTTGTGCTTGTCTTTCTTTGTGAGTTTGATAATCTAAAGCTTCGAGATGATCTTCTGGGTCTCTCCGGAAATGGGGTGCAACCAGCATTTCTAAAGCTTTGCGGTGGAGTTTTTAACTGCTGAGCTGACATTATTTGGTGAAGTTTGTTTATAAAGATAACGAGAAAAACTAAAACAAAGGTAAAATGATAAGTTTCAATTTTTGTAAATATGCAAAGAACATGTAAACAGAATATAAATAAAATATTTTTGCAAACCGGTAAAAGGAACATTGTAACACCTAAAATCTGAATTTATTGGCAAAGTCACGAAGATGATAACATTAGCATATTACATTGTTATCTCCTTCAAAGAAAAAGCTTTAGAGAACGAGAACTGTGGTATATGTGATTGACCTCAGGTGGATATAGATCTGCTCTATGGTGAGGTCACAATTGCCTATAACACCCTACCCTAAAGTAGCTATATATCAGATTATCAAATTTATTAAGATTAGCAGCACTTTTTAGGGGACTGACAGATCTGGATATAGTTTGATATTCACGTTCTCTTCCTTTGCTTGCTTCCCACTGCCCAGAGTCCTGGATTTGTGGGCTCTCCAGACTAGTGCTAGGTTACATAGAAATTTAGATATCTAGAGAGTAGTTAGTAAGAAATAATTGTTTGTACTGATGTCAAAAGAAAGGAGAAGTTAAGGAGGGATTTCTCTTCAATTAAACAGATACTTTAATATAACAAAATATATAAATTTATTCATATAAATTAAATTTGGAATAGCAAACAAAATGAAATAAATGTGGTTGGTAAATCTCAGATAAACATTAATTGCTGACAAATAACAATCAGATAAATAGCAAGAATCTCAAGAGCAAGAAATTATTAATTTACATACATGTACCAAAACAATAAAATAAAATTAGTTGCATATTACTAAAATGTTACTGTTAATTACTTAGGGTGTCGCTCAAAAATAAACACAAATGATTAGGTAAATTATTTGACGTTTGTGAATCAATTACTAGGTTTTCTAGTGCATTACTGGCCAGTTCTTGAGTGAGGCTCCAAAGAGAAGATCTATCAGTATTTCCCTACGTGAAATTTATATATTAATCATGAAAACTAAGAGATATTAAAGAGAATAGGTATATATGTTAGATATTTTACAGACAAAATTTGCTAATTACAATTTAAAGGAAATTAATAAAAAGTGTGTGTTTAAATTTACAACAAAATTTACAAAATCTTAGAGATTAAACAGGAAACATATAGTTGTGCTGACAGCACCTCTCTGACATAGTGTTTAAGCTCAAACTTGATTACGTGATTTTGAAAGTTCAGGTTATTAAAACTTCAGATGTCAAATTTCGGCATGAAAATTCTGCTAACTCAGAGAAAAGATTTGTTTAGACTCGCCAATCTTCCGGTACTAAATTTTACCTGATGACCCTGTGAAGATGCTCTCCAGGTGAGATCAATCATGAGTTCCTGCGCAATGCAACCCGAGGTTACACAGTCATCACACCCACGTATCGTTTGGCACTACAAATCCGCAAACTGGGACGAAATGCGGGATTACTTTTCCTCATTTCCATGGGCGTCTGTCTGCTTCTCTCATCCTGACCCCTCTGATATCTCACAAAACGTCACCGAAATTATCCAAGCTGGCATGGAATTATTTATCCCACGTACACAGAAAATCTCTTCAGCCACTCAAAAGCCCTGGTTTTCTAAATCCTGTGACAAGGCCAGACTTGAAAAGGTCAAAGCTCACAAAACGCTTCTACACAATCCCAGTCAAGAAAATCGTCAAGCATTTAACGACGCAAGAAACCGCTATGTCCGCATTCTTTCTGAGGCAAAAAACTCGTTTAATACCCACATCAAAAACAAAGTCCTCTCAAGCTCCAACGGCGGCAAACCCTTCTGGACTCTTGCTAAATCTATTGGGAATAATTTCTGCAAAAGCACGTTCCCACCTCTTGCCTCAGGGGATGAAATTGTTTCTACCGCCCTGGGCAAGGCTGAACTTTTTGCTTCGTTGTTCGCCGGCAATTCTACTCTCAACCCACCTCCAAATGTTCAACCACCAACAGTCCCCAATGTCGCGCATAAAATGACGGATATCATTTTCAAAACTAAAAAGGTACGAAAGATGCTCTCTTCTCTTAATACCAGGAAAGCCTCTGGCCTTGACGAAATCCCAGCAATTGTTCCCAAAAAATGCGCACCAGAGCTTGCTCCTGTCCTGACTCGTATGTTTCAGATATCTTATAATAAAGGCATATTCCCTAGTAACTGGAAAACTGCTCGAGTACAACCCATCCCCAAGAAAGGATCCAAAGCGCTTCCTAGCAACTACAGGCCTATTTCTCTCCTTTCAGTCGTCTCTAAAGTGATGGAAAAGTATATAAACACCGAATTAGTAAAATTTCTTGAAAAACACAGTCTAATCCACGACAGGCAGTATGGATTCCGTCAGCGCAGATCGACTGCAGACCTCCTTTCCTTTGTCACCCATTCTTGGAACAAGTCCATTGAACAACACGGTGAATCCCAGATTGTTGCTCTAGACATATCCAAAGCATTCGACCAGGTCTGGCACGCAGCGCTGCTTAATAAACTTCCGGCCTACGGCCTACCACCAAAACTCTGTATGTGGACAGCAAATTTCCTCTCCAACAGGAGCATATCTGTTGTTGTGGATGGCCATTCCTTTAAACTGTATCCAATTAATGCAGGAGTTCCTCAAGGTTCAGCTTTAGCCCCTACTTTGTTTCTTCTCCACGTTAATGACCTCCTCTCTAGCACATCCAACCCAGTTCACAGCTACGCAGACGACAGCACCCTCCATTCAAATATACAATATTCCAAGCCTGTCTCTTTAGCCCAATTAGATGAGGATCGCAGACTCATGGGGGCTTCTGTCTCCGTGGATCTCCAAAAAATATTAGACTGGGGAAGTAGAAATCTTGTACAATTCAACCCCACCAAAACTAAGTCTTGCTTTCTTTCTCACAAGAGATACACCAGCCCTAGACCCATCACAATGAACAACCAAGTTATTCAAAGTAATGAGTCCTTTTCTCTTGTTGGCATTTCTGTGGATCGAAATCTTAATTGGCACCAACATGTCACATCAATTGCAGAAGCGGCTGCTAAGAAATTAGGTTTCCTCTTCCGGGCTCGCGAATATTTTTCACCAGCTAATCTCTATACCTTATATACTTCACTAATAAGGCCAAACCTCGAATACTGCTCCCACATCTGGGGTGCCGCTGCCGCTTCTACACTTGCTATCCTGGACTCCATTCAAAAGAGAGCTATACGTCTCATCGGTGACCCTACCCTCACCCAAAGGCTGCCATCCCTTGCCCACCAACGTGCCGTTGGTGACCTCTCTCTCTTTTATAGATATCTGCACGGGCACTGCTCACAGGAGCTTTCCTCCATAGTTCCCCCACCTGCTGCCCCCAACAAATCTACTAGGGGAACAGAGCGAATGCACCCTTTTACTGTTCAGGTCACCAGACATAGAACATCTTGTTATGCCCGCTCTTTTGTCCCGAGGACTTCCAAGTTGTGGAATTCCTTACCGGCACATGTTTTTCCTTCTCCTCCGAACCTCCAAACCTTCAAGTCCAAAATTAACAAGCTGCCTCTTTCCTCCTTGTCAACACCCACGGTACGATAGTATTTAGGCTGTAAGCCCTCGTGGTGTGTTGTTGAAATTAAAAAAAAAAAAAGTGCCTGACACAGATTCCAGACTCCATTAAGAGCAGAAAGACTGGGGAGAACGACTGGGACTTCTCATCTGAGATTATTGGGCCGGTGTAGGTTATTTCTCCAATATTACTAGACTATTTAACACCTATGTCGATGTTCAGAATTCGCTTGATGGAAACTTTGCGAATCGCAATAAAAACGTAAATTTACTTCAGTTAAATTCACTACTAATTTACTTAAGGTTCGATAATAACCAGGAATACTTTCTAATTACAGCAAGAAGTCAACAGTTCAGAATAAAGAAACACAACTTAAATCCCGTTTTTAGGCTAAATACTATGTTTATTTAAACTCGAAAATCACCTGAATTTCTTTAAATAATCACTGACAATATAATTAGGTAGTACAGATAACAGAAAAAGCATTACTACCCCGTGTCAAGATAATTTAATAGCCACCGAGGCTGACGGTGTTCACTCTCAGAACTCAGAAAGCTCAGCACTCTCCTTCAATGTCTTGGGTTCGGCGACTGTTTCGTCCCTGCACGCAAAAGTTACAAACCGTCGTCGGGTGACATCACCGATTACGGAAAATTCCAAGACAAACAATATTTTGTTCCCGAATATTTATAACGTATATTTTAAATGCCTATTTCGTTCCTGGAAATGCTTGTTCAATAATAATGCGAGGTAGTTTTCCATGGCAAACATATAATGAATTTTAACGTACAAATTAGAAATGCAGTAAAGGTGTTTACGGTACTTAAAGGTTTAGCGACTTTTCATCAAAATAATTTTGAAATCAAAACATGAATTGCCTTACAGATATTGGATTGTCGGCTATTAATTAAGTCTCTTACGGGTTTATTTTGAATTTTTATTGCAGTAACGAAACGTAATCGTTACAACATATGTTATGCAAGAACACTATTGTGTAAGACATTTAAATATTATAGCTGAAAATCAGAAGAACATGTCACCTGTTGTTATAGTGATGATATAGTGAACTAAGCACACTTGGCAAACCCAAATCTCCACAACACGTTTAAAAAACCCGACGATCGTTTCACTAACCAATTTAGCGTCATCAAAGGATGAATAATTCTAAATATATTATCAGGGGCGCCTCCTCAATAAGTGCGCCCGTGCGCACGCACTGCCGCCTGCCGTGGAGAAAATAATATTTTTGCTATGCTATATTTTAATAAATTTTTATCCACTTTTTTACCTCCTGCATTCAACAAACAAAATTAGTATATCGAAGATCGAGGATCGCAGAGTCGACAGCCATTAATACAGAATCAGAATAAGTATAGTGTTAATGGTTCCAGACGTTATATACATCCATATCCATATACTTCAGTCGCTCGGCGGTGTGTATTTTTCGGCGATACTTCAATGCGAACTGATCGACTATCTTCGTCGAAAACGACCGAATAAACAATCTGGTTGTGCGCTTTAAAATTCCACACTTGCAGTTTGCAGTGGACTTTTCGCAGAGCGTGTGTTTAATTAGATCATTTTGTTGTTGTTTACATGTTCTCTATTAAAAATAGACGTATGGATTTTTCGTTTAAGGAATAAGTATAGGTCTGTTATGTTATAACTTATAAACTAAAATGAATGCTGAGTGTGGACAGAATTGTGATTTGTATTAGTAATTATCAAAGGAAAGGACTTTTTAACTACTATAACCTATAACTAACTATAGGAACTAACTAGAGGAAAACCTGGGAAGTAGTTAATAATTATTAAGTTTTGTTAGTTTAGTAAGTAGGTTTTTTTATAATGCATTTTCGGGGAAAAAAGAGGCGAGCCCTTCATTTTTAGTGAATTTTTATTTAAAAAAATTCACTAATAGAGGTATCGATGGAGAGACTTTGCAAAATTTTTTTCAAATGAGCGCGAACTAGGACCCCTAGAACCCATATCCGGGGTCAGTTTCAATTTTTTTACATTGCATTACAGAATCTGAACGAACTCATCCAAGCCATTAACAAAATAAGGGTAATTCCCAAATTTGGTCCAAATCAGTGAAGTATTTTTTGAGTTATCGGTTGGATATATATATATATATATATATATATATATATATATATATATATATATATATATATATATATATATATATATATATATATATATATATATTAACATGTATCCAACCGATAAGTCAAAAAATTAGAAACTGATTTCGATGAAACTCGTTAAGTGCCTTTCTTTTATTAATGCTTTGGATGAGTTCGTTAGTCAGAAAAATCGGATAAGGTTTTCCGGGAAAAATTTGAGTTTTGTTTCAAAAAAAATCTTTTTCTCCGAAAATTACAAAGCTATTTTAACGAAATTTGGTGGATATGTTGCCTTGTAAAAGACCTTACTACACACTAAAATCCAACTTTCTACATTTTTAGAAAATTGAGTTATTTAAATTTTGAGTTTTCTTTTGAAAAAAAAATTTCTCCGAAAATTAGAAAGTTATTTTAATGAAATTTGTGGGATATGTTGCCCTGGGTAAGACCTTACTATACACCAAAATTCAACTTTCTAAGTTTGTAGAAACTTGAGTTATTAAAATTTAAAGCATTTAATAAAAATTCACTACCATAACGCACTTGCTGCGTCCCGAACTTTTTTTTCTTGCGCACCCCCAATGCATTAAGGCACGAGCCGCTACTGTATCTTATATCCGAAACTATATTTATATTTTAATAAATTTAATTGTTTTTCATACATAGAACATTATTACATGCATAAAAATACCCACAAACATATGTAGTGGAAAAATCATTTAAAATTTTCGAATTATTATCTTGTGACTGAACGTTGTGTTATTGGTCATGAGGTACTTGGACAGTGAATAAATAACGTGTTTACATTTGCCTTATGGTATAATAAGTATGGTCGCTTGTTTTTCAACATTGTGGTGATTTTTATTGGTTTATTGTATTTCTTCTAGTTGAATAGTGTAAAGTGTGTGTAATAAAATGGGAGACAAAGGATTTCAACAGGCGCAATCAGATAATTTGACAAGAATTGATTCATTTATTATGACATTATTCTTCAGTGAAAATGCAGATTTCATAAGTGCTGAAATAAAAGAAGCAAAAGCTGCAAGGCATGTGTAAATAAGTCAATGCTAGTTGAACAGATATCTTGTTCTAACTGAAATAATATGTCTATCTTGACCATATGGAAATTACAACCTAACTTAATAACATATGACAAGCATATTGAAAATGAGGAGGTACTTACATTAAAATGGTCTCCACAGGAATATCCCATACAGCACAAGATATTCTCAGAATGTTCTCACAATGTGAGAACATTCTTTTTTCAGAATATTTGTTTAGGAATGCTCTAATAACATTTATGGAATTTCAAACTTCAATCTTGAATATTCTGAGTACATTCATTCAATCACATCCTAAGAAAATTCTTCATAAATATACTGAGAATATTTGAATAGATTATTATACCGAATATTCGCTCAGAATGTGCTTGAGATGTCCTTATAATATTATATAACTTTAAATTTTAATGAAAAAGATAGATGATGATTACGGTATAGTGGTGAGAATTATAATTGTAAGTATTTTGCATGTTTGATTCTGTTACCTGTCTATGATAAACACATCCGAAATTGTATATTTAGGCAATCCATTCTTTAGGCATAGAGTGCATGTCCATGCCGCCGAGAAGGGAGATGGCAAGGATGCTAGACCGAAATAAAAAGTAATGTCGAAATGAATGGTCTGTGGTCAACATTGTATTAGGTTATATTCTAACATAATTAATTAAAAATAATAATGTGACGTTAACACGAAGAACTGTGCAATTGCAAACAACATAGATCCAGAGTACAGAAGCAACTAAAACATGGTGTGAGGTTATTAAGAACTAAGACCTAGTGAAGAAACAAGTTTTAAAGCATCTCTTGTAGTTCACACTCATGATGGGCTCGTCAATTTTGCTTGAGACTGGAGCATCTTACTAATTAGGTACACCTACATTGTATAATATATCACTTAAAAATTGTGTTATGTTCAATAGTACCTAAGTCATACAATATAAATCACCACAGTTTGATGTGGGTGGATTGGAAAAGTGCAAGAATACTGCAAGTCTATAGAATTGTCTAAGCCAACTTCTCAGGCTTTTTACTCCTGTGGAAGAAGTTAATGCTGTAAGAAGTATCACTATACAGTGCCGAAAATGTGCACCAGAATATATGGTAGGAAGATGAATGTACAATAAAACTTGCAATATATCAGATATGGAATCACTTTGCCAAAGTATGCCTTTACAACCAGAATATCCATGCTGTTGGTGACAAACATTGGGCATTGGGATATTGAAATAGCTCTAGAAGTCAAAATCAAGTCCGCAGAAGCAGAGCAGAAAGTAACGATACAAGGGAAGGGTCAAAAGGTCTAATCGATGACAGTTGTGGTTTTGTGTAAGTGCAAGTTAGTGTGATTTTGTGGCATGTTCTGTCCAATTTAGTTGTATTCTATAAAGGTGTAAGTACTATTGTGTAATGCAATTCCTTTAATGCCACACTGAAAGCCTGTAGGATCAATAGTCTAGCCAAATTTCAAGTTACTTCAGTTTGGGTAACCGTGATTATTCATCTCTGAAACTTTGTATTTGGCTATTACATTTTTTGGCAACTCCAAGAACTGTATCTTTATTAATTTGATTTTTTATATTATTTAAATTTTAATTGTTTTATTAATATTTTATTCAGACATTTCTTTGTATTTGTTATAAGTACATACTTAATCTGAATAAATGTGCAATACTCGAATTGTTGACTTATTACGTATGAACTTGAGTTAAACAAGTGTGTGTATCCACTGGAACAATATGGTAACCTAAACAAGGGTGAGTGATTGAAGTTCAAATTCTAGCCTCTCTGGCTTGCTTATACGAAAATACATAAAAGGCCAGTTAAATGGTGGAAAATCAGTAAATTTTGAACAGAAATCCATTATTTCATATCTTTGCATTTTCTTAATTTCTGTATATAATTCAAAAAATGTATACAGGGTGTTTCGCATAAGAACCGACATAGGACAGGGGCATGTAGGTAAACGTAAAATATGGTGTTTTAACGCAACTTACCCCTATATTAAGTTCCACCCCTGAGAAGTTATAGGCCTTCGGTGAGGTTTCAAATTTCAAAAAAAAAACAATAACTCTGTAATACTTTAACTTAGAAGTTTAGTACCTGTTTTGAGTGTACTAAGAGCATTAATCACTGGTAAGTAGAGTTCAATTAAGGCATTTGAAATAATTTATTTGATTGGTATATCTACTTTTACTTAAAGGAGCTTTCGTCTGTCTAATACAACAGTTTGTGGCTAATGGACCTGGTTTCCGAGGCCATCAGGATACAACACACACACACACACACACACACACACACACACACACACACACACACACACACACACACACACACACACACACACACACACACACACACACACACACACACACACACACACACACACACACACACACACACACACACACACACACACACACACACACACACACACACACACACACACACACACACACACACACAAACACACTTAAAGGAAAATTAATTAACCTGTTTACTAAAAAATTCAGAGTGGCCATTTTTTGTGTGTACGTATGATGTAAGTCATTCCGATTGTAGCTTAGAGTGGTGATTTCCTTCTATGGACATCGAACTCTTAAACGTTTTTATTCTTGATAACTAGTAGTACTTCTAGAATGGGTAATTTATTATTAATTTCTAACTCGTGGGTAAATTTTATAGAATCAAATTTATTGCTTAATTTGGCAATAAAATTTTCTATTCTCAAATGTTTGTGTTAAATACTGCGAAAATGTCATCCACGTAATGGAACACACTTTAGGAAAATACTCACTTTCACTTTCAAGATCTGCTTCAAATCTACTCATGAGAGGTCTGCAATAAATGACGATAGCGGGTTGCCGCCCACTGCCGTCCCTTGGGTTTGTTAAAAAAATTCATTGTTGAATTGAAAAATATTTTGTTTAATACAAACGTTTGTTAAAGTTACATATTCTTTGCAAACCTTTTCATTTATGCTATTCATTTTGATTAAAAATTATCAGCACTCGATTTAAAGTTTTTTTTAAAGCAGAAAATATAGGTACATACCTACCTTTACAAAATCTTCATAACACACTTAACACGTATACCTGCTCATGGCTCATAGCCTCAAATAAAATCAATCATAATTTACAAACAAGGTGGAAATGCTGTATATTCTTCCAATATTACTATTACTGCACAACAATAACCAAATCCTCAACCTATGACTTTTTCAGTTTCTGTTGTAAAATCTGAATCTGTTTTCAAATTTCAAATGTAAAAAAATCACTAGACTTCAAACGAAGTTTTGCTGAAATTTGAATAACCGTCAACTATTAACTAGTCAACTGTCATCTGTCACTGAAGCCGCTCATGGAACGAGCATCTCGCCACAGTAATGAGCAGTTGCTTTGATCATGCGTACTTTACAGGAAAATTTTTGTAACGAAATAAAAGACCTCACCGGCGTGCTTGTTTACACACAATCCTCCCAACTGACCTTCCTGACCTACCCTGACATTAGTTTGCCAAATTTAAAGCTAAAAGGGGTATGAAAATCAACCCTGCTATTCATGTGAGCATAATATACACTTCCTTCCCTTTTTTTCCTTTTTTTTTAGCTTTTAACTGATGTCAGGGCCTGTCCGGAAGGTCAGTTGGGAGGATTGTGTGTAAACAGCACGCCAAGAAGGTCTTTTATTTCGTTACTTAAAATATATAATAAGTGAGCATGATCCATGCAACCTGGTCATTACTGTGGTGAGATGCTCGCCTCATGGAACATGGAACTAAAGGTGTGTTCAGCGACTTCTTGAATATTTTATGTGCAAAAGGCGACTTATTGGTCGCGTTCATCAGAACAGAAGGGATACTGTTTGCGTTGGCCAACACTTGGGGGTCTTTTTTTGTTCTGGTGATCAATCTGTTGCTGTTTATGTCAACTGTAACGATGAACAAAAGTTATGTTGTTATTCGGTGTTTTGGATTGTAGGTAGATCTTTAAGAAAACGAAAGCGCATTTCCTGGTTTTAGTTTCGGATCGTGTACTATGTTCTGTAGTGTACTGATAAATTATTATTAAGAATAGTACAAGAGGAATACTACTTCCACGTGGATTTTTCTTCCCCGGTTGCAACCACCCGCAATGCATAAACCACATTAAATATCAACCCCCAAGAAAGTTACGGGACCTGTGGCGAATGCGGAGTAGAGATGGTCTAAAGGAGGTATGGCTGCAAATTGTGAAAAAGTCAGCTTCTACAGTTCCGCTTAAGCTGTTTTGTTGCATTTTCAGCTCATATTTGCTTTTTATCTTCCCCGCAGAGTACCCCTATTCACTCCTGGTTCCGTAACTTTCTTGGGGTTTTTTGCACGAAATTTTTCTTGAGGTATATTGGCATCTTACCGGAATACAAACATTACTTTGAACTTTCAATATACCAATAACCACTTCAGAGAATATTTTAGCATATCGGAGGAAACATATGAAGTGTTATTGTTTGAAGTTATGATAACTTATTTAGCTGCATTTAATTGTAGCTTGTGAATTTGTGAAATATTGTAAAATTTTTTAAGTGTTGTTAAATCTTATTGGAAGAAGTTATGTTAATAACTGGTGATTTCCACGTAGCAAAAAGCTTCCGCCAACTACATGCCTATTCTTTACGATCCAAGTTAAATTAGAACATAAAATTACAATCACATGTACCTATAATTTTACAACCATGCGCTAGAGCAGGGGCGGCTCCACAATATACGCTCGTGCGCGCGCGCTGCCGCCTGCCGTGGGAAAAATAATATTTTTGCTATGCTATATTTTAATACATTTTTATTTACTTTTTTACCTTCTGCATTCAACAAACAAAATTAGTATATCGAGGATCGCAGAGAGTCGGCAGCCATTAATAGAGAATCAGAATAAGTATAGTATAGTGCTATATCCATATTTGTGTGTATTTTTCGGCGCTCTCACGTAATGCGATACTTGGATGGGAAATCATTGCCTTCTTCCTCGAAAACGACCGAATAAGCAATCTGGTCGTGCGCTATACAATTACACACTCGCAGTTTGCAGTGGACTTTTGGTACAGGCAGAGCGTGTGTACCTAGTAATTTTCGTGCAGTGCTCGCGTCAAAGTGATTTTTAATTAGATCATTTCGTTGTTTACATGTTCTAAGAAGACAATTATTATTATTATGATGGCTACTGCTTCGGGTTGCTTAATAAGTGGAGAAAATAATTGTGATACTGTAATTAATTCAGTGGATAATATTCTAAAGGTTAACTTTTCACAGTTAGACCTAAATTCTAAGGTAATGTTTAAAAGTTTATGACGACATACACCAGATTTAAAGTTAAGCCAAAGTTGTATGAAAAAAAAGAAGGTAGGTCTTTTACTCGACATTTTGCTAGAAGTATATATAATGGCAACGAATGGATATGTCGATGCAATGTAAGGAATTCTTTTAGTGAATTTTCTTAGAAAAATTAATTATCATTGTGGAAACAATTGAAAAGTAGAGGTCATTGAGAGCGCGGTAACAGTTATAAACTTGATTTCATTATAATGTCACATTAGTATTCTGATCATAAAAAATTACTTCTGACTGTATGCACCCAAAAATTAGTAAAATACATTTATAAAATCTAATGAAAACAACAGTGTAGTAATTTGTTAAGAGGTTTTGAAATGTGATGAAACGTCAAACTCACTGTACCGCAGCATTAGCATAATATTATTATGTTGCGACTATACTATCTTTATCCTGACATTTGTATTCAAAATTGTATTTTGTGCATGCACAAGCCTTGCTTCTATGTATAATAGGATGTATAATTTATTTGCAAGTAATATATTACCATAGTACTCACCCCATGTCGAATGCGCGTGACAGTGCTAAAATATGTAGCCGCATTATTATATCTCTCTAGTAATTGAATCATGTCTAAAATCTAAATTTCAGTCTAAATTTATAACTTCTTCTTCTTCTTTGTTTATGGCGTTTTGATTTACGATTTATTTAAATAGTATAGCAGTACAGGTAATGCCATCTGTCTTTGTCCAACATTGTAGATAGTGCATTACAGAATTTGAAGTGATGTCGAGGACTATTTTAATATTAATTTCGAATAACTTAATTTTACTTTGATCAAAAGACTTGAAAATTAGCACACAGCCACATCTATCTATGTTCTTTTAACTTGTAAATTTTCGTTGTCAAAGATGTTGCCTTTTAAAATGTATTTTTAATTTTCTGTTAAGAAAAATTGTGCGTTAAGTTCTGATCAACGAACTCAACCAAGCCATTAACAAAATTAGGGTAATTCCCAAAGTTGGTCCAAATCAGTGAAGTATTTTTGAATTATCAGTTGGATATATGTATAAGTAGATAGTGGGGCACCTGGGCTCATCCCCTCCACTTTTTACTGCGCATGCGCGTGACGTCATGCGCATGCGCTGACCTGCGCAGACCTGTGACAGTTGACAGCTGACCTGTCAGATTTGACAGGTGTCAAATGTCACTGACCTGACAGCTGTCAACGTCAGCTGTCACCTGACCTGACATGTGTCAATGTCAAATGTCACCTGACCTGTCAGATGACGTCACAAGCATTCCAAGATGGCTGACCTGTAATAGACAGTTGCAAGCCGGGTTCTCTCTATGGAACTAACCTGAGATGACGTCACAAGCATTCCAAGATGGCTGACCTGTTATAGACAGTTGCAACCCGGGTTCTCTCTATGGAACTAACCTGAGATGACGTCACAAGCATTCCAAGATGTCTGACCTGTGTGTCCATAGATATCTACAAGTCAGGTTAGCTCTCCATGTGTGTTTGTCTGATTGTTTATTAAGGTTATGTATTTGTTTATTAAGGTTATGTTCGCTCACGTGTCATCTGTTTGTTTATTAAGGTTATGTTTGTATTTGTTTATTAAGGTTATGTCATGTGTGTGTGTTGATTACCATGCATCTGTTTGTTTATTAAGGTTATGTATTTTGTTTATTAAGGTTAGGTGTTCGTAAACACAGCTGTTTGGTTTGTTTATTGTGTTGTTGTTGTTAAGGTGTATTGAAGTTTGTTAGGGTATTTCGTTTTTGGCGGGAAATTTGAATTTGTTTGAAAATTTCTGTCTGTTGTGTCCAGAGATCTTACTCCTCAAGCTAGAGAACATTCTATTTGTAAAGTTGTAGAGTGTAGAGAATATTCTCTAGCTCGAGGGGAGACATCTGTTGGACACAGTCATTCGGTTTAGTCACACACACATACATATATGAGGAAGATATATTGAGCGGGTAATTTGAAATTTTGATTTTAATTTGAAATATGATTTTTGAAAGAAAAGCATTCGCCAGAAATTAGATTTGAACCCCCAACCATACAACTTACTAAGATATGCAAACGCCCCTAAACCGATCATGCTATTCAGACATACGATGAAAGTTTGTTATCAGTGGGTATATATATAAAACAGAAACCTGTTACATAAAACGAGTTTATGAGGCTGCTGAGTTTGTGTGTGTAGGCAGGGGTGGTATCTCTATTACATTCCAATTGAATAATAGGAACTGTAATGTTAAAAACAATTGTTTATTTATAGTAAAAAGAAATTTAAAACACGTACCAATTTACCTATCTAATATCATTTAATAACAAAAACGTTTCAAGTAAACTATATCAATAAGAAAAACGTATTTACATCTAGATATGTTAATGAGTTTATTTTAATAGCCTAATAAAACTCGGGGACTTGGTTTTATTGCCGGCGTGTTTGTTTATGTTAGTGTGTTTGTATTTTGAATGAATGAATCTAAATTTATATAGGGAGTGATCAAAAACACACAAGTAACAAAACTCAATTTAAAACAACTAAATTAAACTTTGATATACGAGGATTGTTTGATAAGTATTGTTTGTATGTAAACATAAATAATATAATAGTATACTTACATACAGCAAGAGACGTCAGCCTTCTTTCACAGCTTAACACACACTAACGTATGTTGAGGTCTTGAATGGGCCCCGTTATAGAAATAACACAGTTGTTTAATGACATCCACTTGAACCAAACAAAACATATAGACGCTGTTGTTGATTGTTAACACACACACAAGCACTCTATGACTAGAGAGTTATAGATGTACAACGGTCGTCGTACACAAGCCAGTCTTGTGTTTGATTCCGCAAAAACAAGAAACATTTTAGTTCCATACTATGGCGTTCTCAATTGTTGGAGAGTCGACTACAAGAAACAGTCGTTTTAATATTATACAGAACATGGTGCATTTCAAGTTGAATCCACTCAATAGCAGTGGCGTCAATAATCCTGAACAATGGCTTAAGAACGGTATGCAGGAAATTTATAATCGAGTTATTAGAGACTTGAACACCGACACCAAAGTAAGCTTTACATTCTCCGGCTTGGATAGAGACTATCATGTGCCGTTTAGGAAGCTGTCGTTGCTGACGTTTGAAGAAGTGTGGTCTGAGCTGTACAAGATGTATCAGAGCAATAAGGGGGCCATTGAAGGTGATGCCTTTACTATAACAGCTACAAGTCTAGGATCATCACAGCACCAGCAAGCAACCACTTCACAAGGTTCTGGTTTGTCGACGCAGCAGCAGCACCAACAGCAGTTTAATGAAATCAATCTACAAGAGAGTGAAGAAGAACATACAGCCGCGAGACCAACAACAACAACACAACCACTAACACAGGATGACAAGCAAGAACTGAATGATGATGGTCTCCGTTGCTGTGTCATTTGTTTTAAACGCTGTCCACCAACAGAGAGAAGCTGTTGTGACAAATGTTTCATTAAAAATGGTCAAAACTTGGGAAAATGGCTACCATACAACGCACACTCATGGGAAAGTTATGAAAATTTCGTAAAATGGCAATACACGTACGACAGGAGGAAGGTTACATGTTTACACTGTAATAAACAAATGTTGAGAACGTCCATTTATAGACACAAACAAATATGTCTAAAGAGAGCTGACGTCGATCCTAGGCCTGTAAACGAGTAAAAAGTATGTCGCTCTGTACACATGTCCATAACAGAATACATAACACAATAAAACAGAGAACAAACAACATGGTTATGACTCATATCCTGTAGAATGACATCATACCATTATTCGTGTTTGAGCTTGTCTGTGTATCTGTTTAATATACGCAAGTGAGAGGCCCTCTTAGGGTAAATAACCTGTCTGTTGATGACCTTGATCTGATAAACCTGTTTGACGTTGTCTTTACAGTTATGATCTAAGGGGTTAGTTCTGTTAGGTGGTATCCAGCCATCAGTTGTGTTTGAGCTTGTCTAGAAGCTAGTTTTGTTGGTGTACGTTGAACAAGGTGTAACTAAAAACTAATATGGTGCAGAATACGCGAAAACGAAAATCTCTCAACACAGAAAATACAGGTAGAGGTGCTGGTGGAGGTAAAAAGCTTAAAGTGTTACAAGATGTCTTGCTGGCTAACGCAGTTGAAAGTATTATAACAAAAGAAGAACCAAAGACGTGGGATAATATCATAGGTGAGCTGTACACAAGCTATCCAACAACAACAAACACAAGTGAACCGAATAATCTCTCTGATATTAGTATGAATGCTGCAGATCCTACAAACATACAAACAGTCGAATATCAGCCTACACACGATGAGCTATTCAATGAGAAGTTGGTGCAGATCAATCAGAAAAGTATGGAGAAAAAACTAAAAACACAAGACTGTGAGCTCGTTGGTCAGACAACGTTTGCGCTGTTGGCAAACGGTGAGAAAATACTTACGATCGGAGCTGACCCCATGCTTAACTTTATGCCTCTGGTTAAGGTTTCACAGAAAAATTGTAATATACCTGTGTTTTTCGACATGTGGACATTTGAAGAATTTTTAAACGTGTTACCCACCATAATTTTCAACCTGGAAAACCAATCACAAGGTACAGACAAAAACACCGATTCGTATACACTTACTAAATACTTGGTTCAAACACAACGAAAATCAGTGTTTTTTAAGTTTAGGTTGTGCAGTGATGAATATGTCACTAATTTCAACCTAAGCTTGGAATCATTGAAAATACTAGAAGATGTTGGCTCTGTGGTCAAAGACTTATTATTGGAATTACGTTTTAGGAGTTTCTTTGACCTAAACATGTTTATGGCTGACATTAGATCGGAACTGTCCAAGTTCAGAGACAGGGCAGTTATACCTTGTGCCTTCTTCATTGCCCGCTTAAAATACTCTGAGAATCTGTGTATAGTGTGTGAATTTATTACTAAATATCAACTTGTACTGAAAGATATGCTAACATGTAACAGATTTACCTATAACACTAGTTGATAATAAAATATATGTGTAAAAATCTCTGTGTTTTATTAGCTGTATTTTCTGACAATCATTCTGTTGGCGTGAATGCATAAAGGAAGATTTGAAATAAAAAAAATACTTTTAACATGTTTCCTTTATTCATAACATAATACAAGTTATTTAATGTCTTTAGTGTTGACCCAGGAATTATGAGTACGATCAAAACCAAGCCATTTCACGTAAGACTTGGGGCCTTTTTTTCTCAACACTCGTTCGATTAAATACAGGTCAGAAGATAACTGTCATACAGGTGTCTAACACAGGTGTCTAACACAGCTGTCTAACACAGCTGTCTAACACAGCTGTCTAAGACAGCTGTCTAACACAGCTGTCTAACACAGCTGTCTAACACAGCTGTCTAAGACAGCTGTCTAAGACAGCTGTCTAAGACAGCTGTCTAACACAGCTGTCTAACACAGGTGTCTAACACAGGTGTCTAACACAGCTGTCTAACACAGCTGTCTAACACAGCTGTCTAACACAGCTGTCTAAGACAGCTGTCTAACACAGCTGTCTAACACAGCTGTCTAACACAGCTGTCTAACACAGCTGTCTAACACAGCTGTCTAACACAGCTGTCTAACACAGCTGTCTAACACAGCTGTCTAACACAGCTGTCTAACACACAGCTGTCTAACACACAGCTGTCTAACACACAGCTGTCTAACACACAGCTGTCTAACAGACAGCTGTCTAACAGACAGCTGTCTAACAGACAGCTGTCTAACACAGGTGTCTAACACAGCTGTCTAACACAGCTGTCTAACACACAGCTGTCTAACAGCTGTCTAACAGACAGCTGTCTAACAGACAGCTGTCTAACAGACAGCTGTCTAACAGACAGCTGTCTAACAGACAGCTGTCTAACACACAGCTGTCTAACAGCTGTCTAACAGACAGCTGTCTAACAGACAGCTGTCTAACAAGACAGCCGGATATCGTGATAAATAAGAAGGCATGTACCGTGACAGAGTCAGTATATGTTAAACCACCACACAACCTGTATCGCTCAAACAAATGATTAGACCGACTGGTAACACCAAAAACAGTTGTAGCACAATGGAAGTGTTGGGTAAGGAAGAGCAAAAAGTTAAGAAAAGGATTTTACAACTTGCTGACAATATTCGAAAAAAACATTTAATGCTTAAACTTAACAGAGCTGAGAATGATGATGCTCTGCAACGTTTATATAAACCACTTGTTGAGCCCCTAAGTGAAATATCTAAAAACACAGCAGCACTGCAGCAGCAACAGCCATCGCAACCACCAAAGGTTGAACAAATCAAAGACGAAGTCGATATACCAGAAACGAAACCCCAAGTACAGTTCCTTAAAGACCATGAAGTTTTTGAAGCTGAACCAAGGGAAGAGGCTGAGGCGACAAGTTCCGATGGGGACATCCCAACATTTGAAGAGCTTGAGGCAGACCTACAAACTGTCACAACCAACCCTGCATATCAAGAATTTTTGGAGCAATATCCTGACCGAGTTCGATATTATGTAGACAAGTATTTTACTGAACCACCGAGGCTTGCTACTATTGATCAAACGTATGGTGCTCGCTACGCTAAAGATACTGGTAGCTGGAGTCTTGGCAACAAACACTTGGACTTTACTGATGCTGAGATTCAACTGGGCCAAAGGAGATACCCGCAAACACAAGGTTTGCTAGAATTGATATTTATGAAAACACCTAGAGGGTATACCTATGATGATCTTCAACACTATAGAGATATTCTAGAAGCAACTAGTGTTCATAAAATGAACTATGATCCTAACGCACGAACCAAGGGTTGTTCCTCTGAAAAGTATCTGACTCTAATAAAACCAGTGATAAATCCACGAGGTCGTAGATCCTCAACACCTCAAGGTTTTGGTTACACCTACGAGGAAGACGATGACGACAGCACCGACAGACATCTTAACAAAAAACAAAAGACTGAACTTAAAACTCAGAGTGATAAGAGCAGCGATAGCAACGGCATGAGCCCAAACAACATCAGCACCAACAACTATATGATACAAAATAACAAACAAATAGCCTATGTGTATTGGAATGACATAAACGAGTTGGTTGACAGACTTAGACTTTTAGTGGCTTCCCAAGTTGCAGGTAATACTGCTCATAACAACGAAATTCAGTCAATCTTGGAAGAACTAAAAGAAGCTAGTGTTATCACCTAGTAAGCCCACAGCCATGAAGAGACACCGACGACAACAACAACAACAGCACCAACGCAACACTGAACCATCTAATGTTAATAATTCTATAAATGTATTCCAACAAAGAGTTTACATACTTGTACTTAGAATCAAATAAAAGTCTTTGTTAAAATTAATGTGTTTTTATTTTGTAATACAATTAAAAAGTATGTCTTAAAGCAATAATATCCTGAACAAACTTATCTTGTGGTACATCTGCTAAAATACATGGATGATGTCATACTTCTAACGACTGTATTCTAGACAAGCTCAAACACGAATAATGTGGGGTTATTGAACAGATATAACACAAGGTCATCAACTGACACGTTGTTTACCTTTAAGAGGACCTCTCTCTTGTGTATATTAAACAGATACACAGACAAGCTCAAACAGGATCAAGGTTAACAACTGTAAAACGTTGTTTATCCTTCAAGAGACAGAGACACTTGTTCAGTATGTGTTAAGTCGTGAAACAAGGATGACGTCTCTTGCTGTATGTAAGTACACTCTTCTTATTATGTCTGTCTGCATTCAAATAACAAATACAAACATAACCTTACTAAACAATCAGATGATTGGTAATCAACATGTATACAAACACCTAACCTCATATGTCAACAACAACTGGCTTTGTTTTATATATACAACAGCGAACAAACTTTTAACGTGTGTGTCTGTGGAGCTATTGGTTTAGGGACAGTGTATATCTGAGAAAGCTGTCTATGGCCGATTCGAGGTTCGTGGGTTCAAATCTAAGTTCAGGCGAATGCTTTTCTTTCAAATACACATGCATCTGTCAGTTTAAGCAAAGACTTTGAACTGTCATGACGTGTGTTATATCCTTTCAAACAACATATACAAGCTTTAACAATGGCAATCAGTTGTCTGTCTGTATCCTCAACACAGAAGACACCTGTTCAGTAGTGTGTGTATTAAGCTGTGAAAGAAGGCTGACGTCTCTTGTTGTATGTAAGTACAATCTTGTATTATCTCTGTTTGCATTCAAATAACAAATACATAACCTTAACAAACAATCATATGACTGGTAATCAACACGTGTGTGAACATAACCTTAATAAACAAATACAGACAGTAGTGTGTGTGTGTGTACGAACATAACCTTAATCAACAAATACAAACATAACCTTAATAAACAATCAAAATGGCTTGGTAATCAGTCTGTATACGAACAACTAACCTTAATAAACACATACATACATAACCTTAATAAACAATCAGACAGATGGTATTCTTCAAATACACACATGGAGACCTGACTTGTAGATATCTATGGACACACAGGTCAGACGGAACATCTTACGTCATCACAAGACAGTTAATACCTAACCTGACTTGTGGCTATCTATGGACACACAGGTCAGACATCTTGGAACGCTTGTGACGTCATCTCAGGTTAGTTCCATAGAGAGAGAACCCCGGAGTTGCAGCTGTCTCTTACAGGTCAGCCATCTTGGAATGCTTGTGACGTCATCTCAGGTTAGTTCCATAGAGAGAACCCGGGTTGCAACTGTCTATAACAGGTCAGCCATCTTGGAATGCTTGTGACGTCATCTGACAGGTCAGGTGACATTTGACGTTGACACATGTCAGGTCAGGTGACAGCTGACGTTGACAGCTGTCAGGTCAGTGACATTTGACACCTGTCAAATCTGACAGGTCTGCTGTCAACTGTCACAGGTCTGCGCAGGTCAGCGCATGCGCATGACGTCACGCGCATGCGCAGTAAAAAGTGGAGGGGATGAGCCCAGGTGCCCCACTATCTACTTGTATATATATATATATATATATATATATATATATATATATATATATATATATATATATATATATATATATATATATATATATATACAAATTTGGTATGCGGGTTTATATCATTATAGGTAAGTTACAAAATTTAGCTCTGTAGGTTAAACGACAAAAAAGTTACAGGCATTTAAAGAACAATAAATTTGGGTTTTCCTCAAAACGTCAAAGTCGTGATTTAAAACGTCAAAATTCATAATATTTAGGCAATGAACCTGAAACTAATATGAGCTATTGAAGGAAAATGTCTCAAGAATAATGTTTTACAAAGCCTGACGTCTTAGTTTCAATCGTCATTGTCCTTCATTTTACTAAAATATTCCCAGAAAATTCATTTCAAATAGACCCTTTCTCTGATGCTGTGGCAGTGGTGTTAGCTGTAGAGTTTATCGGTTAATGGTATATCATTTTTGTCGAATTTTCGTAAAAAATCTTTAAACCTCAATATATCCGTTATTATGCAAGATACGAAAAAATTGTTTATGTATATATATATATATATATATATATATATATATATATATATATATATATATATATATATATATATACATACATACATACATATATATATATATATATATATATATATATATATATATATATATATATATATATATATATATATATATATCGTACCGATAACTCAAAAAATAATAGACCGATCTTGATCAAATTTGGTGAGCACCTTTCTTTTGCAAGTGGCTTGGATAAGTTCGTTAGCCAGGAAAATCGGACCAGGTTTTCCCGAAAAATTTTGTGTTTTCTTTCTAAAAGAATTTATATATCCGGAAGCAAATTTGGTACGCGTATTTGTATTATAAAGAGTGAACCATGTACGAAAATTCAGGTCTCTAAGTTTAAGGACAAAAAAGTTACGGGCAGCTAAAGAAACAAATTTTGGAGTTTCCCTCTAAATGTCAAACTTGCAATTTAAAACGTCAAAATTGGCACTGTTTAGGCAAAGAACGTGAAACTAAAACGGATTGTAAAAAGAAAATGTTGCAAGAAGAGTGTTCTGCAAAACCTTAAGTTTCAGATTCAACCGTCATTGCCCTTCATTTTACTAAAATATTTACAGAAAATTCATTTCAAATATACCTTTTCTCTGATGCTTTGGCTGTCGGTTTAGTTAAGTTGATGCTTTCGCTGTAGGTTTAGTGAAGTTTGTGGTTTAACGGTCTATAATTTTTAGCTAATTTTCGTAGAACAAATTCGTTACTGCATTTTAGCATTTTTTTTATCAAAATATGATGCATGTTTGTAAGAAAAAAATCTAAACGTAGTAAGTGCGTTTTGGTAGCAAATTTTCATTAAATCCTTCAAATTTCAATAACTCAATTTGCTATAACGTAAGTTTTGTTGGTTAGGAAACCAACATTTAACTTTATTTTCGGAAAATTTTTGTTTGAACGCAGCAAGGGCGTTTTGGTTGCGAATTTTCATTAAATGTTTCAAATGTCATTAACTCAATTTGCTATTAACCTAAAGTTCATTGGCTAGAAGATCAGTTTTCTCGGAAACATTTAAAGTTTATTTTCGGAAAATTTTTGTACATTTTGAAATAATTATTTTGATAAAATATGTTACATTGTTCCTACTATATAGGTTATACCGGTAACCAAATTGATGCCTGCTCGCATTAGAGCGATATATTTGTAATTAAAAACATTTTTATGAACATTCACTTTCATAACGCACTTGCTGCGTCTAGAGTTTTTTATATTGGGGTAGGTACATCTTTGTTTTTCCATCTGATTTCGTGACGTCATACTAATTAGGCGAACGTGAAAGGTAAATAAAACAAGAGATTGTTAATTAATATTATTTATTTCGTGAATCAACACAGATCATAATATATAATTACAATAATTTACAATCTTACTGTACATAAATCTATATGTATAATTAATTAATGATATTATTTTACATTATTATGAGGTAGGTACACCTACATATTATACAATACGTATTTACAATAACTTTGACTTAGAAATAATTTCCACAGGTAGAGATCATTGGAACAGCTAGTAAGTAACTTACAAGACTAGAGACAGTGTTAGTTATTACCTGTGGCTCACTACATTTGACTAGATTCACTCGCTTCATTTTCAGTTAATATTTTACAAATTTATACTGAATCAATACTTAAAAAATACTTATCATAATCGTAATTTATTTACATAATAATACATTTAATCACCTATAACTAACTTAAAACAGCTTAAAAGATATATTCAGATAAAAATGTTTTTTGACAGTTTAAACCAATTAAACAAAGTACTGGCGCTAATCCCGAATTTTTAAATGATACAATATTAAACTAAGGGGGTAACTAAATAACTCATTGTTCTATACATAGTGTGATCATAAAGTATAACATTTTTGTCGGGTCAGTAACAAAATGTTACTAAGATCGTGTGTTTTAAACGTGGAACGTGACCTTATGAAATATCAATGACTGGCAATAAGAGAGGCGTTGAAATCCTGTAGGTACGCATAACACATACTGATTACTTGAAGCTGTGACGTCATTTCAAGACTATGAACAGAGTACATAGAGGTTTAGAGCCTATACTTTACATTTTCTAATAAGTTTTATCCCGATTTTGGGCAATGTTATTATATTTTTGCATACCAAAAAATCAAATCTATGTAAAGTGTACCTATTAACACTATCTTGGGTCAACTTGAGTCTAAACTTAAATTTGAAATACCAATAATTGAAAATTTGAAGAAAATATAATTTATAGTTTATAGACCTCAAATTATGTAGGTAATACTCGGCTATATATAGCACATGCAGAATATATAAAAAAAATTAAAAAATACATGCCATGCAAACGTACAACATATGAAAAATTATTCATTTTTAGTGAATTTTCGTAGAAAACATTCACCAATGGGGAGATCCCGACTTTTGAATTTTGAAAAAAATTTTGCAAATGAGCGCGAACTAGGACCCCTAGAACCCATATCCGGGGTCAGTTTCAATATATATATATATATATATATATATATATATATATATATATATATATATATATATATATATATATATATATATATCACACCGATAATTCAAGAAATAATAGTCCGATTTTGATTAAATTTGGCACGTACCTTCCTTCTGTAAGTGGCTTGGATAAGTTCGTTATCCCGGAAAATCGGACGAGGTTTTCCGGGAAAATTTTGAGTTTTCTTTCGAAACAATTTTTTATCTCAAAAAGTAAAAAAGCTCTGATAACCAAATTTGATAAGTAGATTTACGATATAAAAAGTAAACTGTACGCCAAAATTTAGATTTCTATGTTACGGGAAAAAAAAGTTATAATAAAATATTTGGTGTCAGATCATTTCTATAAAAATTCACTACCATAACGCATTTGCTGCGTCCAGACTATATTTACTGATTCCCCTTACTTGGTGAAACTTTTCCATACTAAATACAAATGTAAAGACTACTTCTCTGGTTTCCCGAGTGTTTGCTAAATAAGTTACAGAAAAGAAAATAAAGACTTGTGAAGCCAGAGAAGTAGTCTCTCCATCTGTATTTAGTGAAAAATTATCAACAATATTCTGTAGCCTTGCTCTACACGTCACAATAACAATTAATCGCCCAATATGGATAATGGTTGCAGGGTTTAGTTCCTGACTAGTATGTACATTTACAGAAAACGGATATTCAAATGAACACGTTGATTTCAAAACTTGCATTAAAACTTATACAACGTTAAAAATTATTAACAAAGTTCTGATGTCTCGATATGTACCAAGAAATAAGCAAATATAGATCATGTTTACAGGATTCCATACCTATCTGATGTGTTGTTATTGAAAACAAAGATTTTTTAACGTCATTTAATATTAAATAGATGTGAGGTCTTCGGGAAAACTTTTAATGACAATATACAAAAATAAATAAACTAAACTAATCCTAAACACAATGTGAAACATCAACTAGAATAGAAGTAGGTACATTTAACTAAACCTAAACAAATAATTTTAACCATAATTTAATCAATTCAAATCGAGAATTAATCTACTAGGATGACAAGATTTTCGGCATGGCCTATGAAGTTGTTCGAAATTATTGCAAACATTTTCCCCGCCCGCATCTGTTTTTCTTATACTCTAAACGTGATCATATGATTGCAACGAGATATATGCGAGCTTCTTTACATTTTTAATTAGGTAACGTATACGAGGAACTTTCACATTAATTTTACACAATGCCCATTTATTATTTTCAACCGATATAATGATTACAAAGGCCATTCCTATAAACAGTATTAATCTAAGTAGGTATAAAAACTAAAACCAGGGTATTTTCATTTTCCAAAAGGAAAATTTTCAGAATAGATCGACAGTAAATCAAAAGAGGCCATGTATACATAATTTAAAAAAGTGATCCGACAAACTCCTGCTATGTTGTCTCCAAAAGTCTCCGACTGTGTTTGACAAGGACGGATAATGCGTTACTAGTGTTCACGATTATACAATTGTATTCTGTGGTTGAGTGAGATAACTAGAATGACGTCATTGACAAGTCGGTCATATTTTTTGGGTGGCATACAATTCCATTTGACTACGTATTTGCATATTAAAACATTAAGATTATTTACTAGCAAATCACGTTAATCTTCATATAACTTATCGGAAATGACTTATTTTTGTAGTGTCGTTAAATCTTCAATGCGTGCTGAACGTGATAAAGTCTCATTCTTTCGATTATTTGCTGTTTTAAATAACAGAGGTGATTATTTGAATGATCTGTCTATTGGTGGTGGTGGTGATGGTGATGGTGGTGGTGGAGGTATTTATGACCTTGGAACAGTAATTCCATCAGCCACAGACTTTTGCCTATTTTATATGATATAAATCTGTCTATTGAAAGTCGAAATGCTTGGGTTACAGCTTTAAATTTTACACATTGCAAACAAAACTTGAATTGATAGATATACATGAAGATAGTTTTAAAAATGGTGACACAAAAACATGCTATTTTACGCGATTATGTTTCTTTACATCTTTCTTCAGATCCCAATAAAGCTCGTTCACCTTTCAAGACCTGCTACTTACTTTTATGAAACTGCGGCTAAAGTTACCGTTAAAATATCTCTCTTATAGATTTACAATAAGTCCCACTACTCCTCCAAATGTTGTGAATGCTGCTCGGTGCTGGTCAAATTATAAATACCACAAGTGTTTGTACATCAGTCAAAACCAATGTATCACAACAAAAATGTATATATATATATATATATATATATATATATATATATATATATATATATATATATATATATATATATATATATATATATATATATATATATATATATATATATATATATATATATATATATATATATTGAAAATAATAAAATATTACAAATTAACTATGATTTTTTTACCTTGCCGATGACAACAAATGCTTTATCATCAATTTGCTTGAAACTCAGTTAACACGAAAACGCATGCAAAACAAATGGCAAATAATCAATCTGTGTGCCACTCAAAAAAAAGGACGAACCTGTCAAGGTCACGGGCCTGGAATCGTCTGTATGTGATTATTAAACGGACCCAACAGTTGAGTATGTGGTTAACAGTCGACTTGTGGTGACTTTCAACTTTTGGAACTTTTAGACACCAACGTTATTAACGTTGACTGAACTAAACTGTCAATTATAACTTGACATTTTGTACAAATGTCAGTTTTTCCATTATGAAAATAAAATTCCGAATTGAAATTTAACTACATTAAATATCACTACCCTCCTTACAGAAAGGCAGGGGTTCGGCAAAATTTCCAGGGTGGTGAGGTGAAACTTCTCCCTGGCGTCGGTGATTGGCCATAGTCGCGGGAATAGGCCGACGTTAAAGAAAAAATTTTTCTACCTACGTATCTAAAAAAACATTTTTCGTTTCCATTTAAGCCTAAAAATTGATATTTAACCCTTTATAGGTCATTGGGAAATATATTTCCCACCGCCTCTGCAGGGAACGATCTTTGGTTCTTATAAATCCCAGTTAGTTTTAACGTCGCTTTATTGTATAAAGATCATAGAGCGCGCAACGATGTAGGAACGGTCACACTCATCAACTGTGGAGGGGACGAAGTGGGAATCATACATCCCAAAGAACATGTAGCGCTTCCCTTTTCTGGAAAACAGGTGGTTTTCAGTTTATAATTGTGATTTTTCTTTGCGTGTGAACTAATCATAAAGGTAACTATGCTTTATAATAAATATCTATTATATAGTTTTATGATTACATAGTTTTTAATACAAATGTATAAATATTTGTTTAACAGTATACATTTGTATTTAGAATCCGTGAATTATAGGTTAGGACATCACTTGTTTCTATAATTATTTTTTTCGTTCTCATAAACACAGACAACATCATATTATTGAATTGATGTTTATAAACGTATGTTTCAACACCCCCTATAAAATATTTAAATGAAAATCTTACAGCCCAGTTGTTATTCAAAGAAAATTATGATAATTTACAGCGGCGTGCTGTGGTAATTTTGCATACGGCAGCAATTTATTTATCACAACCATATCAACAATACAACAAAACAGTTTAAGTGTTCTGTACTATTTACAAGCCTTTTGGTACTTTTATGAAAGTTATTTAGATCGAAAAATTCTCTCAAACCCCAGAGAAAAATCTCGATTTCATAAAAAAATATAAATTTTTTTACCATTTCTTTTAAAATTTGTATATAAAGGTGTATTTTTTTCCATTCTTTAGCTATGGCCGGGCTTTCATCAAGAGAACTTGAACGATTAGTGAATGAAGCAGCAAGTGAGTTAGCAGCAATAACTGATGAACAGGCGATATATTCGGACATTGGCGGTGATTCGGATGCCGAAGATGGTCAGTTAGAAGCTCCTAAATCTCATTCTTTCAACTCATCTTTGCCCGGGACTTCTTGCGAAAAAGATTCACCTAAGGAAGACAGTGAATCTGGGTCAGATTATGTACCAGAGTCTACAGATGATAGTGGCGATGAAGAAATCTGCGTTTCTGGTTTTCAAGAGTCGGAAGATGCGATAGCGATACAAATGTTAATCCCAAAAACACATCACAGGAAACGTTTAACTGGTATAAACAAACTGAAAATCCGAAAAATTACAACGACTGTGTATTTTCAGAACCGTTTGGCCCAACTGTGACCCCAGCAGACATTAACAGCCCCCTGCAATATTTTTTTCTATTTTTTTCTGAATTTCTTTTACTAGAAATTGTATTCTAGTCTAATTTATATGCCACCCAAAGGGGCCAACAACTTAATCTGTCAATTGAAGAGTTAAAGGCTTGGTTAGGAATTGTAATTTTCATGGGGTTTCATTCGTTACCTAGTATGAGGCATTACTGGTCCAGAGACGAAAATTTTCATTGTGAAAGAATAGCACGTGTAATGTCTATCAAGCGCTTTTTGAAAATTTTGAGGAACTTGCACTTAGCTGACAATACCAAAATGCCTTCAAGAGATTCTCCTGATTTTGATCGATTGTACAAATTGCGGCCTGTTTTTGGACTACCTTGGAAAAAAATTTAAAGTTTCCTTCCGCCCTTCAAGATTTATTTCAGTTGACGAAAGTATGGTGGCATTCAAAGGCCGATCTGCGATGAAACAATATATGCCACAGAAACCGATCAAAAGAGGGTTCAAGATATGGGTTATGTGTTGTGCTGTTACCGGGTATATGATTTCATTTGATGTGTACACTGGAAAGGACCGAACTGGTGCTGTTACATACAGTCTTGGTGAAAGAGTCGTTTTAAAACTGGTAGAGGCATTAGAAGGCATAGGATACTGCATTTTCTTTGACAATTTCTTTTCTTCTGTAAAATTAGCAGCGGAACTTCTAAAAAAGAAAATATTTTCCTGTGGGACGTTTCGTACCAACAGAAAATTTTTTCCTCATAATTACTTGAAGTCTAATAAAGAAATGAGAAAGTCAGATATGGATCATGCAATGTCAGGGGACATAAGTGTATCTAAATGGATGGACCGTGGTAGTAAGCCAGTATGTGTTTTGAGCACTATGCATGATCCTTCAAAGAGTACAAAAGTAAAGAGGAGAAATGCGAAAGGGGAGCGTGAAGAAGTAAACTGTCCAGAATCAGTGTCTGATTATAATAAATATATGGGCGGCGTAGATAGAATGGATCAGCTGTTATCTGCCTACAATGTTGCACAAAAATCGAGGCGCTGGTGGATCAAAATTTTTTATTATTTCATTGACTGTGCAATAGTAAACGGTTATATTATTTACACGCAAAATATGAAAAATAACAAGCGAAAAGGTCTAAGTCATCTTCAATTCAGGTCGTTGTTAGTGAATGAACTAATAAACAAGTTTTGCTCAAAATCTAAACCAGGTTTTTCCCCTATGAGGGGCTACGGGAAAAAAAGGAGAAGTGGTACAGCTACAGTGGAGAACACTATACGCCATGTAAATGTCGGAACACATTTGCCTGAAAAGATCCCTACATGGAGAAGATGTGCTGGCTGTAGTACGAAACAAAAAGAAAAAAGAAGTAATGTGATTTGCAAAACTTGTCAAGTGGCGCTCTGCAAAAACTGTTTTTCGTCATTTCACACCTGATAAACTCTTTTTTTTTTGGCACCAATAATACCCATAATGTTTATTTTTATTTTTTTTCAATAATCCAGTTTTTAGTTATGTAGTAAATTCTTGCTTTCAGTTTTTAGAAAATAAACTCTTTCAAGTATCAAGTGGGAAATTATTAACCCAGTGCCCAATTAGAAATGTATTTCGTACAAAGTGACCTTTGGGATAAATATTTCCCACCCATTTTTTTGAAAAAAAAAACAACTTTTTCTCAAAATAGGCCTGTATTCATTGTTACAACTGGTTGTGGAATCTACCATCAAAAATTTAGCTCGAAATAATAATGGGAAGACTTTTGCCCTATAAAGGGTTAATTCTTTTAAAATAGCTTGGAACAGCTTCTACGCAAAACTGATGTAAGCATATAATCTTAACTTAATGCGACTAAAGATAATATCACATAATGTATCTTAAAAACTAAAAAAAAAATCTGACTAGAAAGACCTTTGGGGCGAAATGCTGCCATATATATATATATATATATATATATATATATATATATATATATATATATATATATATATATATATATATATATATATATATATATAATGTACAGCTTAAAAATAAGACTAGTTAGTGGTAATGATAAAAAAAATTAAATGTAATTTACAACTGAATTACCTCCATATTATATAGCTAATTCAATTAAATACGCTGCAGGTACGTAAAATAAATGAAAATAAGAAATAATTAATTGTACATATAGGTGTTGTGGCTTATAACTTTTTTGTACGATTGAAATTAGGTCAAAGTTTGACAAAAAAAAAAAAGGTTGAGTAGTGACAGAAATGTCTTGGGTAAACGTTAGATTTTGATAAAAAATAGTTTCGGTGTGTCATTAAGTATTTAATTTTGACAAAGATATGGTAAAAGTTCACTTTTCGCACATGTGTGCGATCCTTATGAAATTTTGTATAGAGACGTGTTTTAGGGTGTATATCATGAAAATCACAATAAAAATGAGCGCAGAAGCAAACTTTTGGAGTTATTTGGATTTTTTGTAGGCAAAACGGAAGTTGTATTCACTTTTGCGACATGTCTTCTTCAAATTTTACACATTTTAGGGGATCGTTCGTTTGACTATCGGCTACAAAAAAAGAATTTTAGTTATGAAGGCATTGTGAAATGATTAAAATCAAGGTATTGGTAAAGGTTTACTTTCGGGGCGCATGTCCAATTTTTATGAAATTTTGCATATAGACGTATTTTAGGGTGTAGATGACGAAAATCACAATAAAAATTAGGGCAAATGCCAACTAATGGCGTTTTTTGTTGGAAAATTGTAGGTTATACTCACTTTTGCGGATGTTTTTGTCATATTTGACACATTTTCGAGGGTCGCTCGTTTGATATCAAGCTAAAGAAGGGTGTATTCCTCTATTTTAATTCATTTTCATATAGCTAGTGCACCCCCTTAACTGTTTATGTGTCTCTGAAAATTACCCTTCTTTTGATCGAAATTGACACATGACATTAAGTTGGCTTTATATGTCAAATGTCAATTTCAACTTATAGGATGAAAAGAAGGGTAATTTTCAGAGACACATAAACAGGTAAGGGGGTGCACTAACTATGTGGAAATGAATTAGAATAGTGAAATACACCCTTCTTGAGCTTGATATAAAACAAACGGCCCCCGAAAATGTATAAAAGATGCCGCAAAAGTGAGTACAACCTACAATTTTCCAACAAAAAATTCCAAATAACGCCATTAGTTGGCATTTGCCCTAATTTTTATTGTGATTTTCGTCATCTACACCCTAAAATACGTCTATATGCAAAATTTCATAAAAATCGGACATGCGCCCCGAAAGTAAACCTTTATCAAAATCAATGAAAAGTTAAGGCAAGGACTGGTTCATTAGATGGAATAAGTAGAAGCCAAACACATTTGGTATGTCAAAATCAGAAGTATGTTTCATTTAGATGGAGTTTTCAAGCGGTTTTTGGTAGAATTTTATTAAATTATGTTAATATACAGCACAAGCCTCAGGCTTATTGTGTAGATATGCTGTACGATTTATGATAATAAGTAAATAAATGAAATAACTGAAATAGCAAGCTAAAAAAGAGTGTATTCCTCTATTATAATTAATTTTCACATAGTTAGTGCACCCCCTATGCTGTTTACGTGTCTCTGCAGATTTCGATTCTTTTCATCGATAATCGATCCTAAGTTGACGTTGACATTTGACATATAAAAACAACTTCATGACATACATTTTGATATTACAAGAAGCAAGTTATTTAGTGATAAAATTTTTCAGAAACGAAACGTGAAAACCATCAGAAGGGAATCGGTTCAGTGAAATAGGGTACTAAAGCATTACATGAGTATATCTATATCGGTCAGGTGGGGCGAGATATACTCCAAAACATGTCGCAAAAGTGAGTGCCTACTTTTATTTAAAAAAAAATCGAAATAACTCCAAAAGTGTGCTTCTGCCTTTACTTTTGTTGCCATTTTCGTCATCTACACCTTAAAATACGTCTGTATACAAAATTTCACAAGACTCGAACACATGTGCGGAAAGTAAACTTTTACCAAAGATATTTTTGATGATATGGTCAAAACCTTTGGGGATCAATGTGCTTGGTATGCTACTGTTAAAAACTAAGTTGTGGAATTTAACAGAGGACGATCAAATAGCGAAGATGATTTGGCTTTGTTTATTTGTTAGGTATAATGTCAAAGTTTTTGTGCTAAAGAATTATGTTTTTATGAAGCTTTGGTTGAAATAAAGAATAAAATTGAGATGGAAGTAGATTTATCTTTGGAGCAATTATAGAAATCTGGGTTAAAGAGGGAAGGGTGACGGTCGACTTTACCGCAACTGGAATCAATCAAAACGGCGCACACCACAAGAAAGAGTACGTAACGTAGATAAATAATCAGCAAAAAAATTTACGGAAATACCATAAATAGCAGAATAAATGATAATTAAAGTTATGACAAATGCACTATTTTCAAGTTTCGAACTGTCACTTTTCAACAGCGTTGCCTAATTTAATATTAAATTCCAAGAGTGTTTTGCCGCTTGAACGCAACAAAAGATCTTAAATGCTTTTTACACACACTCCTGCCGACCTGACTTTCTGGACCTGACAAGACACCACCTTGTCAAAGCTGAAACCGTTTTAAGTTTTATAAGTCGTTGTGCCATAGTTACCACATAAAATTTCCCTAAAGAAAAAACTACCCTGTAATAAGGAAATAGATTCGAAACTGACAACAACGCCTATCTGCATGAAATATGTCAACAAAACAACAGTCATAACCTCTGGTACAAAAATATACGTTTTTATTGTAAATCTAAACGTTTTAATTGCTTTTATCACTGAAAGGTTATTAAAAACGAAATATACCACATTGTTTAACTTTATTAAGGTATGTACAACTGTTTTTAGGCCATATTCTATTATAATCACGTTGAAATGTAGTTGCGGTAAAGTCGACCGAAAAAAACGCAAAATTCAGAATGCGAAATTGAATAAAGTTGTTTTGACATTTTAATTTCTGGAGGAATTTAACAAAATTATGTTACTACAAACACAACCAGAGCTCCTTTGTAATGTATAATATATCAATGTAATCACTAACAATAAATTAGTAATTGAATCAGCATCGCCCTGGAAAACCAATTTTCGTGATCACTCAAGAAAAACTCTGTCCATGTAATGATCTTAGAAGATCGAAGAATTGGGCTGAAATGTAGGTATATAGCAGAAACATTTTACATTTCCTGTAAACGGGCGTATTATATTGTGGATCGCGACTTGAAGATGAGAAAGCTTTCGGCATATCAACTCTCAAATGTTTGGATGCTGATGAGAAACAGGCTCGCTTCACAATGCCGAAAAAAATATGCCACAGTTTTGAAAAAGATTCCTCAAACCTTTTTGGTCGCCTTGTACTATGAACAAACCGTGAGCCCATCTCTATGATCCAGGCTAAAGAGCAATCGAAATAATGGAAACGTTGCAGTTTTTCAAGACTAAAAAATGCAGGATTCTAAAAAAACTTTCTAGGGCAAAAATGGGATAAATCTGGTGAATTTCCTGAGACAAGGTAGAACTGTCATGAGAGCATACCTTGTATACAGTAAGTTGCTTATTAAATTATGCGAGAAAATTGTGGAAAAAACACCGCTGAAAAGATGTGATCTTTTTAGCAGACAATCCTCCTGCTTACAAGTCATTGACTGGAATAGAAGCAATTTATAATAAAGTGGGTTTTGAATTAGTTGACCACCTTCCGTATTCTATGGATTTAAACTATTATTTCTTCCCAAAGCTAAAGAAATATTTGAAGGCAAACGGATTTTTACAAACAACGATATTTGTTATATATTTTTTGACAATCAAGATAAAGAATTTTTTAATGGGTTTAGGAGAGATCTCGAGATCGATTCTCGTGGGGTTCAACGAGAAGTTGACCTTGCGGGAAAATTGGAAGAAGTTGACTAAGCTTGGGGAAAATTGTGTTAATGGCCAAAGACTCCATTAATAATAATAATCAAATAATGACATTATGAACACATTTTGCTAAATGTGTAAGTCTCAGAGGAAGATTATGTTGAATTAATAAAATTTATTGCGTTTTCTATTGTAGACGAAGTAGTTTTCAATACCGCCTCGTATGCACAAAATTTTGAAATATAAAATTTAACTTATGGTTTTATTAAGATCAACTAATGAGTTTTTTTAGTTAATACTGTTGAATCATATAATCGTACAAAAAGTCATAACGCCTTTTATATTTAGTTTAGGGTTTTTAGCGTGTTAAAATTAATTTATAAGATAAATAAATAAAGTATAATTGGAATGTTACGAAGTGGAGTTTAATTTAAATAAGGCAACGCGTGAATTAAAAACTAATTAAAAAACTAATTGAAAATTAAAAAATTAAAATTAACATAAAATTAAGTTGTACTTTGAAAGCTATTTCTCTCAAGTTAAGTAGCTATCTAATGGACTAGGTAGAAAAAATTTGACTGTCTTTTTTAAGTAATTTAAATAAAAACTAGATATCAATTTATAATATTGTAGTAAAAATACAAGAATACATTGTATGGTAACTAGAGAGAAAAAAAATTGACTAGAAAATGGTTAATGGTATATTATTCTCATTGAATGAGCGATTATGGTAGTCATTATTTACCAGGAAAAAGTAAGCGCTCACATGCCGCAGACGAATGGTGCAAATCATCGGAGTGAATAATGACAATAATATAATCCTCTGCTTTTCTACTCTTGTTAAATAATTATAAGAAGAAGTATGACAAGTATCTAGATATCTTAATTCGTTCAAACTTTGTAAATGCAGCAATGAACAATAAATAATTATCAAATATCAATTATGAAAATACGAGTCCATGATTATGTCAGCAAGCGTTCCTAGCGACCTCTGCAACTGTTATTCGTTGTGTTTGAAATAGCTCGCCGATGGTTGGTCCAAACAAGCCTTAATTATGGAACTATAGAATAATACGTTTTGTGATTTGTCAATTCCAAACACATTCACGATAGTCTATTATATGTCTATTCTCAATTTATAAAAAAATCAAACTACCTACCATAATACATGAATGGATACGAAAGAGCCTCGGTGCTTCAGTGGTAAGAACGTGTGCCTCTGAACCTAAGGGTACTGGGTTCGATTCCACTTTCACTTTTTCAGTACATACTGTAATAAATTAACATCAGCTGAGGTTTTGGCATTGTATTTGAGCAAGTTTAATGCCTGCACGTTTGCCCTTCGTAGGGGGCGTAAAGCCGTCAGTCCCGTGTCTATGCTATGTTGGGCACGTTAAAGATCTCTACCCTCCTTACATAAAGGCAGGCGTTCGGCAAAATTTCCAGGATAGTGAGGTGAAACTGCTCCCTGACGTTGGTGATTGGCCATAGTAGCGGAAATAGACCGACGTCAAAGAAACAAAACACACACCATGGATATGAAGTTGGAGCTAAAATCAGAAAAGGTGTACGGCAAGAATCTCCATTATCGCCATATTTTTTCAATTTATTCAAGGAACATACACTAAATAGGCTGAAGAAAGAGACATGACGAATGAAAATAAATGGACAACGGTTCGACGACATAACAGCTGATGGGAGAAACGGCAAAAGAATTTCACAAGATGCTGATTATGCTGGATGGTGTAAAGCTAATCAAACTAAAGATAAATATGACAAAAATAAAGATAATAAAGATAGGTAAGAATAGGTCTACAAAAATGTATGTAAAGCTAAACGGTCAGCAACCCGAACAAGTAGAAATGTTTACGTACCTTGGCAGTATTATTAAGGATGATGGTAAATGTAGCAAAGATCTGAGAAGAAGGATCGCCATACCAAAGCAAGCATTTAATAGACAATGTGCTCTTCTCATCAATAAATATTTTAACTTGAACATGAGGAACAGGTTCATTAAGTCGTATGTATGGATTGTGGTAGTGTATGAGGCGACAACCTGGACTATGATTAAACAGGACATGAAGAAAATAGAAGCTTTTGGAATGTGGGCATGGAGAAAAACTCTGGACGTAGCAAGTGCGTTGTGAAAGTAATTTTTTTTTAATGTTTTTACAGCAAATATGTCTCTCTAATGCAAGCAGGCATCAATCTGGTTTCCAGTATAACCAATACAGTAGAAACAATGTACCATATTATCAAAATAACTTATCGTTTGAAAATGTACAAAAATTTTCCGAAAATAAACTTTAAATGTTTCCGAGAACACTGGTTTCCTAGCCAACAAACCTTGGATTAATATCAATTGAGTTATTGAAAATTGAAGCACTTAATGAAAATGAGCTACTAAAATGCACTTACTGCGTCTCGACTTTTTTTCTTACAAACATGCATCATATTTCGATAAAAATGCAAAAACGCAATAATATAAGGGTGTTCGAAAAAAAATTTTAGGTATCACCAACGACTTATGGGCCAGCATGTGATTGTTAAAATAATTGTATAAGATGCAGCTCAAGACACCATATAATTAACGTATACAACTTTTTCTCGTATCTTCTATAATAACAATTATATTGATTTTTACCGTAGAAATCACCCTGCATATATGTAAACAGATAAAAACTGAAACTAAGCCCGGATATGGATTCTAGGGGGCCTAGTTTGCGCTCATTTGAAGAAATCTTTTCAAAATTCAAAAGTCCGGTCTTCTCATTCACCAATTTTTTGTCAAAAATTTGCATAAACCATAAACTAAAACTACAGCCAAACATTAGAGAAAGGGTCAATTTGAAATGAAATTTCGGGAAATATTTTAGTAAAATGAAGGACAGTGACGGTTGAAGCCGAAACTTAAGGGTTTGCAGAACACTCTTCTTACGACACTTTCTTTACATAATCCGTATTTGTTTCAGGTTCTTTGCCTAAATGTTGCCAATTTTGACGTTTCAAGTCGCGTTTGACGTATTGAGGAAAACACCATTTTTTTAATGTCTTTAAACTTACAGACCTAAATTGAAAAATTGAAACATATGAAAATTGAAACTGACCTGGATATAAGTTCTAGAGGGCCCAGTTCGCGCCCATTTGAAGAAATTTTTTCAACATTCAAAAGTCGGGATCTCCTTATTAGTGAATTTTTTAAAGAAAATTCACTTAAATGACAAAGTCATAATGTAACGATAGAAAACAGATAAAAATGTGCTATTAGAAGATATGAGAGAAGAAATTTGCTTGCTGAGAGAAACTGAAAGGAGAAGGTCAAAATTTGTTGTTCGTATTTTGAGGCATAATAACTTTCTCCCGCCATTACTTGAAGGACACGTCCTTGGAAAAGAAATAAGGGGTATACCAAAGGGAAACTTCTGGAAAACCTAGCACAACTGATGTGAAGTGTGGAAGTTATAATGGAGCGAAGAGAGCTGCCGGAGATAGAGAAGCATTGCGACATCGCGCTTAGATTGTGATGATGTATTATGTCTAGTATTATTAGGCGATCTAAATGTCTAATAACACAAACATTATTTAACAGGAGTAGAAAAAAATTAATTGCACGAATATGTTTTCTATAAATAAGTATTCTTAATCAAAAGTGATCTGATAATGTGTAATAAAAAGGTAAGATGCTTACTGGCAATTGGGCCATTGCTGACCCTTTTTGCTCATCTAAACTAACCTACCCTCCACCTTGAGCTCGATCTCAACGACGACAGTGATTTGAAAAATCATCCGCCGCCGGTGAGTCTCGAACCGTCGTCCCCCGAGTCCATATTGGAAAGTCTTAATCGACTTTTCCGCACGGCCACGGAGGCGCTGATAATGTGTAATACTTATTTATTTGAATATAACAATGATCTTATATAATATATTGTGACTTAATGAGTCATTCTGACTAGAATAATGTAATTAATTAACGACTAAAAAGCAATTTAATAAATAAAGCAGTCACGATATTGCAAAAGTTTTGAAATTTCAATAGAATCATTTAATAAGTGTAAAGACTTTAGACCAGCATTATAATAACAAAGAACAAATAGGGTTCTTAATTGTTTTTGTCGCAAACAAATAACATGTCTGCGATAACAACTTTTTATTTTTGAGATTTCAGAATATCTTCCCAAACGGATTAACTTTCGGAACTAATGTACAAGATAAGACAAGGTACAGCAAAAAAAAATAATGAAATGACCTGACCTGACCTGACGATTGTTTCGCTAACAAAGTTAGGTCATCAGAAGGATGGATAGATTTTTCATCCCTCTGATGATCTTAAGGTTGTTAGTGAAACGATCGTCAGTCTTGTTTTTTGTTCCGGTGATTTGGGTTCTGCGGAGTGAACGTATAGTTACGGGTATATATTATATATATATATATATATATATATATATATATATATATATATATATATATATATATATATATATATATATATATATATATATATATATATATATATATACATATATAAATTGTTATACGGGTATATTATATACTTATATACAAGACTGTCGATCGTTTCACTAACAACCTTAACATCATCAGAGGGATGAAAAATCTATCCATCCTTCTGATGACCTAACTTTGTTAGCGAAACAATCGTCAGGTCTGAAAATTGTTTTGTGATGAATTGGGTTCTCCAAAGTGTACTTATCAGTGCTCACCGGTTCCAATGATCACTTATCGTACCTAGGTATACATTAAAAAGTAAACAAATTTTTCATTAACTTTTTTTGCTTGTGTGAATTGTGAGGTATTGATATTTTGTTTGAAAAAATGTTTAGGTTCCATTTCCTCACAAAGAGCTAATGTTAAATAATGAACTTGTGGTGTACACTAATAAGTAGACTGGTAAAACCCACTTTATCACGACTGTATTTTCACACCTGGATGTGAAACTAATTGGTTTTTAAAGTGTGCTTATAAAACGTCTTTTCTGAGCTTCATATAAAATTAATAGTTCCAAAAAACTGGCCTAATATTTTAAACACTTTTTGTTTCCATATTATGTTTTTTATTGCAGCTTTATGACTAGATAAATAATATTCGAATATAGTTGTTTGACTAGAAGAAGTACTTACATGTTGACTAGATTTAAATGGTACAAAGGAAGAAACATTTGTCGCTTCCAATATAAATTGTACGAAAGAGAGACTAGATTTAATTGTTTAGATGACTAGAGTTGATAGGTGACTTATAGATATGACTAGGTAAATGAAGTGACTAGAAAATCATTGACTAAATTTGTAGACTAGAAGGGTTTCTTATCACTTCCAATATAAATTGTACGAAAGAGAGACTAGATTTAATTGTTTAGATGACTAGATTTGATAGGTGACTTATAGATATGACAAGGTAAAGGAAGTGACTAGAAAATCATTGACTAAATTAGTAGACTAGAAGGGTTTCTTGTCGCTTCCAATATAAATTGTACGAAAGAGAGACTAGATTTAATTGTTTAGATGACTAGAGTTGATAGGTCACTTATAGCTATGACTAGGTAAATGGAGTGACTAGAAAATCATTGACTAAATTAGTAGACTAGAAGGGTTTCTAAAATTGTTAAGATTTTTGATAGTTCCTTTTGTTTACGCAATCCCCTTTTCCGGAATTTATGTAAGAAAAATCAATTTAATATTGCAAAATAGTAATAGTAATAGTATAATGGTAATATATGTGGCATAAAATTCTACAGCGTGTTGCACAAAAAGCCTTGACTTGTGCTTGTAATAACGCAATTTAGAACATACATATATTCAAACAAGTAGGTATCAAACATATGTTTTTTTTGTTTCTTACGTAAATTTTTAAAACAGAGTAGACTAGATTTGACAAGTTAACCGACTAGTATGAATCTCTTGTTGACTTATAATTATGACCAGAAAAAACTGATGACTAGAATAGTTCGTTAAATTGGAGAGTATAACAACGAGCCATGTTGATAACTTATTTAAATAAATATATTCCAATGAATTAAATGGTAACTTAAGCTAGACTAGATTTGACAAGTTAACCGACTAGTATGAATCTCTTGTTGACTTATAATTATGACCAGAAAAAACTGATGACTAGAATAGTTCGTTAAATTGGAGAGTATAACAATGAGCCATGTTGGTAACTTACTTAAATAAATATATTCCAATGAATTAAAGGTAACTTAAGCTCCACAAAAACTTTTGTGCAGCCAGATTTTACGTAGGCATATATTGAAACTATATGTGTAATTATTTATGACTAGAACTGTTATTTGACTAGATTAATATTAAAATGACTAGGTACAATATAAGTAATGACTAGATATGTTTTATTATTTGCGTATGACTAGATATCAATAGGTATTATGTTTGTTTTCTATTTGATTTATAAATTACATTATTTACCTTAATTTTTATAACTAAATAAACGATATACAAATAAGACCTATCAAAATATAAAATTGAAAATGACTAGATTAAGAAGTATACAGGGCGTTCAATAAGTGAAGAAGCAAAGTAAAACGTCGTACGTATCTAAAATCGAATGATAAGCATAAAGCATATCGGGCTTTAATGTCAAATGAAACTTGAAAGTGACAGACTTAAATAACCTTATTTCTGACAGCTTGTGTCATTAAAATATGATTATTTTTCCGTTTATGTTTTTCTTTACATCCACTCATTACATTTCCGTTAAAGAGATTTTTTTTTTAATTTTCTTGCTTTTTCAATTTTGGTTTCGGGTCAGGTATATAATTTGAATTTTAAGAATTGTTTAGAAAATTTTCGTGTGAAAAATTTGAACTCAATTGTTTTTGTGTTTCGGTAGAAATTATTCTTTGTAGAATTTTTGTGAGGTTTGGTAATTCATAATAAATGTTCAATAAGTTATTGTAGAAAAATTATTTCACATTTTCGTGAAAAATAATTGTTTAGCAAATTTTCGTAAACTATAATTTTCGTGTAACATTACTCGAGCCAATTTTTGTAAAGAAAAAGAGAAAATAGTTTTCGTGAAAGAAATTGATTTTTGAATATTCGTAAAAAAGCTTTTTGTGGATAAATATTTTTATGAAAATTGTCTACCATATCGCACTTGTTGCGTCCAGATTTTTTTTAAAGTGAATCTCGTTAAGGAAGCTCGATCGGGGAAACGTTATGTTTGGTTTTATACTTAGAATTCGCGATTTTATATTATATGACAATGCATGCTGGTTCTCTAGTAACCGAACACCATGTATACTTATTAAATATTAAACCTAGGACCTTCTAGAGATCTCAGTTAATAAATCAAAACCTCTGAAGAAAAATGTTAAAGGCGCAGTCCTAACTTTGATTTACAAAGAAAGTAGTTTTTATACAGATTTCGGTAAATATCATGAAAAAAGATGGATACCTAAGGATGCTTTTTTCTTATCAAAAGAAGAAGAAAACGTATTGATTATAGCTATTAAAAAATAGTCTGTTGACTTTTCATTTAGGATTATCAGTTTTTACGGTATCAACGAATTTTTAACAAAAACCTATTTAATTGGAATTTAAACGAAAGAAGCGACATTTTATTTCTTCGTGCTATTTAAGAATTAATCATTGGTTACAGAAAAATGGCGTCATAAAGATAAAATTGAAACTAAATTAAGATTAGACTTTTTTATAATCGAAAAGACTAGAAATTATAAATTAGATGACTAGATATCTTCAAACCGAGGACTAGAATAGTATTAATGACTAGATAATAATAGTTTCAAAAACGCTAAAGTCTAAAACCCAAGTATAAATTATTAAATATTTTATCACACATCCCTTAAAGTCAAAAACGTATTAAATGAAAACGAAATTAAATATTGAGTCAGGAAAATCAAAAATATTGTGTTTGTTTTGTAGATACCTGGTGAAAATGATAAAGAGGAAAATAAAAAATATTGTTTTTGTTTTGTAGATACTTGGTGAAAATAATAAAGATCGATTATAATTTATTTAATAAAACAACCTAACAATACTTTTACTAACATTTATTAAACTCTATGGACAGTTTCGCTACTCAATAGTTTTCATCAGATGCAGACTGCTGAATCTCATGAGTGAGCGTAGCAAAACCGGTCATAGTCCAATAAATATATGTAAAAGTATTATATTGTTAATTATTCTATTAAAAAAGCTATAAAATGTATTTGACAATAAATATAAATAATAAGTAGGACTTTTCAAGAAGGCGATGTTTATATTATTTTTGCAGAAAAAATAATGTACCTGCATCAATTTTTTATGAAAAAATAATATAAACATGGCCAAAGTCAGTTTTAATTGATTCAAAAAATAAATAAAAAATGTTTATATGTAGAAAAATATTTAGTATGGTATAAAATAAAAACTTTAACGGAATTATACAGTGCGTTTTAAAAGTAGATACAAATATATACGTTTTCTTTGCTTTTGTAAACACAAATGTCACTTTTTAACCTACTTTAAAAAAGGAGGAGGTTCTATGTTCGTCTGTAGTTATTTTTTATGTATGTTCACCAATATTTTCGTCAATTGTGGACTAATTTTAAAAAATCGTTTTTTGCTTGAAAGGGTATACTCCTGAGATGGTTCCATTTTCACCAAGTCAGGATCTGATGATGAGATCTCAGGGAACTCGAGGTTTTTCCTAAAAATTATGTTTTTTTATGTATGTTCACCGATATTTTCGTCAATTGTGGACCAATTAAAAAAAAATTTTTTTTGTTTGAAGTGGTAGGTATACTGCTGAGGTGGTCCCATTTTCACCAAAACAGGATCTGATGATGGAATCTCAGGGAAATCTAGAAATCATCTTATAATCTATGTAACATAAATTTCTACTGTAATATGTCACTTTGATTATATTATAGCAGTTTTCTAATACCGTACTCACTACGTACGTATATATACACTAAAAGTGGAAAAATAAACAAGCTTTTAAAAAAAATTAAACCCACATCAAAATAGGCACTAAAAAGGGAAAATAACTGGATTACAGGAGTTTATCAAACTAAAGTCATTTTGTCTCCTACAAATTTAAACATTTTGCCAAAAATATGGGTTGTTTGTAAAGAACAGCAGTTATAAAGACATTATGGAATAGCAGAGATATATTGTAAATGAAGGTGATAAATAGAAGAGCAAAATAATTTACATTCAGAACGTCAAAATTTGAAGTTTACTGAATTTTGTGTAGGACTGTCAAAGTATTTAGGACACAACCTTCCAAATTGTGTTATAATACAGCACAAGTCTCAGACTTATTGTAGTAACATAATGTATAATTTTTGCCAATAAACAACAATAATAATAATTCAAAAGACAAAAATTAATTGAATTGAAATATTATTATACGCGCTACCCACTTATCTGTTTGAAGTCGGTGCCAACCCGAAACACAATAATACTTAGCGAAATAAACAGCTTATATAAAGAACGGATTATAGTTCTAATGAAAGACCTTTTTGTTGTTCTTTAGTCGCCCTATTTCCGCGACTATGTCCAATCACCGACGCCAGGAAGCAGTTGCACCTCACTATCCTGGAAATTTTGCTGAAACCCTGGCTTTCTGTAAGGAGGGTAGGCATCTTTAACGTGCCCAACATCGCATGGAGCCGGGACCGACGGCTTTACGCCCCCTGTAAACAGCGGAACGTGCAGACATTCAACTTGCTCAAATACAATGCCACAACCTCGATTGATGTTATTTGTACAGTATGTACAGAAAAAGTGAAAGTAAAACTCTGGGATCGAACCAAGTACCCTTCGATTTAGAGGTACATGTTTTTACCTCTGGACCAGCGAGGCCTCATGAATTACCTAAATATGTTGTTAATGATCAAAACCAACCCTCGCGCACGAGGAAAAACTTGCGAGGTGGCGGGAGTCGACCTAGCCTATCTACCTACTACCTAATTGGCTTGGCACCGACTTCAAACAGATAAGTAAGTAGCGCATATAATATTCCATTTCGATTAATTTTTGACTTTTGAATTAAACCTGTAATCGAGTTACTTTTCGCTTTTTAGTGTCTATTTTGAAGTTGGCTTAATTTTTTTTAAGTTTGTTTATTAAGTAAAAATCCTAATAAAAATTTAATTATTTTAATGTTCTATGACAAATTTGCCTAAAGATTTAATTTATATGTTAAGGCAGACGTAAAAGTTGCATTATGTCACTATGTGAAAACTGGAACCTGTGATGAGCACTAATAAGTACACTTGGAGAACACCCAAATCACAACAACACATATTTCAGAGACCTTACGATCGTTTCGTTGACCAAGTCAACATCTTCAGAGGAAGAAAAATTCTGAATTTTTCTTCCTCTGAAGATGTTGACTTGGTCAACGAAACGATTGTAAGGTCTCTGAAATATGTGTTGTGGTGATTTGGGTGTTCTCCAAGTGTACTTATTCATTATGTCAGTTTAATTTTGGACCCCTTTCAAAATTTGTCTTAAAAAATAGAAGAGAAAACGAATTTGTTTATTACTTTTGAAACATACTGTATATGTTTACTCTATATAATATTTGGTCTATGTTAGATATCATAAGTTTCTTTTTTGTTGAGAAATTTGCTGATTGAAAAAACTGTTATTTTGGAAGATATCTATTATTATTCATACAAGGTGTTCTATTTGCTTTTCAACTTTTGCTGATTTTAAGTAATTAGAATACAACCAATATTGTATAATATTATTGGATCACATCATATTTTATATGCATAGTTAGTAGACAATATTTAATAAAACAGATAATTCAATGTAACATTTACACTACTTATATTATTATTAGGTATAAGACAACTGTTTCGCTATAATGTAGGTACCTTTTAGTGAATTTTTATTTATTTTCAATTTAAATTTTATATATATATATATATATATATATATATATATATATATATATATATATATATATATATATATATATATATATATATATATGTATCCATCCGATAACTAAAAAAATAATTAATCGATTTAGATGAAACTCGGCAGGTGCCTTTCTTTTATTAATGGCTTGGATGAGTTCGTTATCCAGGAAAATCGAACAGGGTTTTCCGGGAAAATTTTGAGTTTTTTTTCGAAAAAAAAAGTTTTCTCCGAAAATTACAATGCTGTTTTAATGAAATTTAATTGGTATGTTGCCCTGGGAGGGACCTTACTACGTACCAAAACTCAACTTTCTAGGTTTATAAAAAATTGAGTTATTCAAATTTTAAATTTTCTTTTGAAAAAATTTTTTTTCTCCGAAAATTATTAAGTTATTTTAATGAAATTTAGTGGATATGTTGCCTTACAAAAGACCTTACTACATACCAAAATTAAACTTTCTAAGTTTATATAAAATTGAGTTAAACAAATTTGAAACATTTAATAAAAATTCACTACCATAACGCATTTTCTGCGTCCCGAACTTTTTTAGATAATAGCCTACCAGAAGCCAACATCTGAAGGATCTGTATCCTAGCAATACAGCTATCGTATAATGATAATATAGATAGTGTAAATTTTATATTTAATTGTATTTTATAAACTATTTGAAAATTGATTAACGAGTTCATTTTAGTTAGTGAATTTTCTTTTCATTCATTTAAATACCTCATTAAGAAAATTCACTAATAGAAAGGCATTTAAAATCGTTAACCTAATGCAAAAAAATAGAATAAAATGAAATATGCAAAACAAAATCTGTAGAAACTTTGAAAGAAAAAAGATTGGACAAATGCAACAAGTGTACAACACCCTGTGTGAAAGATAATATTGATATCGAAGTAAAATATAAATACAATAAAGTAAAACCGTAGGAAAAGAACGTAGCAACTGTAAGAAACTGCCAAAAATAATTGATAAATCAATATTTACTTATTACAAAAGCAAATAGCTCTAAATGATCTACATACAATATTATTAAATATCCTTTTTGAACGGTAATTAAAGCTATATTTGCCTAGATTTAAATCTTTAGTTAATAATCATATACTATATACACCTAGAATAATAGATATAATATTAAAAATGGATTTAATATAAATTCACTAGCATGATTTACTTTTTTTTACACTCATAAATGTACATTTTTACATTTTTTACACATTTTTATTGCAAGTACTCTATTCTTTTCATATATCCTAAAATATCTGCACTATTATACAGCTTTTTACAATAAATCATTATTTGCACATGCGATTTACCCCAGCAATGACTAGAATTTGAAACCATATCAGAACTGATTGACCCACGTAACGCTAGGTACGTACCTTTCAGGAGTAACCATGCTGATGCTGTTGTTCACCACTGGAGGCAGCGGGGGCGGCCTCCACAGTCTGGGCGGCATCCTCGGAATGGGCCTCACGGGAACCAGCCGTTGTCAGTCCAGCTGGTGCAACGTCTGATGCTTCCTAAGATACGCGATCCTCCTGAACTTCTTGCCGCACTCTGTGCACGGGAACTGTTCCCCACCATCGGAAGACTCGCTGGTGCCGTCCTCCAGGTGTTTATCTTTGCTCGGTCGGGGTTTGTGCCATCTTCGATGCGACGCTAGGTTAGCAGGGCAATTGAAAACTTTATCGCACTCGGGGCAGCGATACTCCACATGGACTATCCTTGAACAGCGATGCTGGGCTAAACCGAAAGCATCCTCGTAAAGCTCCTTGCACAATCTACACACGTAGTCGCCGATGTGATTCTCGATCTTAGCGAGCTCGGCCTTCGCCTCCTCGGTGATTTCAACGACGTTGAAAGCTGGATCTATATCACCTTTTCTCACCACCAGGTTCTCGTCAGGTCCCAGCTCTCTGATGATGGTGCCACTCACTGGAGAGCTGTTGTCTTCATCGAAGTTAAGTTTTCTAGTGGCTTTAGATTTTTTAACAGGATTCGCAGCCTGTGGAAGTTTCTTTTTCGAAGGAACTTCAGGCGTCGGTGAGGGATGAATCCTCTTGCTACCGGGCGAGGGAGTGTGTGGTGGTGTTATGGGTGCCTGACTCTTAAGGCTCAAGTCCAGGGGACATGCTGTCAGTTCTAGCGGTTCAGAGTATCTGAGATACTGTAACTGCTGCTGGAGGTGCACCGTGGTCGTTGAGAGGAGGTGTGGTTCGAGACCGAGCCGCTGGAGGACCGTGGGTTGTGTGTAAGCATGTCTGTACGTGGCGAATTCCATCTCATGATGGTACGGGAGAGCACGAGGCATACCTCAACAAAGGTAACTGGCGACTAAAGCACTAAAGCTTCGCCGAGCTTTACATTGCTCTATTCTCCTGTTGTGCGAAGGGCCTTCCAATGGTAGAGTTTCCCCGCCTTGCGGAGATGCAAGGGCATGCGCTAGGAGGGGCGAGCTTTTCGACCCTTATTGGTGAGCAGCGAATGCATGGAGCTTATTGGTATAGCAGGGAATCTCTGCGAATGTTCAGTTGAGCGTATAACGGATTTCGTGTGCTTTATTTTGTAGAACAACGCTCTCTTGTCTCTATCGAATGTTAACGGTTCTCGTCCTCTTGATTGTTATGTAACAAATCATTAACAGGATTCCCTTGCAGATGTTGTACGGACACCCCCGATAAATAAATATGGGGCGAGAATACTATTAGCGTGTGTGTGTAGTAAGTATGGGAAGCGATTTCCGATTTAATTGCTTCAACCGTCGATCTCTTACGAGCTTATCTATTTTATCGAATTTATTACGTGCTTCCTGTGTCTGGTTATTTAGTGGATTTCCGTTATTTCATTAAGGTATTTTTTAATGTAAACCTTCCCCTTTAGACATTTCACTATATTTTACAAGATGTACAACGGAAATTTGATAATTCACCCTTGGCATCGATACAGGGGAAAACTTGTATAGGTATCTTTTATACCAAAGTTTCGAGCAATAAGTTTAAGAAAAGTTTGAGAAAGATATACCTTCATGATAATTATGCGAAAACTTTGTGTTGATTGCTGACATGCAAATACGTTTATTGTTTTCAAATGAGTAGGATTTTTTAATGATTCTAATCTGTAAAATTAGATCTATATTCCTTGGGGTATTCATAATATCGTAGAAATACTGAAAATTTTAAGAAGGCAGCATTAATAGCTTAAAGTAGTCTGTAAATTTATTGTCAATGAACTACCTTTTTAGTTTTGAAAGTGATAACCGTCATTTTATGCGCAACATTGGGGACTGTTGGTGGTTGAACATTTTGACGTGTGTTGAGGGTAAATTTATTGTCAATGAACTTAAAAATAAATTCAATATATTCTATTATTCTTAATAATAACGTGGGAAATAAGCTCCTTTCCTCATTAAGAAAAAAGTCTGGACGCAGCAATTGCGTTATGGTAGTAAATTTTCATAAAAATAGTTTTAATTGCAGATATGTCTTTTTTAAATAAAAGCAGGCATCAAATTTGGCTAAATATTTTTTTACACAAAATTCTGCTACAAACATACATACAGTTCAAATTATATACTTAATCTGGAACTAAAATTGAAATAAAATAATTTGTTTGCACGAAAATCCATTAAAACCGTATTTTCGCCGAATTTAAAAAATGTTCCATCAATTGAATAATTTTTTATTCAAAAATTCTCAAATATTTCTTCAAAGAAAATTCATTAAATTCATTTATAAGAAAAATCGCTATTAAAGAACTTTTTGTACAAGAAAATTCGCTAATAAAAATATATTAAATAAATTAAAAAACTGGTCCGAGTTCCCTGGCCAACCAACCACTTCAAGTTATTTACCTACCAAATTATAATTTTTTACAAATACTTTTTCGACGACACAACAACAATTTCATGAAAACTTGCAAACAATTTTTCAAGAAAATTCGTAAGCATTTTTTTATAATAACTTGTTAAACATTTATCATTAATTACCAAAATTTCACAAAAAAACATCTTACAAAAAATGATTTCTACGAATCACAAAGAAATTTCTGCGAAACCTGGCTAAAAATCTTTTTAGACAAAATTTTGCAAAAAGAATACATAAAATTCAAATTATATACCTACTTTGTAATTAAAATTGGAAATAAAATAATTTGTTTGCACGAAATTCCATTAAAACCTTATTTTTGATGAATTTAGTTTAAAAATGTTGCATCGTCTGAATAATTTTTCATACAAAAATTCTCAACAAACGTTTCTTCAAAGAAAATTCATTAAGTTCATTTATTAAAAAATTCTCTATTAAAAGAACATTTTGTACAAGAAAATTAACTAATAAAAAATCGCGACTTTTTACGTTTTGTGAAACACCCCATTTTTTTTCTTTAAATGCCTCTAACCTTTTTGTCTTTGAACTTACAGCCCTAAATTTTGGTAAATTATTCACCCTCACTTGAATTTTTTTTCTAAATTCAAAAGTCGGGATCTTCTCGTTAGTGATTTTCTTTTAAGAAAACTCCCTAAAACAAGCACTTGGGAAGTCACGGGAAAAGTCTACGATTGTATTAAATATGGAACGGTTTCACTAAGTTAGGGCAAGAATAAACAACCAAACTTTCATCTCCTCTTTATCAAATTATTTTTTATACAAAAACTCGCTAAAACATTCATCGGAATAACAACAATCACATTAGATAACTGTCAAGTGAAATGACACTAAAAAAATTGATAAAAAGTGGATTAGAACTCGTCATCTGTGAGTCGATCATACGATGTACAGGAACCTAGCCCACTGAGCTACGCACTATATACATTTACTAGCAGGAATACCCTATTGTTCAAGGTTTTACAATTTACATAAAACCATTTTGATTTACAGTGGATGTTTTGCTTATATTTTAACGAAATCAAGAAAAATGACGACTTATACACATATCTACGAGCTTGTTAAACATTTTTTGTAGTACTTTTCACTTACATTCTGATCAATAAATTTGTAGGTTTTAACTTTTTGAATCAGATTTAATAAATAAAAAATTAATTTACCTATAACTTTTTTGTATTTTAAGATAGAGATCTGAATTTTGCTACATAGGATACTCTTTATGACAGAAACCAGCGTACCAAATTTGGTTGGCTTCGATTTGTTATTTCCAAATATATATATATATATATATAATATATTTCAACAACATACCACGAGGGCTTACAGCCTAAATACTATCGTACCGTGGGTGTCGACAAGGAGGAAAGAGGCAACTTGTTAAGTCTGGACTTGAAGGTTTGGAGGTTCGGGGGAGAAGGAAAAACATGTGCCGGCAAGGAGTTCCACAACTTGGAAGTCCTCGGGACAAAAGAGCGGGCATAACAAGATGTTCTATGTCGGGTGACCTGGACAGTAAAAGGGTATATTCGCTCTGTTCCCCTGGTAGATCTGTTGGGGGCAGCAGGTGGAGGAACTATGGAAGAAAGCTCCTCTGAGCAGTGCCCGTGCAGATATCTATAAAAGAGAGAGAGGTCACCAACGGCACGTCAGTCGGCAAGGGATGGCAACCTTTGGGTGAGGGTAGGGTCACCGATGAGACGTATAGCTCTCGTCTGAATGGAGTCCAGGATAGCGAGTGTAGAAGCGGCAGCAGCACCCCAGATGTGGGAGCAGTATTCGAGGTTTGGTCTTATTTGTGAAGTATATAAAGTATAGAGATTAGCTGGTGAACAATGTTTGCGAGCCTGGAAGAGGAAACCCAATTTTTTAGAGGCCGCTTCTGAATTTAATGTGACATGTTGGTGCCAATTGAGATTTCGATCCACAGAAATGCCAACAAGTGAAAAAGACTCATTACTTTGAGCAACTTGGTTGTTCATTGTGATGGATCTAGGGCTGGTGTATCACTTATGAGAAAGAAAGCAAGACTCAGATTTGGTGGGGTTGAATTGTACATGATTTCTACTTCCCCAGTCTAATATTTTTTGGAGATCCACGGAGACAGAACCCACCATGAATCTACGATCCTCATCTAATTGGGCTAAAGAGACAGGCTTAGAATATTGTATATTTGAGTGGAGGGTGCTGTCGTCCGCGTAACTGTGAACTGGGTTGGATGTGCTAGAGAGGAGGTCATTGATGTGGAGAAGAAACAAAGTAGGGGCTAAAGCTGAACCTTGAGGAACTCCTGCGTTAATTGGATACAGTATAGAGAAATGGCCATCTAGGGCAACAGAAATGCTCCGGTTGGAGAGGAAATTTGCTGTCCAAGTACAGAGTTTTGGTGGTAGGCCACAGGCCGGAAGTTTATTAAGCAGCGTTGCGTGCCAGAACTGGTCGAATGCTTTGGATATGTCTAGAGCGACAATCTGGGATTCACCGTGTAGTTCCATAGACTTGTTCCAGGAATGGGTGATAAAGGAAAGGAGGTCGGCAGTTGATCTGCGCTGATGGAATCCATACTGCCTGTCGTGGATTAGACTGTGTTTTTCAAAAAATCTTAGTAATTCGGTGTTTATATACTTTTCCATCACTTAAGAGGCGACTGAAAGGAGAGAAATAGGCATGTAGTTGCTAAGAAGCATTTTGGATTATTTCTTGGGGACGAGTTGTACTCGAGCAGTTTTCCAGTTACTAGGGAATATGCCTCTATTGTAAGATATCTGAAACAGATGAGTCAAGACAGGAGCAAGTTCTGGTGCGTATTTTGTGAGAACAATTGCTGGGATCTCGTCAAGGCCGCAGGCTTTTCTGGTATTAAGAAAAGAGAGCATCTTTCGTACCTTGTTAGTTTTGAAAGTGATATCCGTAATTTTATGCGCGGCATTGGGGACTGGTGGTTGAACATTGGGAGGTGTGCAAAAAGTTCAGCCTTGTCCAGGGCGGTAGAAACAATTTCATCCCCGGAGGCAAGAGGTGGGAACGTGCTCTTGCAAAAATTATTCCCAATAGATTTGTCAAGAGTCCAGAAGGGTTTGCCACCGTTGGAGCTTAAGAGGACTTTGTTTTTGATATGGTTATTAAACGAGTTTTTTGCCTCAGAAAGAATGCGGACATAGCGGTTTCTTGCGTCCGTTGGGACCTCCTCGGGCGTGAAAAAATCCTTTACTATCACGTAAAGGAAAATTCCACTACCACCTGCTTGACTCCGATTAGTCGCCTCGTACGACAGGCAGGAGTTACCATGGGCTTATTCTTTTAGTTAGTCCCTGGACCACAGAGGACAGAAAGAAAGAAAACGCAAAATTTTCTGCGAAAACCTGGGCCGATTTTCCTGACTAACGAACTTATCCAAGCCACTTGCAAAAGGAAGGTATTTGTCAAATTTGATCAAAATCGGGCTACTATTTTTTGAGTGTGATACATACATACATACATATATATATATATATATATATATATATATATATATATATATATATATATATATATATATATATATATATATATAAACATATAAAAACTGAAACTGACCCTGGATATGGGTTCTAGGGGGCCTAGTTCGCGGTCATTTGAAGAAATATTTTCAAAATTCAAAAGTCGGGATCTCCTCATTAGGTAATTTTTTTAAGAAAATTCACTAAATAACTAAATTTTACAGCAAACTAATTAACTATACACATTATAAAAGTTAACTGTAGTGTTATTCAAATGAGGCATTTATTAGCTTGTCAGCAACAGGTGTGTCTGCGTGACAAAAGTAGACCTGTAATTCTAAAGAAATAATGAGCGCCATTCTTACAATACAAGTGACTTCTTTTCAAACAGATCCCCGTACTGTCCTGTTAGGGGGGCTCGTTAAATCGTAGATAGACGAGACTTTAAGGTGTTAAACATCATCATAATGATGACACCTCTACCCCCTAATAATATCCCTTGCAGACGACATGCTTCTTTAACATTCAATAAGCCTTGTACCTACCCTCTTCAAGACAGGGGTTGTTCTAAAGATTTACACACCACAAAGCACTTCCCTTCCGTTCTATTTTATTAAGGTGGCGAGTGGTGATACTGCCTTGCCCTGAGATTTATAGCCGGTGATTAACAAGTGTCGTATTGTCATTCTCATAAGGAGGTTGGTCCTATTCCTTTTGAAGACCATAATCTTTCTCACACTGTAGAATTATAATGAGCGCTACATCAGGTGTTACTGTACGTAGTTGTTGTCAAAGGGGCTCAAGACGAGAATCATGCCAAATAGGTTCATTTCATTTTGTTGTTTAGTTCAAGGTTAAGTCTTCTCAATCGTGTTTTTATTCGAAATCATACCGTCATAGCTCTTTCAAAATTCGATACAGTGAATTTTGAGAACCATTTGGCGCCAAAAATTGTAAGAGATATAATTATAAAAAAAGTTTATGCATTATTGTAGTGAATTTTCATAAGAATTGTATATATATGACGTAAGCCTAGATGAATTCTTACCACAATTAAAACCGTGGACCGGTTTCGCTCTAATTAGAGCTCGTCAGTACGGCATACTAATTGTAGCGAAAATACACCTATAAAGTAATACGGCTATGGTAACCAGCCTTCCAACACTAAGTTAGTGGTAAGACACGAAGCAACGTACCTCCACCTAGTTGCGGAACCAAGTAGTAACTTGTCACGCCAGCTCCAAATAACACGAAGTGGTAAAAAATAGAGACTGTATACAACCAACTAACAATTTAGTAAATTGTCAGCACTGGCCCATTTCTACCATAATATAGGTGTATTTTCGCTACAATTAGTATGCCGTACTGACGAGCTCTAATTAGAGCAAAACCGGTCTACGGTCCTAATTGTGGTGAGAATGTATCTAGCCTTACATACTTTGTCCCTATATTAGGGTGGAAATGGCCAGGGCTGACAGTATGCTAAATTGTTAGTTGGTTGTATACAGTCTCTATTTTTTAACACTTTGTGTTATTTGGAGCTGGCGCGACAACATACTACTTGGTTCCGCAACTAGGTGGCGGCACGTTGCTTCGTGTCTTACCACTCACTTAGTGTTACTATATGACATAAATCCAGATTGACTGATATTTGATAGAAAATGACATTCTGAATACAATGGCACCTCATATGTCAACATGTTTACTCCATTGCCAAATATCAACAAATTGTTATTTCCAGACAATTTTATAGGATGCAGCTCAAGACATCCTATAATTAACGTATACAATTTTTCGTATCTTGTATAATAACAAATATATTGAACTTTACCGTATAAATAATGTAAACAGATAAAAACTGAAACTAACTTCGGATGTGGATTCTAGGGGGCCCAGTTTGCACCCATTTGAAGTAATCTTTTCTAAATTTAAAAGTTGCGGTCTCGTCATTATGATTTTTTTCTCTCTACATAACCCGTATTTGTTTTAGGTTCTTTGCCTAAATGTTGGCAATTTTGACGGTTCAAATCGTGACTTTAACGTCTTGAGGAAAACTCATTTTTTCTTTCTTTAAACGCATATAACTTTTTTGTCTTTTAACTTACAGACCTGAATTTTGGTACTTTACTTTTTATGATTCAAAAACGTGTACCAAATTTGGTTACCATATCTTTGTTATTTCTGGAGATATACAAATTTTCCGAAAGGAAATGCAAAATTTTCAGGGAAAACCTAGGCCAATTTCTTAGATAACGAAGCCTGGACGCAGCAAGTGCGTTATGGTAGTGAATTTTCATAGAAATTATATGCCACATAATATTTTATAATAACTTTTTTTCTTGTAACATAGAATTTTTTTTATATCGTAAACCTACCCACCAAATTTGGTTATCGTAGCTTTTTTATTTTTAAAGATAAAAAATTTTTTCGAATGAAAACTCAAAAATTTCCCGGAAAACCTCGTCAGATTCTTCTGACTAACGAACTAGTCCAAGCCATTTACAAAAAGAAGGTACATGCCAAAATCGGCCCATTATTTTTTGAGTTATCGATGTGATATATATATATATATATATATATATATATATATATATATATATATATATATATATATATATATATATATATAATTGAAATTGACCCCGGATATGGGTTCTAGGGTCATAGTTCGCGCTCATTTGCAAAATTTTTTTCAAAATTCATATTCAGGCGTCTCGTCTGGAGGATTAGACCTCTCAAATTTACACATTTCTCAGTAGAATTCATTGTTATGATATTTACCATCTGTACAATGGAATTTTAAAGATGGTTAGGAATAACCCAACAAGGGTCATTTCTTTTCTTGTTTACAATTGGCAATACGTATGCTACCCTATCTCAGGTAGATAGCGTAGGCAAATTCAAGATTCATTCAAAGTAGTTCTTCTTTAGACTCGACACAAGCACCACGCTTGTGATAGCATAATCACTAATCATTTCGTAGAGTTCTCATGAACTCTAAAGCTTACCATAATATAAGTAATTTTGTATAAGTTTACAGTTTGTTATTAAACGTTAAGTTGTTACTAAGATCAGTGTTTAATTTAACAAAACATAATCAGGTCCTTCGAGCTATCAAGAAACAAAAACAAATAAAATGTGGAACATCAGTACAAAACGCAATTAAACAATTCAAAAGTCGGGATCTTCCCATTAGTGATTTTTTTCTACGAAAATTCACTAAAATATAAAAATTGAAACTGACCCAGGATATTGGTTATATGGGGGCCTAATTAGCGCTCATTTGAAGACACTTTTTCAAAATTCAAAAGTCGTGATCTCCTCATTGGGGAATTTTTTTGAAAGAAAATTCGCTAAAAGTTAAATTACACAAAACTCAATTACATATTTAACGGGCGGTTAGTTAAGCACAGACTCTGATTCGGGTTTTTGCCATGACAACCAAATATTTTGAAGCTTTAATTGATTGTATTAAGTCTTGATTAACTAACTCGCCGTTAAATACCCAATCGTGCTTTGTGAAACGGAAGTGTAACACTTTTAGTGAATTTTCTTTAAAAAAATCACTAATGAGGAGATCCCGACTTTTGAATTTTGAAAAAATTCCTTCAAATGAGCGTTAATTAGACCCCACAGAACAGATATCCGGGGTCAGTTTCAATTTTTATATGTTTATATATATATATATATATATATATATATATATATATATATATATATATATATATATATATATATATATCACACCGATAACTAAAAAAATAATGGGCCGATTTTGATTAAATTTGGTGAATACCTTCCTTTTGCAAATGGCTTGGATAAGTTTGTTAGCCAGGAAAATCGGCTCAGGTTTTCCCGGAAAATTGTGTGTTTTCTTTCGGAATTAACAAAGTAAGGGCAACCAAATTTGGTGCGCGGGTTTACATCCTTATAGGTAAGTTACCTACCAAATAGCTCTGTAGGTCAAAAGACAAAAAAGTTATAGGCATTTAAAGAAAAATAAATAGGGGTTTTCCACAAAACGTCAAAGTTGCGATTTAAACGTCGAAATTGGCAACATTTACGCAAATAACTTGAATCTAATACGGGCTATGGAAATAAAATGTCTCGAGAAGAATGTTTTACAAACCCTGAAGTCTTAGTATCAACCGTCATTGTCCTTCATTTTAATAAAATATTTCCAGAAAATTCATTTCAAATAGACCCTTTCTCTGATGCTTGGCAGTAGCCTTAGCTATAGAGTTTATCGTTTAATGGTATATAATTTTTGTAGAATTTTCGTAAAAAATCAATAAATCTTAATATATGTTATTATACAAGATATGAAAAAAAATAATTGTATATATTAATTATAGGGTGTCTTGAGCTACATCTTAAAACATTATTTCTACAATCATAGGCTGGCCCATAAGTCGTTGGTGATACAAATTTTCTTTTTTTTTTTTAAATCAAACACGCCTTATGTTATTGCATTTTTGCATTTTCCATCGAAATATAATGCATGTTTGTAAGAAAAAAGTTCTGGACGCAGTAAGTGCGTTATGGTAGCGAATTTTGATCAAATGCTTCATATTTGAATAGCTCAATTTGCTATTAACCTATAAGGTTGACCAAAAAACGAGTTTTTCCGGGAACACTTTAAGTTTACTTTCGGAAATTTTTGTACATTTTCAAACAATAAAGTTATTATGATGAAACATGGCACATTGTTTTTACTATATAGGTTATACTGGTAACCAAATTTGATACCTGCTTTCTTAAAAAAACACACATTATTGCTATTAAAAAAGATTTTTATGAAAATTCACTACCATAACACACTTGCTGCGTCCAGAGTTTTTAAAAGTGGTTTAATTTCTTTGTTAGTTATAACAGTATAGCAAATTTAATGGTTAATACTGTTTTTTAATAACATATCTATAGAGTTTGGTTCTATCAAAGAGAAAGCTGATAGAGCAAGCAGGTGGTCAAATATACCACCGTGCTATATACAGGCGTTACTATACCGAGGTCCCCTTTTAAAAACATACAGGCCTGTTTTGATGCTTATTGTATAGGAATGTCTCGCTTCTGAATAGATTTTAAAAGTGATTCAGACAAAAAAGAGATAAACACATTGCCGGGATATAAAATATTTCACGCTATGTTCATATTAAGGGGTGCAATCACGTGCCGTAACTCCACATCTGCCACTAATAATTAACATAATTTTACGGAAGTAGAACTATACTTTTATAATTTACCATGATTTGGTTAAAAATTGTATGTTATAAAAAGTGCGAGAACTATAGGAAATTAAGTAATTAATAGGCGACGAATCCAGAAGGTATTGAAAAACAGAAGCGAATAAATTATTTGGGAATGGGTGGTAAAAGGAACTGATAAGTTATGCCAAGAAGCAAAAGACAATAACAACAATCTGGAAAGTAAGCGAAACAAGTTTCTGCATGTACATTTTTATTAAAAAGGAGTCTGACGCATACAGGGTTCTATAAAATAATGATACACAGAGCAGCAGAAGATTCTTGGCACTAAATAATTAGGATTTAACTAAACCTACCTCAGTACAAAAGTCAAAATATAAATGGAAACAGAGTGTTAAAATGAAAAATTGGATTTCGATTTTCCTTGATATTAAGATTGCGTAGGTTACAAACACTGACTACGACTAAATTATTTAATATATCCATCTCTGTTTGCTCTTTTTACCTTAACATTGCACATTAATGTCCTTTTCGAACAGCGAATATCAGTCACGCCATTTTCCAAACTTTGTTAAATTTTATTACGGAAAAACTTGAATTACAATTATTCAGCAAAACGGAATTTTGGCACATTACAGCTGTAGTTTAATGGCAATATATGAATTAAATTATATATATATATATATATATATATATATATATATATATATATATATATATATATATATATATATATATATATAGTTTGGTTCTAATATTGTCGAATCCTCACGCCTAACATCTCCGAGTCTAACGCTCTCCTCTATTAGTATGCAACTTCCCTTAATGCCTACAATAGCCACCAGAGGCGTAGGTACCGACAGTGGCGCCCCTGTGGCAGGTGTCATCCAGAGGCAATAACCGAGAGAAGCAGCTACAAGAGGACCCAAGACTCGATTACTTCCTCGTCATACAGGGTCCAGTAAGGTCATGGCAAGACCGGCTGAACCGTGAGCTATAGTCAGACACAGCATAATAGTTGGTTATGCTGTTGTCATACCAAAGTTAACTTCGTCGTCGTCCAGCGGTTAGGGAGCATCATATGGAGATCGCCTGACCCGCGACGCGTAGTCAACACATCAAAACCCACGGCTGTCACCTTGACACGTGGACAGGTCAGTGAGCCTCGTTGTGGGAAGAACCAGTCTGCCGACGAGCGACTGACCCGTGATTAGAAATCTCTTTAACCGCGGCATCAACACACCGCAATCCACATCTGTCACCTGGACACGTGAAACGTCTTGGCCCCGTTGAACGACGTTTCCAGCATGAGCGTCACGTCACAGTAATAACCGTTTGCATTGATCATGTGCAATTTCGCAGAATATCTTAAGTAGCGAAATAAAAGACCCCTCTGACGTGCTGTTTACACACAATTCTCCTAACTGACCCTCCTGACCTGCCCTGACATCACTTTACCCAATTAAAAGCTAAAAGTGGACGGAAAATCAACTCTGCTATTCATGTGAGCATTATGTACTTTTCCTTCCCATTTGTCCTTCTTTTATAATATAATTATATGTGTAGATCATTTCTATAAAAATTAACTACCATAACACACTTGCTGCCTCCAGACTTTTATTCTTTCGAGCAAAAATATAATTTTTTATTTTTGATTAGAGTTTTGACTTTGAGAACTGGCTCATTCAGTCACTGTCAATCTTCAAAATGAACAAGGATGCATCTGACCTTTTCATTATGCAAAAACCTGCCTTAAAAATGTTAATCTAACAAGCTCTTTAACTTTTTCCTTTAACTTCTTTTATCTCCCTATACGCTTGCTATTTACTAAAAATATATCTTAAAATGAAAACTTACATACTCCACTCACACACATACGCCAGCGCATATACACTCATGTATACGCACTCACGTCAACAGGCTTTATACGTCCAGTACTTAACAATATGTGCAGGACAGAAAATGCACATTATCTCTTCATGTGCACATACACACACATACATATGCATGCACACATCTACGCTACAAGTTGTTGCAGGAGAAACACTGGGACACTTTTCACACCAATGGAGCCTGTCATGGTGACTTTTTAACATACTGGGGAGGCTGCGGTCAAAAGAGGTTAACACAAGGAAAGACACAAAGGAACTTACTTTTATCTCTCAGACTATACATTAATCTGCTAAGTTTATTTAGTATCCCTTAAGACTATATAGTATCTTGCCACCAGTACAATATTTATGGAACAGTCCAATTTTCAAAATATCATCTTTTTACTAAGAGCTAAATAAACCTAGCTAACTTAGAGTCTTTAACAAAACTCATGAAAGCTACCATGACACTTTTATTACACACAGCATCATACATAAGTGACGTTACATCAAGTGGAAAAGAAACATTGTATTCTATCAAATTACAAAATAATATTTTTCTTTGTTCATGATGCATAATACAGGAAAAAATCAAATGATTTAAAACAACTGGGCTGGTATTGTCGCATGAGCAAAATGGATTGTCTTCAACTGTTATTTTATACAAATGAGACTTAAAAGCACCATGGCCTATGATAATTCTGTTAAGTGTCGTAGACAAGTACCTAGGAAGCAACAGTTCTTTGTAAATGGGCTGTTTTCTTAGATTAAGGATGATACTACTGAAGTGCTTGTTACAGCTACTTTTTAACTTATTCCAATGATCCTGCCACCTTATATTACACACATGTTTTACTTGCGGAAGTAGATCTCTGTTACTGTAAAAGTCATGTTTACAACCTATTTTAGTTGCTTTTTTAGCAAAATAGTCGGCCTTTTCATTACCCTCAAGCTTTGAGTACTAAGAATATAATTTTTCGCAGAAAAACAGAAACGGTTTCCATCCAACGTGGCCAACCTCGTTGTTTTATAATTTCTCAAATCAAATTAGCAATGAATACTCAAAAACTCATTTCGACAGCAGTTCCACATAATACGGTGTATAAAAGAACGGCATAAGAAAATACCCATTACCCTTTTAGTGAATTTTCTTTAAAAAAATTCACTAATGAGGAGATCCCGACTTTTGAATTTTGAAAAAATTTCTTTAAATGAGCGCTAATTAGGCCCCCCAGAACACATATCCGAGGTCAGTTTCAATTTTTATATGTTTATATATATATATATATATATATATATATATATATATATATATATATATATATATATATATATATATATGTATCACACCGATAACTCAAAAAATTATGGGCCGATTTTGATTAAATTTGGTGAGTACCTTCCTTTTATAAATGGCTTGGATAATTTCGTTAGTCAGGAAAATCGGCCCAAGTTTTCCCGGAAGATTTTGAGTTTTCTTTCGAAAAAAATTGTAAAAAATTTATATCTCCAAAATTAACAAAGTAAGGGCAACCAAATTTGGTGCACGGGTTTATATTATTATACGTAAGCTACCTACCAAAATTTAGCTCTGTAGATCAAAAGACAAAAAAGTTATAGGCATTTAAATAAAAATTTATTGGGATTTTCCTCAAAATGTCAAAGTTGCGATTTAAAACGTCAAAAATTGGCAACATTTAGGCAAAGAACTTGAATCTAGTACGGGCTATGGAAAGAAAATGTCTCAAGAAGAATGTTTTACAAACCCTGAAGTCTTAGTTTCAACTGCCATTGTCTTTCATTTTACTAAAATATTTCCAGAAAATTCATTTAAAATAGACCCTTTCTCTGATGCTTGGCAGTAGCCTTAGCTGTAGAGTTTATCGTTTAATGTTATATAATTTTTGTCGAATTTTCGTAAAAAATCAATAAAGCTCAATATATCCGTTATTATACAAGATATGAGAAAAAATATTATATATTAATTATAGGGTGTCTTGAGCTACACCTTAAAAAAATATTTCTACAATCATAGGGTGGCCCATAAGTCGTTGGTGATACAAATTTTCTTATTTTTTTAATCAAACACACCTTATGTTATTGCATTTTTGGATTTTCCATCGAAATATAATGCATATTTGTAAGAACAGAAATTCTGGATGCAGCAAGTGCGTTATGGTAGCGAATTTTGATCAAATGCTTCATATTTTAATAGCTCAATTTGCTATTAACCTATAAGGTTGACCAAGAAACGAGTTTTTGTGGGAACACTTTAAGTTTACTTTTGGAAATTTTTGTACATTTTCACACAATAAAGTTATTTTTATGAAACATGGCACATTGTTTTTACTATATAGGTTATACTGGTAACCAAAATTGATGCCTGCTTTCTGAAATAAAAAGAAAACAGACATATTTGCAATAAAAACATATTTAAGAAAATTCACTACCATAACGCACTTGCTGCGTCCCGAGTTTTTATTATTAGCACAATACAAAATAGTTGAGACAGTATCAATAATAACAACCAATGGATACTTATAAACTTTTCATATGTCTCACCCAGTGTGGGGTCATTATATGTTTATTATGCGACATAGCAAGTTCAAGATCATCCATGAAGTGTGCGGGTCCTCTCCAGCAGTTTACCAGCAGGACTCAAACAACAACCACCTGTTCGCGCTTACTGTGCGGAGAAATACGGGCGAGATTAGCCTGCAGTTATTGCCATCATCCATGCGTAAAGATATACAAGTACATTGTGCCCTCTAGGACATGTGTTAAAATTCAGACACACTATCAGAAACACTACCACTGCCACTGGTAGTTAGTAGATGTCATACCGACCATGCGGGTAATAAGAAAAATAATCATACACAATGATTAGAGTTATTGTATTGCGTCATTGAAACTTGTTAGCACTATTATTCACATGCTTGAGTAAATTGTTATGCTTCATTCACAACACACAATGTCTCAAAAGCATTGGGAATTTGCTAATGACGAGGAATTTTAAAACCCCTAATTGTTTTTTTAGCGAGTTTTTTTTTTTAATTCGCTGATGAGGAGGTCTATGTTTATATATATATATATATATATATATATATATATATATATATATATATATATATATATATATATATATATCCGACCGATAACTCAAAAAATAAAGGACCGATCTTGATCAAATTTGGTGAGTACCTTCCTTTTGCAAGTGGCTGGGATAAGTTCGTTAGCCAGGAAAATCGGAGCAGGTTTTCCCGGACAATTTTGTGTTTTCTTTCTAAAAAATTCATATCTCCGTAAATAACAAAGTAAGGGCAACCAAATTTGGTACGCGTGTTTGTGTTATAAAGAGTGAACTCTGTCCCTAGCTTTAAATACAAAGAAGTTATGGGCAGTTAAAGAAACAAATTTTGGAGTTTTCCTCAAAACGTGAAACTCGCAATTTTCAACGTCAAAATTGGCAATGTTTACGCAAAGAATGTGAAACAAATACCGATTGTGAAAAGAAAATGTTGCAAGAAGAGTGTTCTGCAAACCCTTAAGTTTCAGATTCAACCATCATTGTCCTTCATTTTACTAAAATATTTACAGAATATTCATTTCAAATAGACCCTTTCTCTGATGCTTTGGCTGTCAATTTAGTTAAGTTGATGCTTTTTTGGATATTTATTTGTAGGTTAAGTGAAGTTTATGGTTTAACGGTCTATAATTTTTTTAGCAAATTTTCGTAGAACAAATTTGTTAATGCATTTTTGCATTTTTTATCGAAATATGATGCGTTTATAAAAAAAATCAGGATGCAGTAAGTGCGCTTTGGTAGCGAATTTTCGGTAAATTTGCAGATTAGCTCCCGAACGCTTATCAAAAACTGTTTTCAGAAGCCTGCCTAGGCGCCCCCCTGGATCCACAAACCCTAAAAAATTTCTTGTTCACACCCCTCAAGGAAGTTACGGGACCAGGAGTGAATAGGGGTGCTGGGCGGGGTAGGTAGTAAAAAGGAAATATGAGCAGAAAATGCGAATAAAACGAGCTTGAAAGTTGTCTTTTTCACATCTTGAAGCCATATCCTCCTTAAAACCTGCCTACCCCGCACAGGACCCCTATCCCCACAGGTGCCGTAACTTGCTTGGCGGGTATGAACAGGAAATTTTTCTTGTGGTTTATGCAACGAGAGTGGTTGTATGCACGCGAGGGGGGGAAGTAATATCCCCACGACGAAGCAGCTACCACAACCCCCCAACCACCAACCATACCGCAAGTCAAAGCGGGGGGGGGGGTCTGCTTCGTCGTAGGCATTTTCCTTCCCCCCTCGTGTGCATACAACCACCCTCGTTGCATAAACCACAAGAAAAACTTCTTGTTCGAACCCCCCAAGGAAGTTACGTGACCTGGGGGCGAATAGTGGTGCTGTGTGAGGTAAGCGGGGTTTAATGGGGATATGGTTTAAAATAGACAGCTTTTAAGCAGTTTTCTTTGCTTTTTCTGCTCATATTTCCTTTTTACTACCTACCCCGCCCAGCACTCCTATTCATTCCCAGTCTCGTAACTTTCTTGGGGGCTGTGAAAAAGAAATTTTTCTTGTGATTTGTGCATCCAAGTGGGGTCCTAGTAATATTTCTGAAAACAATTTTTTGAAAAGAGTTCGGGAGCTAATCTGCCAATTTACCGAATTTTGATTAAATCCTTCAAATTTCAATAACTCAATTTGTTATTAACGTAAACTTTGTTGTCAAAGAAAGACATTTGCTATTGAAAATATTTTAAAGAAAATTCGCTACCATAACGCACTTGCTGCGTCCAGAGATTTTTTACTCTGCGATCCTCCTATAAGCTATAGAGCAAATAAAATGTTCAAAATTATGTACGTCAATTGTAAAATATTTACAAAGTATGTATAAGTACCTATTATTAGTGTTTAACAATAATATAAAGCAGGGACGCAGTAAGTGCATTATAGTAGCGAATTTTCAGAAGCTTTATAATAATACACGGTAATTCAAAATATGCAAAAATGGATGACATTTAATGTTTTTTCCACGGCCAACCTTCCGCTAAGTGTTGGATGATATTCGTCTCTGGAATCATCTTCAAATATCTCAAGATGTGAAAGATTTACTTACAGGGAATGCTAATGCCAATCGAAAGAGAATTTAAAAATGCATGGAGTAGCTTTATAAAATACAGGTGTCCAGCTAAAATAAGTGAGTTATTGAACATTGAGTTTAAAATATTTTTCCAGTTTCTTTTAGACATCTCGTATAACTTTAACTAAATTAACAAACTGCATTTATTTAGGTACACTTAGATATTGTCCATTTAAGATCTGGTGGTGGTGGTGGTAAAAAAGATGGTATGGCCTCGACGGAATTGTCAATATTTAAGATCTAGTCCATCTAGATTAAAAAGGAGGACAGAACCGATTTATTTGCGAATTTTTATTTAAAAAATTCGCTATTAGAGAGGTATCGATGGAGATATATATATATATATATATATATATATATATATATATATATATATATATATATATATATATATATATATATATATATATATATATATATGTATGTATGTATGTATCCGAGCTATAACACAAAAAATACTAAACTGATTTGAACGAAACTTGGCACATATATTCAGTTTGTTAAGACCGCGGATAAGTTCGTTAGCCAGCCCGGTCGGACTAGTTTTTCTAAAAGAAAATTGATTTTTCTGAAAAAAATTCGTATCTCAAAAAATAACAAAATGATTTTGATGAAATTTGGTTGGCATATTTCCATCGTAAATACCTTACTACCAAAACTCAAGTTTCTAGGTTTATAGAAAATAGAGTTATGCTAATTTGAAGCATTTAATGGAAATTCGCTATCATCACGCACTTGCTGCGCAACGAAAGTTTTTTTAAGTTTGTGTTTCTAAAGTTTTTAAAATTGTTAACCAGATAGATGTCTTTCATTAAAAAAAAACTTATTGGTCATTAAAAACATTATCATGAAAATCCGTTATTTTGGCGCACTTGGTGCGTCCAGACCTTTCTCTTTTAGTGAATCTTCTTAGAAAAAATTCAGCAATTAGGAGATCGCGACATTTATTGTTTTTTTAATTACTTTAATTGAGCCCGAACTAGGACCTCTAGCACACATATCCGGGGTTGGTTTTAATTTTTATGTTTATATACTATATATATATATATATATATATATATATATATATATATATATATATATATATATATATATATATATATATATATAAATATATAGGCTGATTTATACCAGAAGGCGAAAAATTAAAATTCGGCTTCCAAATTGAATTGGAAGCAAAAAATGAAGAATAACTTTTTCCGATCGGCCTTTGTTTCGGATATATCGTGTTTCAAACTTTTGAAAGATGAATGAGTGGCCAATAACAAAACTTCATTTCATCACTGAACTATTACACTGGAATCAAAATAATTACTTCAACTCATAATAAATGTTGAAACTACACCCAAATCTTGTTCGTTTTCAATTTCACGTGCAGCATTAATAATCCTGTCACGTAATTGATTCTCATTGTGAATTTCCGCAGCACAAACTAATTGGTTCACGTGATCCCAGAAGTATAAATCCAGTGGATTTAGATCCGGTGATCTAGCAGGCCACTGAACTGGACCACGACTGCCGATTCACCTTCTATCACAATAGTTGTCCATCCATTCTACAACAACCCTAGCAGAATGTGGTGGCGCACCATCGTGTTGATACAACATCATATTCCGCAACATCTACTAATAACTCATGTAAGTGATTGTCCAAAACCTATAAGTAGTACACAGAATTTAGACGATGCGGCAGAATTTGCATTGATAGTAGACGGCCGTTGAAAATCCCACACCGCTTGTTGATGGAAAATCTATGTTGAAAACGATGTCTCCTAAATACGTGAGAATTTTGTAGTGACGATACATGCTCATTGTGACAATTAGTGATACCATCTCTAGTGAAAATAAATTCATCGGACCACAAAATGGAACCGATAAACGTAGGATGCTGTTCGAGAAGCGATCGCGCAAATGCCAATCTTTGTATTTCATCTCCTGGTTGCAAGTGATGAACAGGCTGGTAATGGTAAGGATGCAACACCTCTCTCTTCAAAGTCCACCAAAGGAAGTTTTGAGAAACTTACAGACGGGTGGAAATTTTCCTAGTAGTATCAATTACTCATTCTTCCCTCGCAGCATTGTATTGTGTATTTACACCAACAGTATGACGGTTATTGATTCCACATTGTCGCAGTCTTTGGAATGCATCGAAAAATACACGGAGGGATGGCAGACGTCTATTCTGAAATCTTCTCCGATATTCCCGACTAGTTTCTAGAGCATTTCCGTTGCAAAAGCCGTAAACAAAAATGATGTCGGCATATTCTTCATTGCTGAACTGAATTTTTGGCGAAATTTGTATCTTTTTGACACTGGCACTTGAAAATGATACTTTACTATCTGACAGCTGTCAACAATAATAAACGAGTATTTTGTTTTGGAGCATTCTCTACTATTCATTTTATGTACAAAAATTATTAAAGTTGATGAAACTTCACGCCTCAATATTTCCGAAAAAAAGACCGATCGGAAAAAAATTATTCTTCATTTTTGCTTAGAATTCAATTTATAATTGATATATATATATATATATATATATATATATATATATATATATACATATATATATATATATATATATATATATATATATATATATATATATATATATATATATATAGATGTGTGTGTGTGTATTTTTATTCTTATTTTTTATTTAGAAACAAAATACAATAATACAAAAAAGTACTTAAAAAATGTGTACAAATTCTAAATAAAACAAATTAAGTCACTGAGACAACATAAAAGTTGTCTGTGCGTGACTGTCCTTCCAATGACCACTGGTAAAAAGGCAAAGTGAAATGTCCAAGCCAGGTAAAACGTCCAGTCCAGGTAAAAGGTCCAGTCCAGGCAATTTCCCCAGTTTAGTAATACAACACAAACAAACAAACAAACAATCACACACTAAACACATCACTATCAGTAATGCAGTAATCACACACAATACAAAATGATCATAGTATTTGGCATACCGTAGATCATTAACTATCAGCCTGCAAATGTTCTACACGATCTTAAAAATATCATTAAATATCTTTCTGTCAGTTTTGATTATCCACCTCTTAGTCAAATTTTTAAATGATTTTAAAACAATTTTTTCCTTCAATTCCCCAGGCAAAATATTGTACAGCCTTGAAGCCAAATATTAGGGAGATCTCTGACCAATACTCTTGAACTTACGCGGAACCATGCAGCTGTTCTCTCTGTATCGCGTATGATGTAGGTGCTTACTAGATTCCAATTTTATTTCTTTCCTCGAAATATTCATAAGCAGACAAAGGCTGTAAAGCTGTTGGAGATCCATTATATCTGTCTCGCAATAGAGCAGTTCTGTAGAATACCTAGTATTTTTCTCATATATAATTTTTATGGTCCATTTCTGCACCACCTCTAATTTTTTCAAATAACTGTCTGCCACACCTCCCCACCCCAAAACACCATAAGCAAGCTGTGACTGTACAAAAGCATAATAGAGTATTTTTAGTTGCCTTTGATCCAGGTATTCTCTCACAATTCGAAATCTGGATATAAGTGCTCTCAGTCTATTCGTGAGACACTTAACCTGACAGTCCCACCGTAAATGCCTATCCACTACAATTCCCAGGTAAGTAGTCTCCTTCGCTTCGGGAATCACGCACGTTCCACTAATTGAAAGTGGACCCATACTTGGCTGTGTATTAGAATAGGATGTAAAAGACAAGTACCTGGTTTTTTCGTAATTTACGGTCAATTTATTGACTTTGAACCACGCACCCACGAACAAAAAGTCTCGCTCCACCTTTGTCTTGAGCTCTGCCTAGGTGTGTGAAGTATTAAAAAAACTGCTGCGTCGTCAGCAAAACTCACAATATGTGAATCGGTATTTAGTTCTAAAAAGTCATTAATATACACCGTGAATAACAATGAACCAAGCACAGAGCTCTGAGGAACACCGCAGCTAACAGAGAGAGGCCTGCTAGTGCTATTTCCCACCATCACTATCTGCCGGCGCTCTGACAAATAACTCCTCAACAAATCATGAGCTTTTCCTCGCAAGCCATACGTTTCAAGTTTCCTCAACAAAATATCGTGGCACACAGTGTCAAAGGCCTTTGCCAGATCGACAAAAATGCACAAAGCAGGGACACTATTATCAAGTGCATCATAAATATGTGATGTTAAATCATGAATTGCATCTTCCATGGATTTATTTTCCTGAAAACCATATTGACGCTGCGACAAAACACAATGTTTACCAAGAAAGAAAACCAGTCTCGATTTGATTAACTTTTCAATTATTTTACTAATATTTGATACCAAAGTTATTGGTCGGTAATTCGAAATTTCATTCTTAGGTTCCTTCTTATGCAGAGGTTTGATAATCCCCACTTTTAGCACATTTGGAAACGTTCCAGTGCTGAAACGTTTATTTAATATATACGCCAGGACTTGTGAGATCTCAAGTGCTATCTCCTTCAGAGTTTCAGCTCTAATTAAATCGAACCCAGGACACTTTTTAGTCTTCAGTCCTGCAATAACTTTCTGAACCTCGGCATCATCCACAGGACGAAGATATATTGTATCCTGTACAGACTTTTTTACCCCTCCATATTCAATGCGTTCAAGTTTATCAGCCAAATTTTCTCCCACCCTACAAATCGATATATATATATATATATATATATATATATATATATATATATATATATATATATATATATATATATATATATATAATCGATAACTCAAAAGATAATTGGCGGGTCTTGATGAAATTTAGTAAGTATCTATCGTCCTTGTATAAATTACTTAAATAAGTTCCTTAGCCAGAAAGATCGGGCCAATTTTTTGGAAAATTTTTGTATTTTCGAAAATAACAAAGCTATGGCAACCAAATTTATTACGCAGGTTTCTATTGTGAAACGAATGCTATGTATCAAAGTTAAGATCTCTAAGTTAAAAGAAAATAGTGCTGTAAATTTAATCATAACTTCCACATAGCTGTGATAATGTATTCTTTCAGAAAGACATTTTTATGGAAAGAATTTAGGCCCACTACTTGACCACAATGAAAATATTTGTATTCCGGTACCCATAAACTTTTGAAACGTTACATTACTCGTGTTTTTATTGAAAAAAATCTCAATTTCCACCAAATCACCCCTTATTTATCCTCTACCCCCTGAAGCGATCTTACCCAAAAACAATTCGAAGCTTTTCTTTATCGGGTGCTAACTGGATACCAAATTTGATATCTCAATTAGTTTGAAAGTTATTGCGCCTATTAACAGACAGACGTACATGTCGACAGACTGACAGATCGACCGACCGGCAGACAAAAAAATGTTCGTTCCAGAATCAAGTTTTCTATATGTTTTGAGACTTTTTACGCCGTTTTAGCAAAAAGAAATTTCGAAACTTTTGTCAACAATATTCCTCCCCGACATATTCAACCCCTAATTTAATTTCAGCACGGAATACCAAATGTTTGATGAAATTAAAAGTTTTCTAATTAATAAACCCTAAAACGTTATGTTACTCGAATTTTAACAAAAAAATATCAATTTTCACCAAATCACCCCCATTTCATCCCCTATCCCCCTAAAGCGATTTTACCCAAAAACAATCCGAACCGTTCGTTTGTCGAGTGCTAACTGGATACCAAATTTGAAGACGATATCTAAATTCGTTCTAAAGTTATCGTCGCTACAAACAGACAGATACAGACCGACAGACAAAAAAAAAGTTAGTTCCTATCATGTTTTGATACTTTTTACGACGTTATTAAGCGAACCACAATTTTTGAAATTTTTCTCGCCGATACGATACTTCCACACGTTGTGACGATGTGGAAGTAAAAGTTATAAGCATTTAATGAAAAAAAAAACCGTAATTTGAAGTGTTTTTATAAGTATTCGCTACCATAACGCACTTCCTGCCTCCAGACTTTTTTTAATCTAGAAAGCACTGAAATACGCATGATCATGATCACTTATAAAAACTCAACACGGTGCATTGCTGCACAAGCTGCATGATTTGTTGGGAAGCTAACCATGCGGAAGAATGAGTCATAAATAAGATGTGTTATACCGGGGCCTAGACAAGGGGATTGCTTTTATATTTCATATAAGGGGTTACCTTTGGACACGTGCCCTGTGAAACGCGTGACGGCAGACACCATTGTGCCATACTTTACAATAAAAACATTCGTTCCCACAAAGAACTTTATTCTAGAATTCTATACAGTTTTATATTTGAAAATTTTATGATTGTTTAGTTTAACAAATTGTTTATATTTGGTTGGTTTTTATTCGCTGACTGTAAATGTTTTGTCGACATATGGTCAGTTATAGACTAAACAACAAAAATAAGTGATGGTGATCATATTCGATATTCCACATATCCCCACCTGCAAAAACAACTTTAAGGACCAAGTAATCCTTACTACAACAGTCCCCAGCATCTACATCCTGGAGGTGCTAGTTCATGGTTTAAAAAATTTCGGGAACTGTACACTATTTATTATACGGCATATTACTAAAATTAATATTTTAAACTTAGGCAGACCTTGAAGAACGATTTTAGAGGGCCTAGTACGCGCACATTTGAAGAATCCTTTCGAAAGTGTTACCATCGATATCCCTCTATTATCAAAAAAATCCTGTGTTCTAACCCCCTTTGAGAAAAATGCCCAAAACTCAATTCTTTATGAAGCTAAAAAATTAATCTTTGTTATATCTATAGATAGTGTAATATATCTTTAAAAGAAACTTGTATTACACATTTCATTAAAGTTACAAAAGCTTTCCAGAAACATTATTCATATTTAGAATAGCAATGTATCTGTAAATTATAAACGTAGCAGTTATTTTTCCTTATTAATCCCCTGAATGATTTCGTTTTAGTCAACCTAATCTAACCCGTTTTTTCAATACCAACAATAACTAAATGTCTGCTGACAATTATAATTTCAGGCTCAAAGGTCACAAAGTTATTAAGGCGTTTTAAACGAAAATGGAACCTTGTTCAAAACATATGAAATCTGTACACTATTGCTTCTCCAAATGTCAAAAGAAAACTTAAAAAAACCATACATTCATAGAGCCGGAATGATCACGCAACTTTCTGCGTAGAAGACAAACACGCTAGCACTGAGCTTTCTAAGAATAAGAATACGTTAACTAACGTTTTGTTTACATGATACTTGCCACGGGCTTCATGCCCTAGATATATTATTGTTAAAAGTATACGTAAGAATTAATTACAGAATTAGTAGAATTGCCATTAAAACACATTCAATGACTGTTTTGATCTTATACGTCGTCTGATGTTTAAGTTTAAATATAAAAAAGAAACAATTCTAAAAGCTTTTTTTAGAGACTTGACTTGATTTTGTTTACATTTCCACTATATTATGCTACACTCTCAGTCTAAAACTGTAGTTCAGGCCGTTCATCAAGCTACAAATATAGTGTATTTTAAAAGATGATTGATTGATTGAATCCCCCAGTTAAATAACAATGAGGTACTTGACAAAATTTTAATTTCATGTCGTCTGTCATTTGCGATATTTGTGGCCGAGATTTGACGATTGTTGGTTCGGGTATTATGTTTTATGTCTGTTATTTATTTTGTTTCGTTACCGTTGTTGTATGTTGCATGAATCAATCTACGCGTGACTGTTAACTACTCTGTCTGTCAGGCATTGGAATTTACCTAATAAGTCGTTTCAACGCATGTCGTTCAGATTCTATTTTTAATTTGGAAAAAACATGAATATTGTGTACCGAATTACTTGAAATTCACAACATTGGTTTATTTACACCTTTGATAGCCACATGTAAAGTCTCATTCCAGTTACTCTGATACTTACAAAAATAGAGCGTTTTCAAAAATATTTTGAATATTTTTGGGGGAAAAAAATGTCCGTTATAGCTGATATACGAATTTGTCCGCGGTCTTAATACACTGAAGTTATGTGCCAAGTTTCGTTCAAATTAGCGGAGTATTTGAATTATATATATATATATATATATATATATATATATATATATATATATATATATATATATATATATATATATATATATACAGGGTGTTCAAATAAGGACACGGACCGGCTATATCCCGAAAACCATCACAGCTGCAGCTTTCGGAAAAAAATTAGCATTAGTAAAGTGGACATGAGAAAATGTTGGAAATTATTTTCAGCTTTCTAAATCTGCCGCTAGGTGGCGAAAATGCCATGGCTTACCTAAAATCTTTAATTTCTCGATAATCTTGACGCATAACATAAGCTGGTTTTAGGTAATTTGTAATCAACGTTCACTTATCCAGAACTTCTGTTAAAAAAATCCTTATGGACCAGTGGCGGAGGTAGGGGGCTAGATTTTTTTTACAAACAAATGCCTATAACTTTATAACCAGTAGACATAATTTCAAGAATTTTGGCTTGTTGGAAACAGATTTCATAAGAAATTCCACGTATTAGTATTTTAAATCCACAGTCACACATGTACAAAATACAGAGGGCGCTAGAATAGAGGAGTCTAGTTTTATTAAATTTTATGAAAATTTTCAAATGGCAAGATAGTATTATAATATAACTATCAAAAAGTGGATGAAGTTATAAAGAACTCAGTGAAAACTCAAAACGAATATGTTTTTCTGTTTCAGAGAAAACTCTAATTTTATGTATTTTGGTGCTTATTATGCCATTTCTCAAAATTAGATATGAATATAGCAAAATCTTTATAGATTATTTGTTTCCAGGCATCTTTATACAAATTACCATAGTTACCAATAACAATTATTCACTTTAATATGAAATAAATTTATTACCTTATCATAAAACTAAGATACAAGAGCCAAGAATCGATTTTAAGGTTGTATTCGTAAATTGAGTGATTATATTATGAAACCGAAACAATATGAATGTAAAAAACCTAAAATTTCACTCACATTTTATTATTTACAAATGTTCAAACTGCTGTCCGTTTTTATGTATACATTTAACTAATCTTTGACGAGTAGAGGCTACCGCTGTTTGAACTTCAGCCGTAGATATGTTATTAATAGCAACTTGTATCCTTTCCATTATATTTTCTCTAATTGTTGGTCGAGTTTGATATACCAAATATTTCATTCTCCACCATAAATAAAAATCTAAGCAAGTCAAATCAGGTAATCTGGGCCATGGAAATAAGCTTCACCTTCCTATCCACGGATTTGGAAATTGAACATTAAGATATTCGCGTACACTTTGCGCGAAGTGTGCTGGATACCCGTCATGTTGCAACCACATTATTAATCTTGTTTCTAGGGAAATGTCTTCCAATAAAATTTTTAAGCTTTGAGTTAAAAAATGTAAATATAGATCTCCGTTAAGTGGTCCGTCAAAGAAATATGGTCCAACAATTTTCCCTTCAGCTATACTACACCATACGTTTAGAGTCCATCGATTTTGCCTATCTAATTCTCTCATTCAATGGGGATTACTGTCCGACCAATAGTGCATATTATGGAGATTTACTTTCCCACAATTTAAAAATGTTGTTTCATCTGTCAATAACATTTGTGATAGAAATCGTGGTGTATCTTCTAGCATGCTCAGCATCCAATGGCAGTAATTCAGTCTGTGGTCACAATCAGCTTCATTTAGCGCCTGGTGCAATACTATATTATGGTCTTTTAAAATATTGTATACAGATCCTACGGTCAACCTAAGTTTCTAGAAATTTGTCGTACACTAATATGTGGATTAGTAGTAACAAGAGCAATCACATTACTAATGTTTTCTTCATTTCTAATCCTACGAGCTATGACTTGTTTCCTGGTGCGTCTTACAGATTCAGTTTCCCGCATATATCTTGCAATGCGACTAAATACCTCTCTTGAGTAATGTCTTCTTTGAGGGCACCTTAAAGCATATTCTCGTGATGGGACAACAGGATTCCAAAAATATTGAAAATAAATTTCAAGCATATCAAATGCTTCCTCGTTAGGATAAGACATCCTGAAAACGTAAAACACCAACTATTGATAAAAAACACACTGAAACATTACAAATAATTAATAAGATCAGTAATAAATTGAACATAAGATTGTTTATAAAACAAATTGTTTCAATTTCCTTACCTTCGTTGACAACCCATGGACTACATTGATTGAAGTACAAAACTGCATATGAATTTCACATACGCATTAACAAGGGTTTAAATGATATTAGACAATGGTTGTATTTATAACTTTATTATGATAAAGATATTATGTATGGAATGAATTTTCAAAATAAATACTGAGCATTTTCTCTAAACGCCTAATGAAAAGTGTTTCATTTTCAGAATATAAATTAATTTTTTCATGACTTCTCCATTACTTCTGTATCGTAATTTTATAATAAAGTAATAAATTTATTTCATTTTAAAGTGATTACATAAATGCAATTTGTAAGCACGTTAATTTGTATAATGATTGTAATGAAGTTTCAGTTCATTCCGTGGCCGTGTTCACTTGGTAGACATGGTATTCTAATTTAAAGTAGATACCTTCTAGGATATAATCAAATAATATTTGTCGTGTTTTGTTTTAGTGCGTAGGGTGTACAGATGTAAAACATTCAAAATTCTGATGCCGGTACACGGCACATTATGTTCTGAGCATAGATGAACCTGTTCTGTGGTTCTGTGTGCCAGTATGCGAGTCGCAGTTACGCGATTTCGTCCAATCACAATCACTGACGAGGTAACTGTCACGTTAGACAGTGTCAAAATTTCCTATTCACGCAAGGCAGTGTTCTGTGTTCACGCATTGACCATACACAGTTTATTTTCAAATTCCCTCTACTCGTCAGATATTAGTTAAATGTATACATAAATGCATCTTAGTTTTATGATAAGGTAATAAATTGATTTCATATTAAAGTGATTAATTGTTATTGGTAACTATGTTAATTTGTATAACGATGCCTGAAAACAAATATTCTATAGAGATTTTGCTATATTCATATCCAATTTTGAGAAATGGCATCATAAGCACCAAAATATATAAAATACGAGTTTTCTCTGAAACGGAAAAACATATTCGTTTTGGGGTTTCACTGAGTTCTTTCTCACTTCATCCACTTTTTGATAGTTATATTATAATACTATGCTGCTATTTCAAAATTTTCATAAAATTTAATAAAACTAGACTCCCCTACTCTAACGCCCTCTGGATTTTGTGCATGTGCGACTGTGGCTTTAAAATACGAATACGTGAAATTTCCTATGAAATCTCTTTCCAACAAGCCAAAATTAATGAAATTATGTCTACTGGTTATCAAGTTATAGGCATTTGTTTATAATAAAAATTATATCCCCCCACCTCCGCCACTGGTCCATAAGGATTTGTTTTTTAACAGAAGCTGTATATAAGTGAACGTTGATTACAAATTACCTAAAACCAGCTTATGTTATGCGTCAAGATATTCGGGAAATTAAAGATTTAAGTAAGCCATGGCATTTTCTCCACCTAGCGGTAGATTTAGAAAGCTGAAAATAGTTTCCAACATTTTATCATGTCCACTTTACTTATGCTAATTTTTTTCTGAAAGCTGCAGCTGTGACGGTTTTCGAGATATAGCCGGTCCGTGCCCTTATTTGAACACCCTGTATATATATATATATATATATATATATATATATATATATATATATATATATATATATATATATATATATATATATATATATATATATATATATATATATATATATATATATATATATATATACAAACTGACCCTAGATATGGGCTTTAGGGGGACTAATTCCCGCTCATTTAAAGACATTTTTCAAAATTGAAAAGTCGAGATCTCCTCATTGGTGAATTTTTTTTATAGAAAATTCACTAAAAAGGTATTTGGCTGTTGCTTAAAAATCAGCAAAGACCAAAAAAAAAACAATTAGAATCAAGGAAGTCCATTTTATTATTAAATCGATTTGAAACGGCAAACAAATAAAATGAAAGCAAAATTTATATGAATACAAGAGCATTTTGTACAAGGAAAGCGTGCAATAATGGTAAAAAGGATGTTGTTTGAAACGGTAGTTCAAAAACAAAACTTTTATCATGACATCGTAATATGTAATCGACTGTGTGGATATATTTCTCTTGCTATAATCAGATATTTGAAAATCATCTGAAAGCGTACTCGATTATCCACAAAGAGAATCGGATAGAAGCAAAAGGGATTCAGTAGATATGGATAATATTCAGGTATGAATAGCCAGTGCTTTTCCATGTTGATCGGCAATGCCATCTAGGCTAGCCACTTTATGAATTTTCAATTTTACCGCTGCGATGTCCCCTTTCATTTGCTGCATCCTTTGGTTCTTCCATTCAAATAATTACAAAATATTATACATTAGAATTATGGCTGGACATTCAAACATTGCTTCATATTACAACAAATCATTATATAGTACGTTCAAACGGAAAAACCGAAGCAGGCAATGACCAAGCAGAGTTAGGTCAAATTTTACAACAGTCTTCCGCGTTTGGCTTATATGTACAATTTTCAATGCTGATGTCCGTATTTGGTGAAACCACGTCATACGTATTTCTACATCATTATAGTTATATCTAACTAGCCTGAAAAATTTACATTTGCAAAACATATTACCGATATTCAACATAGCAGGTGGTAGTGGACTTTCCTTTTATGTGTTAGTAGCCCAAGGAGGTAACACCCCTTACATCAAGCAGCCGGTGAAGTCCCAACGGACTTTTCCGGTTCTGGTGTATGAGTCGGTTTTCTTTACAAACACAAATGATGACGGCTCCTGCCTGTACAAGATATTCCGGAGATAAAATACCCCTCCATTTGGATATCCGGGAGAGGGGTGTGCAGGGGGCGCCGGCATCAAGATTTAACATATCCTTCTCGAATATATGTGGCCTAAATTCTAACCTGAACTCCGTCCACCATTTCCTCCAGGCTGATAGGCCCCAACTAATTTTCCTCACCGAAACCAAAATCAGTGCCAAAATAGCCACTAATCGCCTTAATTTTCCGGGGTGTAAGCTCCTTACTTCCTTTGGGTTGCATGGAGGTGAGTGCACATACGTCCGTAGCAATCTATCCTGCATCAGACTCCCCAATTTAGAAGCTGGAAGAAAATATATACTTTGGATGAAACTCTCTCTCTCTCTCTCTCAGAGCTGCAACTAAATTCATCATTTACCGGTCACCTTCTGACAACAACTTTGTCCAGCTCTTCGACTACCTTTCTGAAAAAACCGACCATCTGATTTCTGAATATCCTTCCTCCGAGGTCACTATTCTTGGTGACTTTAATGTCCATAATAAGGAATGGCTAGGATATTCAAAAACCGATCCACAAGGGAGAGCAGCGGAGGCCTTTGCAGTCAACAACTCTTTAGCCAATATGGTTCAGCAACCTACTTACTTTCCTCGCATCCCAACACACAGCTCAAATCCCTGGGATCTCCTTCTTACTACAAAACCTGAATGCTATAAGACATCAACCACCGCCCTCCTTCGTCGCTCGGACCACGACATGGTCACTGCTTCCGCAGTCATCGCACCCACGTATCGTTTGGCACTACAAATCTGCCAACTGGGACGAAATGCGGGATTACTTTTTCTCATTTCCATGGGCGTCTGTCTGCTTTTCTCATCCTGACCGCTCTGATATCTCATAAAACGCCAACGAAATTATCCAGGCTTGCATGGAATTATTTATTCCACGTACACAGAAAACCTCTTCAGCCACTGGAAAGCCATGGTTCTCTAAATCCTGTGGCAAGGCCAGACTTGAAAGGATCAAAGCTCACAAAACGCTTCTACACAATCCCAGCCAAGTAAACCGTCAAGCATTTAACGACGCAAGAAACCGCTATGTCCGCATTCTTTCTGAGGCAAAAAAACTCGCTTAATAACCACATCAAAAACAAAGTTTTCTCAAGCTCCAACGGCAGCAAACCCTTCTGGACTCTTGCTAAATCTATTGGGAATAATTTCTGCAAGAGCACATTCCCACCTATTGTTTCAGGAGATGGAATTGTTTCTACCGCCCTGGGCAAGGCTGAACTTTTTGCCTCGTTGTTCGCCGGCAATTCTACTCTCAACTCACCTTCAAATGTTCAACCACCAACAGTCCCCAATGTCGCGCATAAAATGACATATCATTTTCAAAACTAAAAAGGTACAAAAGATGCTCTATTCTCTTGATGGCAGGAAAGCCTCTGGCCTTGACGCGATCCCAGCAATTGTTCTCAAAAAATGCGCACCAGAACTTGCTCATGTGCTGACTCGTCTCTTTCAGACATCTCACAATAGAGGCATATTCCCTAGTAACTGGAAAACTGCTCGAGTACAACCCGTCCCCAAGAAGGGATCCAAAGCGCTTACTAGCAACTCCAGGCCTACTTCTTCCCTTTCAGTCGTCTCTAAAGTGATGGAAAAGTATATAAACAACTACAAAAATTTCCTGAAAAACACAGTCTAATCCACGACCGGCAGTATGGATTCCGTCAGCGCAGGTCAACTGCCGACCTCCTTTCCTTTGTCACCCATTCTTGGAACAAGTCTATGGAATTACACGGTGAATCCCAGATTGTCGCTCTAGACATATCCAAAGCATTCGACCAGGTCTGGCACGCAGCGCTGCTTAATAAACTTCTGGCCTCTACCACCAAAACTCTGTACCTGGACAGCAAATTTCCTCTCCAACCGGAGCATTTCTGTTGTCGTGGATGGTCATTCCTCTAACCTGTATCCAATTAATGCAGGAGTCCCTCAAGGTTCAGCTTTGGCCCCTACTTTGTTTCTTCTCCACATCAATGACCTTCTCTCTAGCACATCCAACCAAGTTCACAGTTACGCGAACGACAGCATCCTCCACTCAAATATACAATATTCTAAGCCTGGTTCTTTAGCCCAATTAGATGAGGATCGCAGACTCATGGAGGGTTTTGTCTATGTGGATCTCCAAAAAATATTAGACTGGGGAAGTAGAAATCTTGTACAGTTCGACTCCACCAAATCTACACCATACACCAGCCCTAGACCCATCTCAATGAACAACCAAGTTATTCAAAGTAATGAGTCCTTTTCGCTTGTTAGCATTTCTGTGGATCGAAATCTCAATTGGCACCAACATGTCACATCAATTGCAGAAGCGGCTGCTAAGAAATTAGGTTTCCTCTTCCGGACTCGCAAATACTTTTCGGCAGCTGATCCCTATACCTTATATACTTCACAGATAAGGCCAAACCTCGAATATTGCTCCCACATCTGGGGTGCCGCTGTTGCTTCTACACTCGCTATCCTGGACTCCATTCAGAAGAGAGCTATACGTCTCATCGGTGACCCTACCCTCACCCAAAGACTGCCATAGCTTGCCCACCAACTTGCCGTGCCGTCGGTGACCTATCTCTCTTTTATACATATCTGCACGGGCACTGCTCAGATGAGCTTTCTTCCATAGTTCCTCCACCTGCTGCCCCCAACAGATCTACCAGGGAAACAGAGCGAATGCACCCTTTTGCTGTCCAGGTCACCAGGCATAGAACATCTTCTTATGCCTGCTCTTTTGTCCAGAGGACTTCCAAGTTGTGTAATTCCTTGCCGGCACATGTTTTTCCTTCTCCTCCGAACCTCCAAACCTTTAACTTCAGAATTAACAAGTTGCCTCTTTCCTCTTTATCGACACTCACGGTACGATAGTATTTACGCTGTGAGCCCTCGTGGTGTGTTGATGAAATAAAAAAAATTGTCGACAGTCGATAACCTCATAGAACTAATACTTTTTTATAATGAAAAGCACAAACTTGACTTTTGGAGATAAAAAGCACACTCACGACAACAACGGCCATATAGATTTTTCTGCAAAATTACGAAACAATTTATTCCAAAACCTATTAGTGACTAAGAAAGAGAAGATCGGAACCTGTGATGAGGACTGATAAGTACACTTGGAGAACCAAAATCTCGGTGGTTCAGGGGTAAGAACGTGTGCCTCTGAACCGAAGGGTACTGGGTTCGATCCCAGGGTACTCCTTTCACCTTTTCAGTACAAACTATAACATCAACCGACGTTTTGGCATTGTATTTGAGCAAGTTGAATGTCTGCACGTTCCCCTCTTCGGAGGGGGCGTAAAGCCGTCGGTTCCGTGTCCATGCGATGTTGGGCACGTTAAAGATCTCCACCCTCCTTACAGAAAAGAAGGGGTTCAGCAAAATTGCCAGGATAGTGAGGTGAAACTGCTCCCTGGTGTCGGTGATTAGCCATAGTCGCGGAAATAGGCCGAGTTTAAAGAAACAAACAAAAACACACACACACTTGGAGAACCAAAATCACCACAACACATCTTTTTAAAGACCTGACGATCGTTTCACTAACAAGGTTAGCGTCATCAGAGGACGAAAAATTATAAACTACTTACTACCAATGCACCAAAATTTAGGTCGGTAAGTTTAAAGAAAAAAAAATTATAGGCATTTAACGAAAAAATATTGGGGTTTTCCTCAAAACGTCGCGATTTGAAACGTCAACATTGACAACATTTAGGCAAAGAACCTGAAACAAATACGAGTTATGTAAAGAAAATGTCGCAAGAAGAGTGTTCTACACACCCGAAAGTTTCAGTTTCAACCATCACTCTCCTGCATTTTCCTAAAATGTTTCCGGAAAATTCATTTCAAATAGTGCTTTCTCTGATGCTTTGGCAGTAGTTTTAGTTAAGTTTAAGGTTTAACGATCTGCAATTTTTAGCTAATTTTCGTAGAAAAATTCGTTAATGAAGAGAATGAATTTTAAAAAGATTTTTTCAAATGAGTGCAAGCTAGGCCCCTTGTATCTATATTTGCGTTTATTTTCAGTTTTTATCTGTTTACATATATACGGGGTGACGCATTTCTACGGTAAAGCTCAATATAATTGTTATTATACAAGATATAAGAAAAAATATATACGTTAATTTAAGAGAGTCTTGAGCTGCATCTTAAAAATAATTTTGACAATCACAGGATGGCCCATAAATCATTGGTGATACCTACCATTTTTTTTGCCGAAGATTCCGTACATTTTTGCATGTTTTATTGAAATATGACGCATGTTTGTAAGAAAAAAATCGAGACGCAGTAAGTGTGTTTTAGTAGCGAATTCTCATTGAATGCTTCAAATTTCAGTTACTCAATTTGCTATTAACCTAAGGTTCGTTGGCTATGAAACCAGTTTTCGTGGAAACAGCTTGCGTTTATTTTCGGAAAATATTTGTAAATTTTCAACAATAACCTATTTTGACAAAATATGGTACATTGTTTCTACTATATATGTTATAGCGGTAACTAAATTGATGCCTGCTTGTATTAAAGAGGGGTATTTGCTATTAAAAACATTTTTATGAAAATTCACTTCCATAACGCATTTGCTGCGTCCGGCCTTTTTTTTTAATTATGGAGGGATTTGGTATTTAGTTACATCTTTTTTAACACTAGTACAAAACATTCTCAATCAATATTTACAATTTTATACAAAAGGATGAAACTAGAACCTAACACAAGAGAAAGAAGTTTGTAAAATATTATCTTAGTTATGACGTGAATCCGTAGTGAGTCCTTTTTCTGAAAAAATCCATGATATTTGACCCCACAGTTAGCCATGATTAAAACCCAAAAATAAAGTTGCCTATTTCTTTAAATGCACATTTTCAATACATAACTAACAAAAAAAAAATATCAAAACAGGCTAAAAAATTAATATTTTACTTGGGCGACTAATTCTTAACGTGGACACGCTGTGTATGTGAATGTGTGTGTAGTATATTTTGTATCAATGATGCAAAGTGTTTTACAAATAAGCTTAGGTACTGGTTGTGCTTGTGTGTGTGTGTGTTTTTTTTTATTTCAACAACACACCACGAGGGCTTACAGCCTAAATACTATCGTACCGTGGGTGTTGACAGGGAGGAAAGAGGCAACTTGTTAATTCTGGACTTGAATGTTTGGAGGCTCGGAGGAGAAGGAAACACATGTGCCGGCAAGGAATTCCACAACTTGAAAGTCCTCGGGACAAAAGAGCGGGCATAACAAGATGTTCTTTGTCTGGTGACCTGGACAGTAAAAGGATGCATTCGCTCTGTTCCCTTGGTAGATTGTTGGGGGCAGCAGGTGGGGGAACTATGGAGAAAAGCTCCTCTGAGCAGTGCCCGTGCAGATATCTATAAAATAGAGAGAGGTCACCAACGGCACGTCGGTGGGCAAGGGATGGCAGCCTTTGGGTGAGGGTAGGGTCACCGATGAGACGTATAGCTCTCTTTTGAATGGAGTCCAGGATAGTGAGTATAGAAGCGGCAGCGGCACCCCAGATGTGGGAGCAGTATTCAAGGTTTGGCCTTATTTGTGAAGTATATAAGGTATAGAGATTAGCTGGTGACAAGTATTTGCGAGCCCGGAAGAGGAAACCTAATTTCTTAGCAGCCGCTTCTGCAATTGATGTGACATGTTGGTGCCAATTAAGATTTCGATCCACAGAAAAGCCAACAAGAGAAAATGACTCATTACTTTGAAGAACTTGGTTGTTCATCGTGATGGGTCTAGGGCTGGTGTATCTCTTATGAAAAAGAAAGCAAGGCTGAGATTTGGTGGGGTTGAATTGTACAAGATTTCTACTTCCCCAGTCTAATATTTTTTGGAGATCCACGGAGACAGAACTCTCCATGAGTCTGCGATCCTCATCTCATTGGGCTAAAGAGACCGGCTTAGAATATTGTATATTTGAGTGGAGGATGCTGTCGTCCGCGTAACTGTGAAGTGGGTTGGATGTGCTAGAAAGGAGGTCATTGATGTGGAGAAGAAATAAAGTAGGGGCTAAAGCTGAACCTTGAGGAACTCCTGCATTAATTGGATACAGTCTAGAGGAATGGCCATCCACAACAACAGAAATGCTCCTGTTGGAGAGAAAATTTGCTGTCCAGGTATAAAGTTTTGGTGGTAGGCCATTATTAAGCAGCGCTGCGTGCCAGACCTGGTCGAATGCTTTGGATATGGCTAGGGCGATAATCTGGGATTCACCGTGTAGTTCCATAGACTTGTTCCAAGAATGGGTGACAAAAGAAAGGGGGTCGGCAGTCGATCTGCGCTGACGAAATCCATACTGCCTGTCGTGAATTAGACTGTGTTTTTCCAGAAATTTTAGTAATTCGGTGTTTATATACTTTTCCATCAGTTTAGAGACGACTGAAAGGAGAGAAATAGGCCTATAGTTGCTAGGAAGCGCTTTGGATCCTTTCTTGGGGATGGGTTGTACTCGAGCAGTTTTCCAGTTACTAGGGAATATGCCTTTATTGTAAGATATCTGAAATAGACGAGTCAGGACAGGAGCAAGTTCTGGTGCGCATTTTTTGAGAACAATTGCTGGGATCTCGTCAAGGCCAGAGGCTTTCCTGGTATTAAGAGAAGAGAGCACCTTTCGTACCTTTTTAGTTTTGAAAATGATATCCGTCATTTTATGCGCGACATTGGGGACTGTCGGTGGTTGAACATTTGGAGGTGGGTTGAGAGTAGAATTGCTGGCGAACAACGAAGCAAAAAGTTCAGCCTTGCCCAGGGCGGTAGAAACAATTTCATCCCCTGAGACAAGCGGTGGGAACGTGCTTTTGTAAAAATTATTCCCAATAGATTTAGCAAGAGTCCAGAAGGGTTTGCCGCAGTTGGAACTTAATAGGACTTTGTTTTTGATGTGGTTATTAAACGAGTTTTTGGCTCAGAAAGAATGCGGACATAGCAGTTTCTTGCGTCGTTAAATGCTTGACGGTTTTCTTGACTGGGATTGTGTAGAAGCGTTTTGTGAGCTTTGACTTTTTCAATTCTGGCCTTGTCACAGGATTTGGAGAACCAGGGCTTTTAAGTGGCTGAAGAGGTTTTCTGTGTACGTGGAATAAATAACTCCATGCCAGCTTGGATAATTTCGGTGACGTTTTGTGAGATATCAGAGGGGTCAGGATGAGAGAAGCAGACAGACGCCCATGGAAATGAGGAAAAGTAATCCCGCATTTCGTCCCAGTTTGCGGAGTTGTAGTGCCAAACGATACGTGGGTGTGATGACTGTGTGACCTCGGGTTGCATTGCGCAGGAAGCAGTGACCATGCCGTGGTCTGAGCGGCCAAGGGGGGCGGTGACTGATATCTTATAGCATTCAGGTTTTGTAGTAAGAAGGAGATCCAAGTGATTTGAGCTGTGTGTTGGGATACGAAGAAAGTAAGTAGGTTGCTGAACCATATTGGCTAAAGAATTACTGACTGCAAAGGCCTCTGCTGCTCTCCCTTGTGGATCGGTTTTTGAAGATCCTAGCCATTCCTTATTATGGACATTGAAGTCACCAAGAATAGTGACCTCGGAGGAAGGACATTCAGAAATCAGATAGTCGGTTTTTCAGAAAGGTAGTCAAAGAGCTGTACAAAGTTGTTGTCAGAAGGTGACCGGTAAATGCAACAGATGAATTTAGTTGCAGCCCTGGGAGAGGGTTTTATCCATAGTATGTCTTTTCTTCCAGCTTTTAAATTGGGGAGTCTGGTGCAGGGTAGATTGCTACGGACGTATGCGCACACGCCTCCATGCAATCTAAAGGAAGTAATGAGCTCATACCCCGGGAAATTAAGGTGGTTAGTGGCTGTTTTGGCACTGATTTGGGTTTCGGTGAGGAAGTGGAGTTGGGGCCTGTTAGCCTGGAGGAAATGGTGGAGGGAGTTCAGGTTAGAATTTAGGCCACATATATTTGAAAAGGATATGTTAAATCTTGATGTTGGCGCCCCCTGTACACCCCTCTCCCGGAGATCCGAATGGAGGGGTATTTTGCCTCCGGAATCTTTTGTACAAGGAGGAGCCATCATCATTTTTTGTTGCCTTAACGTCGGCCTATTTCCTCGAATATGACCAATCACCGACGCCAGGGAGCAGTTTCACCTCACTATCCCGGAAATTTTGTTGCTAGGGATCTTTAACGTGCCCAACATCACATGGACACGGGACCGACGGCTTTACGCCCCCTCCGAAGGGCGGAATGTGCAGACATTCAACTTGCTCAAATAGAATGCCAGAACCTCGGTTGATGTTAATGTTACTGTTTGTACTGAAAAAGTGAAAGGAGTACCCTGGGATCGAACCCAGTACCCTTCGGTTCAGAGGCACACGTTCTTACCCCTGAACCACCGAGGTTCTTCTGGTTGTGCTTACAAATGAGATAATTTATCTGTGTTATGAGGGCGGGTCAATAAGTTCGTGACTTTTTGAATTAAACAGGTTTTTTGACAAAAAATCATTTCATTTCTCAACATAGTATCCTTTGTGCTCTATACACTTCGTCCAAGGTTTTCCCAATATTTTTTTTATCCCTTCCAAAAAGATTTGTCAAAGTCCTTAACATAGGTATTTGTTTGTGAGATTATTTCATCATTGGAGTTAAATCTCTTTCCGCCGACACATTTCTTTAAGTTTGGAAACAGGAAATAGTCACTCGGGGCTAAATCCGGAGAATAGGACGGATGAGGGATCAATTCGTAGCCCAATTTATGCAATTTCGCCATGGAGACTACACATGTTTGCACCCTTACATTGTCTTGGTGGAAAAGAACTTTTTTCCTGGCCAAATGCGGTCGTTTCTTCTTCAAACCGTCATTGAATCGGTCCAATAAGTTGGTATAATATTCGCCATTGAATGTTCTTCCCTTTTGAAGGTAATCAAGGTGGATTATACAGTGTGCATCCTAAAAAACTGTCGCCATGACTTTATTGGCTGACAAACCCACCTTGACTTTCTTCGGCGCCGATTCGCACGGAGAAACCCACTGTTTTGACTGCTGCTTAGTGTCTGATGTGTTGTAGTGAATCCACGTTTCGTCCACGGTTACGAAACGGCGCAAAAACTCGTCCCTATTGCGGTTGAACAACGCCAAATACTCCTGCGAAGTTGTCACACGATTGGGTTTGTGGTCGATTGTGAGCAAACGCGGCACCCATCTTGCGGATAGCTTTCTCATACCCAAGTGATCATGCAAAATAGAAACCACTGAGCCATGTGATATGCCTGTGGCTTCCGCAATCTCCCGCACTTTCAATCACCGATCGGCCAACATCATATGGTGAATTTTTTCAATTGCTTCCGGTGTAGCGACCTCAACTGGGCGTCCAGAATGTTGGCGTCATTTGTGCTTGTACGGCCGCAACGAAATTCACTAAACCACTTTTTTACCATGGAAATTGATGGTGCAGAGTTCCCATAGTATTTATCAAGCTTGGCCTTGGTTTGAGTGATGGTGTTTTTCCGCAAAAAATAATATTTGATGAGCACACGAAATTCACTTTTTCGTTATAACTCAAGAGGTTGTCTGCTTTCAATGGCTATCTAACACAAATTAAATGACGCAGTTTGTTCAAAACTGGACAGGAATCAACTGACAGATGCTTGTGGACGGGAGCAGTGTTGCCCGTCCTGTGAAGAGGCGGAAAATTCAAAAAGTCTCGGACTTGACCCGCCATCGTACATTCTGTCATCGATACAACAAAACCCTGGACTTAGTCTTAGCCGAAACAGTCCACAGCGTAGATATATCTATGACGTGCACAGCCTCATATTAGTGAATTTTCGTAGAAAAAATTCACTAATGGGGAGATCCTGACTTTTGAATTTAGACGTCATTTCAAGACTATGAATAGAGTACATATAGGTTTAGAGCCTATACTTTAAATTTTCTAATAAGTTTTATTCTGATTTTGGGCAATGTTTGTGTATTTTTGCGTACCAAAAAATCAAATCTATGTAAAGTTAAAAAAATTAACACTATCTTGGGTCAACTTGAGTCTAAACTTGAATTTGAAATATCAATAATTCAAAATTTGAAGAAAATATAATTTATAGTTTATAGATCTCAAATTATGTAGGTAATACTCGGCTATATATAGCACATGCACAACATATAAAAATTAAAAAAAAATACATGCCATGCAAACGTACAACATATGAAAAATTATTCATTTTTAGTGAATTTTCGTAGAAAACATTCACGAATGGGGAGATCCCGACTTATGAATTTTGAAAAAAAATTTGCAAATGAGCGCGAACTAGGACCCCTAGAACCCATATCCGGGGTCAGTTTCAATTTTTATATGTTTATATATATATATATATATATATATATATATATATATATATATATATATATATATATATATATATATATATATATATATATAAATAATAGTAAACCTACCTACCCAATTTGGTTATCACAGCTTTTTTATTTTTTGAGATAAAATTTTTTTCGAATGAAAACTCAAAATTTTCCCGGAAAACCTCGTCCGATTTTCCTGACTAACGAACTTATTTAAGCGATTTACAAAAGGAAGGTACATGCCAAATTTTATCAAAACCAGTCCATTATTTTTTGAGTTACCGGTGTGATACATACATACATATATATATATATATATATATATATATATATATATATATATATATATATATATATATATATATATATATATATATATATATATATATATATATATATATATGTGTGTGTGTGTGTGTGTGTGTGTGTGTGTGTGTGTGTGTGTGTGTCACACCGGTAACTCAAAAAATAATGAACTGATTTTGATAAAATTTGGCATGTACCTTCTTTTTGTAAATCTCTTAAATAAGTTCGTTAGTCAGGAAAATCGGACGTGGTTTTCCGAGAAAATTTAGAGTTTTCATTTGAAAAAAAATTTTATCTCAAAAAATAAAAAAGCTGTGATGACCAAATTTGGTAGGTAGGTTTACGGTATAAAAACTAAACTACACACCAAGATTTAGATTTCTATGTTACAAGAAAAAAAAGTTATAAAAGAATATTTTGTGCCAGATCATTTCTATGAAAATTCACTACCATAACGCACTTGCTGCGTCCAGGCTTTTTATTTATTTATATCATTTCTTCTTATGCTGTGGTCGATGCCTGAACCTAGTGGATGTCTGTGTACGTACATACATATGTATCTAATGGTGTTGTAAATCAGGAGAGCTGTGTTGCATACGTAATGATGGGGTCAACGGAGCATATAAACAAATTCGCGTGTCTTTGGTTATCGCCTGGTGGTGTGTGGTAGTGGTTTAATCTCCGGGAAACCACCCCTATGCTATGTTTCAGTGTGCGGAGGTAGCCGACCGTGTCGCGCACACATCTGTCGCTATCTACCGTGACGTCACTATGATAGACCAGCTGTCCAGGTAACCCCCGTGATACCCCGACTACACTATTTTGAGTTTATAGAGGTTTCTATCGAAAAATCAAATATTCTTATTAAAAGAACCTCAGCAAAAATAAATTAGCTCACTTAAAAAATCCAGAGATCATTATTTAGTGTTTTTTTCTAGTTTTATAAACCTATTTCTTTCAAAATTATTCGAATAAACTATTATACAGCTACGGATGCTATTGTGAAAGAGTGTAATAGGTACAACTAAACAACCAGAGACAGGAACAAGTAAAAGACAATCTGGACGCAACAGGTGTGTTATGGTAGCGAATTTTTATAGAAATGATATACGCGAAATTATATAGGTATGCGCCAAGAAAAATAAGATTTTTCTGTGATATGTAATAGATTTTGTTTAACATAAAAATATATCGGTCTTGTGCCCTTTTGTGGCCACTAGTGACACCAAAACTGTTTTCCAATAGATGCTGATCACTTTTTTCCTTTTAATTGAGTGATTTAGGTTTTAAATAGTTTACTTTTAGTGAATTTTAGTAGAATAAATTCACTAACGGGGGAGATCCCGATTTATGAATGTTGAATTTTTTTTCAAATGAGCGCGAACCAGGGACCCCTAGTACCCATATCCGGGGTCAGTTTCAATTTTTATATTTTTAAGCCATTTTCAAAAGGTAAAGGAAATATGTAAGGACATGAACTCTAAGGCCTCAATCTGCCTACTCCTTAGAGCGGTGGACAGAGGTGAGTTGGGTTGTTGTAGCTAGATTACGGGGCCTCAATCTGCACACTCCCCAAATCTCTCCGGAGATCGTCTCTAAGGTCTCAGTGTGTTCAACCCTAGGCCTAAGAGAGATATGGCTCTCAGATCTCTCTTTTTTTCAAATAAGCGCGAACTAGGACCCCTAGAACCCATATCCAGGGTCAGGTTCAGTTTTATATATATATATATATATATATATATATATATATATATATATATATATATATATATATATATATATATATATATATATATATATATATATATATATATATTTAAATGTTCGGAAAGATTTCCGCGGTCTTTAATGTGATACACACTTGGCCCTCGGGTTGAACCACGTCCAAAATTTATTAAAACTCGACGTTTCGCCTCCTGTTTTGGAGCCATTTTCAAGTGGTAAAGAAAACATGTAAGGACATGAACTCTAAAGCCTCAATCTGCCTACTCCTTAGAGCAGTGGACAAAGGTGGGTTGGGTTGTTGTAGCTCGATTACGGGGCAAACTAGGACCCCTAAAACCCATATCCAGGGTAAGTTTTAGTTTTAAATGTATATATATATATATATATATATATATATATATATATATATATATATATATATATATATGTATATGTATATATATATATATATATATATATATATATATATATATATATATATATATATATATATATATATATATATTTGTTCGGAAACATTTCCGCGGTCTTTAATGTGAGACATACTTGGTTCTCGGGTTGAACCACGTCCAGAATTTATTAAAACTCGACGTTTGGGCTCTTGTTTTGGAGCCATTTTCAAGTGGAAAAGGAAATATGTAAGGACATGAACTCTAAAGCCTCAATCTGCCTACTCCTTATAGCGGTGGACAAAGGTGGGTTGGGTTGTTGTAGCTCGATTACGGAGCCTCAAATTGCCTACTCCCCAAATCTCGCCGGAGATCGTCTCTAGGCTTAAGATATATCTGAGAGAGAGAGAGAGAGAGAGAGAGAGAGAGAGAGATAGCGATCTGAGAGAGAGAGAGAGAGAGAACTGTGAGCCAGATCGCTTTTCGGCCTGCTTACCGGTATAGCCTCTGTAGTAGAAACAATGTACTATATTTTATCAAAATTATTTATGGTTTGATAATATACAAAAATTTTCCAAAAATAAACTTAAATGTTGGTTTCCTAACCAACAGAGCTTACGTTAATAGCAAATTGGGTTATTGAAATTTGAAGGATTTAATGAAAATTCGCTACCAAAACGCACTTACTGCGTTCAGCCTTTTTTCTTACAAACGCAGCATATTTCGATAAAAAATGCAAAAATGCATTAACGAATTTGTTCTACGAAAATTAGCTAAAAATTATAGACCGTTAAACCATAAACTTCACTGAACCTACAACCAAAGCATCAGAGAAAGGGTCTATTTGAAATGAATTTTCTGCAAATATTTTAGTAAAATGAAGGGCAATGACGGTTGAATTTGAAACTTAAGGGTTCGCAGAACACTCTTCTTGCAACATTTTCTTTTGACAATCCGTATTTGTTTCAAACATTGCCAATTTTGACGTTTAAAATCGCGAGTTTGACGTTTTGAAGAAAACTCTAAAATTTATTTCTTTAACTGCCCATAACTTCTTTGTCTTTAAAGCCAGAGATCTAAATTTTGGTACAGGGTTCACTATTTATAATACAAATAGCTGTACCAAATCTTGTTGTCCTGACTTTGTTATTTCCGGATACATGAATTTTTTTAGAAAGAAAATACAAAATTTTCCGGGAAAACCTGCTCCGATTTTCCTGGCTAACGAACTTATCCAGGCAAATTGCAAAAGGAAGGCAGTCACTAAATCTGATCAAGATCGGTCCATTATTTTTTGAGTTATCGGTCGGAAATATATATATATATATATATATATATATATATATATATATATATATATATAAACACAGATCTCCTCATTAGCGAACTTAAAAAAAATCGCTAAAAATAAAAACGGAGTGAAACAGCAAGTGATTTTATTTACTTTGGTGCTGTATTTGATATTATCCGAAAAAGACGTTATAGGCGACAATGTGGAATGTAATTTCGGTAAACTTACAGTCTACTGCAAAGAGGGTTTTTAGATTTTTTTTCAGAAACATGCTGAGAACCCCCGTTGGATGCACCATCTACAAGGAAAATTTGGTGCAAACAACCCCTAAGAAACTTAAGGGACCAAGAATGAATAGGGTTGCTGGGCGGGGAGAAAATATGAGCAGAAAATGCTTAAAAAACATTTAGTCGGACTTTGAAAAGATGAGTTTTTCACATTTTGCAGCAATACTTCCTTTAAATCCTGTCTGCCCCGCACAACACCCATATCCGCCCAGGTCCAGTAACTTTCTTGGGGGTTGCACCCAATAAATGTTTCTTGTGCTTTATGTTTTGAAGGTACTTTTATGCATGCACAATGGGAAAGAGAACCCTCCGTGTTTTTGGGTGAGGGGGTAGAAACCCTCTTCGTCCTGGGGGTTCTTCTTCCCCTTCTGCATGCATACAATAACCCTCAATGCATGAACCACAGGAATCTTTTTATGTTCCGCTTTCTAGTGTATTTTTTGTTGAGTATATTTCCTGTTTATCAACTGTTTTGTTTGAGTTTTGTCTCGAAATTATTGTATAAATATTTATGTTATGACATGTTTTTGCTTTCCCTTCTTTACCCTATTTTTACCGTTCCTAATTAAATAAAGTAATGTTTTATAACTTTTAATATAATGCTAAATCACTATAATATATTATTCTTATGAAAATTCACTAAAATAACGCACTTGCTGCGTCCCGAACATTTTTATTTTTCGTGCTAAATGTGCTCTGTAAATTCAAAAAGAGCCACTCCTACTTGTAAAGAGAGCAGGTTTTAAAACTGTAACTATCATTAGAAGCGCTCTAGTGGTTTAGACGAGCATCCAAACTCTGCACTCACCCCTCTAATAACTAGATTTATCTCCTGTATTAGGTAATACGGTCTATCATATACATTATTAGCCCTAGCGGAAATAATAATCCATCTATATACATACCCACAAAGAACTTAATTTAGGGTGATTTTTATGAAATGCCGGTGTGGGTGAGAAGGTATTCAGTTACGGTACGCTGCGCAACATTAGATTCACTTGTAAATGCATAAAGTTTGCAGACTTGATTACACCGGAGATCTTTCCACCTTATTACTCTTTATTACTGGTAACGGGGTTCAAAGGGGCACTCGATATTGATTTTAAATTTGTATCTCTCATCTATAGTGTATGGGATGTGTCATGAATCTATGTTCACTGTTGAGTGGTGCTGTCCTGGTGCTGGTGCAGTAAAGAATGCAATCTTGAAAGAATGTGGCGCGGATGGTCATAAAACAAATAGCCTGGAAATAACACAACAAATTGAGCTGTTAAAGGACGAATTCTTTTCCTTATACAGTGATCAGTATAAATATAGAGACAAAAGGGACCCTTTAAGAGATTTAGGCAAATATTTTCTTTAATTATAAGCATTTAAGTAAAACAAATACATATGGTTACACAACATTTATTTGCCTTCATTAATCGAAACATGGAATACAAAAAGAAAAATTTGTTCAATTTTTTTTAACAAAATGAAAAATAGTGTTCCTGTTCCTATATGCCCCATACTTCGGGGCAGAAGGGATAGCTCTTTACTCTAAGCACAGGCCGCATATAAATTCGTCATCATTTTCCTCTTCGCCTGCACATCCATCGTGAGCCCATTTGCCACATCCCTGACATCTAATCCACCCTTCCCCTTCTCTACTGTCACCATAGACTTCGCCACAGTATAGGCATTCTTCTGATTCGGAATCACTCTCGCTGTCATCATCTGTGTTGTTCTTAGTTCTTGTCTTCTGTTTTGCTTGTTCAGTTTTCAGCGGTTCGAGATCTGAGTCACTGTCACTTCCCTCAACTGGCATCTTCTTAAGTTTCTTTTTCATCACCACATAATTGAGGTTACCTTTTTCGACGTTTGTGTCTGTTTCTTCTTTCATGGCTTTCAGTTCCGTGCGTGATACTATCATCTTTACTTTCTTACTTTGTTCTTGCCTCTCCAAATCCTCTTTCACAGGTGTGCTAGTTAGAATTTTGGAGGATTATTTTCTTCCTCTGGTGTTGGTCTTCTTTTTTTCAAGTTTTGAGGGTCTTGGACAAATTCTTTGGAAGACATTTGCGGAAGAAAAACTTGGGTAAGACGAACAGTGAATATCTTCTTTCAGATGTTCAATATGAGAATTATCAATTTCCACAGTGATTGCTATTTCCTCTTGACGAGTAGGAATGGCATTTTGTGTATGGACAGGTTCACGTTCGAGTGTGTTATTGAAAACTTCTGAAGGCATAAAATCTGTTTCGTCAAATATATCTCGATTGTAGGGATGAATCCCACTTATCTCAAAACCCTTGATTCCCTTTTCAACGGTAGCCACCTTCTGGAATGCCTTGCAAAGAAGTTCGGCTGTTTCATACAAAGTTATGGAAACACCGGGATGAGAGCTCATGTAAAAATCACATGCACGGGAATACTGCTTCTTCAGGGGACAAAAAAAAAACATAAATCAAGGGGCTGCATGCGATGGCTGCAATGAGGAGATAATGTAAGAAGTGTTATATAATTCTCTCTAGCTTTATTGACTCTATTCAGTTGTCTATGGCTGATGTGACCATCACAAGTTAGTAGAACGGGATTCTGTTCAGAAGTGTACTTTATGAAATGGTCCAAATAAAGTAGGAAATGCTCACAATCCATCCATCCAGACTCATTGGCTTACCCTGCAGCACCTGGACTTGTCCCTTTGAGCAATAGGGGTGACATTCTCTTCCTGAGAAACAAAAAGAAAGGAGGTATATAATTTCCTGCAGCAGAGACTGGACAACCAACTGTGATATTTGATTCCCTCTCGACACTAACAATCCGTCCAATTTGTTTCTGACCTTTTTTTGCTAATATCCTGTAGGGCTTTTGCACTGTATTTATGTCGGCTTCATCAGAATTATAGATATTATTTGGCTTAAAATTGAATTTTTTCATAACTTCTTCAAGTAGATCGAAAAATTGATCTACTGCAGTTCTATTAAAACCACTGGCCCTGCTTAAGCTTGTAGCTACAGGTTTTCGAATGGAAAGTTCTTGATGTCTCTGTAGAAATCCAGCTAATCAATCTTGTCCAGCCAATTTATTATCATTGTTGAATAGATGTGAAATTCCTAAGTTGGTTGCCACTTCAAAAGTAATTCGCCGATCGTCAAGTGGTGTTAGTCCATAAAACCTCTTTTGCATATCCAACAGATGTTCCACTAACAAATGTTCATCTCGGATCGTAAAAACTGGTTTGAAAATACCCGGAGAGGGACCCATAACAGCAATATCTGCATTTGATCTAACTAACTTCAACCGTCTTATTAGGCAAGTTTTAGGAATATTATACTTTATCGAAGCTGACCTTAAACTCATGCCGCTCTGCACAGCATTAACTTCAGATGCAGCTTCGGTTTCTCCCTATAATGGCATCGGTCTCTTCCTTTCATAGTTCCTCATCTAAAACAATAAATGTAAGCAAAAGTAACCACATATATTCTGGTTTAATAACGGCAAGGGGCATATAGGACCAAGGTCCCCCATGCCCCGTAACGCTGGCTCCTATTTACCCCGAGTGTATGCATACTTCAAAACTTATTACAACCACACTTTTCACTTTTCAAAACAACAGCTTATCCATATGAAAATACAGCTGAATGAATAATGTTTCACATGTGAAAAGAGCAGTTCATTAGCATACAGCAATTTTCTAAAAAAAAAACACGGTCCTTTCAAAGATCTTATGCGAATGTGCATAACAAGGAGATTGGACATAAGGTCTTATGTGAATTTTCTACGGTCTTGAGTTATTTGTAATAATATCTGCAAAACAATATTGACGTTCCATATCGTCACTTTGACATTTTCAGAGGAAAAACTATAAATCTTCAAAGTAAATTTTCTGGTACTTCTTCGCCATATTGCGCCAAGGAAAAATAATCTTTGTCTGTAATAGATTAACAAGTTTTGTATGACACATGAAATATTTTGTTCTTATGCCCTCTGACCTCCATTTTATTAAATCCTTAACCTCAAAATTTTCCCTGAAAAACTACTTTTATTTTCCTGGCTAACGAACTTATTCAAGGCACTTACAAAAGAAAAGTACCTTCCAAATTTCATAAAATCAACTTATTATTTTTTGTTATTGGGGTGTTTTGGAGTTTCAACAAATTGTGAACGCAATCTAACCCGAAAACTATATATATATATATATATATATATATATATATATATATATATATATATATATATATATATATATATATATATATATATATATATATATATATATATATATATATATATATATATATATATATATATATATATATATATATATATATATATATATATATATATATATATATATATATATATATATATAGTGTGAAACACATTTATGGAATAAAATTCATTATTCAGCAAAAAATAGTTTTTGTGAAAAACGCTGAGACACGTAAAGTTTAATTTGTCGAACATTATCTTATAATTATAGTTAAAAAAATTAAACTCCCACCGTTTTACTCCCCACCATTTTACCCCTACCACTTTATCCATTTTTTTTAATAGCAACCCTACATGTTTTCATCAAAATTCGATGGATCACATTTTTTGGAATGCGGAGATACTCCATATGTATGGTCTAATATTAAACTTTTCTATACATGGTGAAAATTTAATACCGGAATATTAAAACTAAACAGTTTACCCTGAAATTCAAATTTCGAAAATAAACTTAATAAAAACATGCCTTTCTTATAATAAAAATGTTCTCCAATCACTTACGGAATAATCTGCTCTGGAATTCTTCTCTGACTCTTATCTTAAATTTCTTATCTTGTCTTTTCTCTAAAACGTACTTGGTATCATTAATCGTTTCTTATTAACTACCAATTTTTGCAGTGTGAAAGGTGAAATTTAACAGTTCTGTTTTATTTTGTGGTGTATTGTGTTGAATGCACGGTCTCCTAATAAATTAGTCTTAGTTTTGTTCCGATAATTTCAATTAATTTTTGGTCTAATAATGCGACACTTAACCGAAACTCTGAGAACAGAAATATTAATGATGATTGGGTATGGTGATATGAGTAGAACACAGGTACAAGTTGTTAACCTATTTAATGAAAAACATCCAGATTTGTCCCTACTAACCCAGGGAACTGTGTCACAGTTTCGTGATTATGGACACGTTAAACCATTACCTAGGAGACCCAAGTTTGTTGAAGAAGATGTAAAACTCAATATTTTATTGGCTTTTCAACAAGAACCAACAACTTCTACCCGTCAAGTTGCACGTGAAAATGATGTTAGTCAATCAACAGTTTTAAGGTGTATCAAAAACGAAAAACGCATCCCTATAAACCACAACACGTTCAAGAGTTGATTGGCGGTGATTCTGATAGAAGACTGCAATTTTGTGAACAACTGGTGGACATGTTACATAGAAATGTTATTTCTTCCGCTGACGTTCTGTTTTCCGATAAAGAAACATTTCTTTTGAATGGCTTTGTAAACAGACAAAATTGCAAATACTGGGCTGCCGAAAACCGCCACTGGATGCGACAAACTCACACTCAGCGTCCTCAGAAGTTGAACGTTTTGGCTGGTATCATTGGTGGTCACGTAGTTAGACCTGTGTTTATAGAAAATCTAAACGGTCCAAGATATTTAGGAATGCTAAGAGAACAGGTTGTTCCAATGTTAGCAAAATTGTACCTAAATGTAATGTAACCTAATATTCCCCATGAAAGGATATGGTTGCAACAAGACGGTGCCCCGCCCCACTTTGCTCTTCAAGTACGGGAGTATTTACACGAAGCCTTTCCACAAGGATGGATTGCAAGAAGATGTTTCGTAGAATGGCCCGCTAGATCACCTTTTGATGCATTTTTATGGGTATACCTTAAAAACAGAGTGTATAAAACGTAACCTGCTGATTTAGATGATTTAAAAATGAAAATAACAACAGAAATTAAGTACGTAACGCCTGACGTGTTGAACCGAGTTAGAGAAGAATTCCAGAGCAGATTATTTCGTTGTGTGCAAGTGAATGGAAAACATTTTGAACAGTTATTATAAGAAAGGAACGTTTTTATTAAGTTTATTTTCGAAATTTGAATTACAGGGTTTTAATACTCCGGTATTAAATTTCCACCCTGTATTGAAAACTGTAATATTAGACCATATATTTGGGGTATCTCCGCATTCAGATAAATGTGATTCATCGAATGGTGATGAAAAAATGTAGGGTTGCTATTTTTTTAAAATGGATAAAGTGGTGGGGGTAAAATCGTGAGAGTTTAATTTTTTTAACTATGCTCATAAGATAATGTTCGACAAATTAAACTTCACGTGTCTCAGCGTTTTCCACAAAAACTATTTTTTGCTGAATAATGAATTTTATTCAATAAGTTGGTTTCACACTATATATATATATATATATATATATATATATATATATATATATATATATATATATATATATATATACAGGGTGGCTTAAAAACGAAACAGACCGATTTGCCTCCAGAGAAATTTTTTGTTAAGAAACGCTGAAACACGTTAATTTTAATATTGAGAGGGACATGTTTTGACATAAAACTCAACTTTGTCACATCAACCCCTTAAGGGTGGTGATAACAACCCTTATATTTTAAATAGAGAACATGGATCGAGTGTTACATCATTTGAAAGCTCTTTTTTTCTGAATTCAGCACACAAATTTTTGTGGAAGTTTTATCAACCCCTTTAAAAATTATTCCAGTTGGAGTTGCAAGAACGCATTTCATTCATTTTGATAAGAAATGCACTAATTAATCAATTTTTCGTTAAAAAAACTAAAAAACAAAACCAAACGTTCAAAAATGTTTATTCAGTTAAGTAAGTGTTCAAATTGTTGACCACCAGCTTCCATACAAAAGTACAAATTTTGTTCAAAACGAGCTCTGACATTTGGGAGCTTTTGTGGAATTAATAAGACGGTATTCTTCAACAATGCGTCGTCGTAATTCTACCAGAGACTCCGGTTCTGTTGCGAAAATTCTAGTCTTTAAATGGTCCCATAGAAAGAAGTCTAAAGAAGTAGTTAAATCCGGTGATCTAGGGGGGCACTCAATAGCACCTCTACGCCCAATCCATTGCTCAGAAAACTCTCTGTTCAAAAACTCCCTAACACGTTGTGAAAAAATGCGGAGGAGCTTCATCTTGTTGAAACACTAATTGATTTTCTTGATAGCGATAATCATTTTCAACAATGTCAATTAGTAGAGGGTAAACGATATCTTCTAGTAACTCCAAATACGTTTCGCCACTCAAATTGCCATCAAGAAAAATTGGTCAGATTAAACGTACACTCGTCTGAAAAACAGATATTGAACAGAAAGTTCCCATTATCAGCTACTCGTGCAGTCATAACTTCACAAAACTCTAGCCGCCGATGAAAACCATCTTCATTCAGTTGTTGTACAAGTTGAATTTTATACGGGTGAAACTTATGATGTTTCAGTATTCGCTGAATAGTTCTTCTTTTGATGTTTGAAACAGTGGCCAATTTTTTCGTGCTCAAAGTTGGGTCTGCAGCAATTTGTCCTAAAACTTCAATCTCAGTAGTCTCATTTCTAACCGGAAATTCACGTTCAGGATCCCGTTTTTTGTTGGCTACTAAACCACTTTGTCGAAACTTTGCAACTAACTCCAAAATGTATTTTCTGTTAACATGTCTGTTCGGATGTCGTTCATTAAACAAATTTGCGGTACGGTTGGCACGGTCATCGTTTTTGACAAAAAGAGTAATTATTTGAACTCTTTCTTCTACAGAATTACAGAATACACCAATGCGAAATTAATTATCGGTAGTACTATCAAGTATCAAACCGACCGATAAACTGAAATAATAAACCGCATTTCTCTCATTCCGATAAGAAATGTTCTGATATTCAATTTTTTGTTTACAAACCAAGAAAACATTGACTATCAGCACATTTCTTATCGGAATGAGTGTAATGCGTTTTTGCATCTTTAACTGTGAATAATTTTTAAACGAGTTGATAAAACTTCCAAAAAAATTAGTGTGCTGAATTCAAAAAAGAAAGAGCTTTCAAATGATGTAACACTCGACCCATGTTCCCTATTTATTTAAAATATAAGGGTTGTTATCACCACCCTTAGGGGGTTGATGAGACAAAGTTGAGTTTAATGTCAGAACATGTCTCCCTCAATATTAAAATTGACGTGTTCAGCGTTTCTTGAAAAAACAATTTCTCTGGACGCAAATCGGTCTGTTTCGTTTTCAATGCGCCACCATATATATATATATATATATATATATATATATATATATATATATATATATATATATATATATATATATATTTATATTTATATTTATATTTATATTTATATTTATATTTATATTTATATTTATATTTATATTTATATTTATATTTATATTTATATTTATATTTATATTTATATTTATATTTATATTTATATTTATATTTATATTTATATTTATATTTATATTTATATTTATATTTATATTTATATTTATATTTATATTTATATTTATATTTATATTTATATATATTCGTGTCGTAAGATTTTGATGCTAAGAATTAATCTATTGTTGCCCAAAGTACGATTATTTTTGGACCAGCTTATAAAGATAAAACAACACGTTGCAAAAACTTTTATAACCAATTCTGATGGGTGAGGACCACCTGCATCAGATGCCTACATAGCAACAAGCACAAACCAAATGTCAACTTAATCGAAACTTATGAAAACACTAACCTTCCCTTCGGTTAATTTTCTAAATATAAGGGTTGATGTCCAATAGCGATATGCAGACAATGTAGTAGAATGACCCCATCTCCACATACCCATATCACACCACATAATACATCGATATAGAAGGAGAAATAGAAATACGTAGTAGCACCGGTTCAGGAACAGCGGGTCAAGTTTGGCAGCTGTCGGCTTCTTTTGTGAGCGACTTGAACTAACCAGCCAGCCAACCCCTGGGGTGTCTAAAGGGTGCAAGGCACGCGTCAAGTCTTCCCCTCGTCGCCCTCCAGGTGCATAAGCCGCGAGGTCCATACCTGCCGCTGCCGTTGCTTCTTTCCACCCCGCTCTGAATGCGATGCAATATCGCTAATGAAGTCAGTCAACCGCCCCGTCACCGGTCTACCGTTTAATTAAGAGGGCCAAATTAAATGTATGCCGTCGTGATCTTCTCCATGCTACATGCCCTTCTTATGCCATGCTAAATAAAGTACCCTACCTGGTGTGCTCATCCAACAGAAAAATGTTTAATCGATATTTAGAGCTTTGTCATGCATTTGAACGGTTATTACTGTTACCATTGTGAATAATGAATCGAAAGGAATAATTCACACCCGCCACTATATACAACATATTACACAGAGTGTTACCTTGCCTCGACTCACCTTTTCAAGTAGTGCTCAACTTCAATCACTAAAGAAAACCTGCTAATGATTTAGTTAATAATTTAAAATTTAATAAGATAAAATTGTACAATTTTAAATAAATATTTTGTAAAGGTTTTTCCTAATATCTTTCTGGTTACTCAATTATTAATTGGAAATATTAAAAGTTTAGTTAAAGTGGATACTTACTTCTTCTGGGTTGATTTTGACCTTCTGTACTTTTAGTACAACATTCTAACACTTTCGATCGATAAATATTAGTTCGGTATCTTAATACTCACGATAACAAAGTATTATTTATACTGCCGATGAGTATAAGAAAACCTGGTAAGGAAGTTTATCTCAATAACAAACAAAAGTACTTACAACACAACAATAGTTTTTATTAATTGTTTAAAATGTAAACAGTGATATAAATGTTAAATTGTAAATATCGGCAATAAATCAATTACTATTAACTGAACTTCAAAATAAGTCTTATATGCAAAGACTCTTAAATATGTAAGGGTAGATGCATTATCACAACAATTAGAACCGCAGACCGAGTTCGCTTTAATTAGAGCTCGCCACGGCATACTGATTGCTGCGAAAATACACCTATAAAGTAATACGGCTATGGTAGACAGCCTTCCAACACTAAGTGAGTGGTGAACGTGTCGCCACCTAGTTGCGAAACCAAGTAGTATGTTGTCACGCTAGCTCCAAATAACACAAAGTGTTAAAAAAATAGAGACCCTATACAACCAACTAACAATTTAGTACATTCTCAGCACTAGCCCATTTCTACCCTAATATAGGGACAAAGTATGTAAGGCTAGATGCATTCTCACAACAATTAGAACCGCAGACCGGTTTCGCTCTAATTAGAGCTCGCCATTACGGCATACTAATTGCTGCGAAAATACACTTATAAAGTAATACGGCTATGGTAGCCAGCTTTCCAACGCTATATCTATTATATATATATATATATATATATATATATATATATATATATATATATATATATATATATATATATATATATATATATATATATATATATATATAATGGGACATGAGACGACTTGTCCCTTATTTGTTGGTGGAAGTCATTTCCGGCTTGATCGATTATCTGCCTGCACCTGCTCTTTCCTGATACAACTGCAGCGTGAGCGTCGCTGCTATGATTTTTGAGCTAGAAATTAGAGGCGGAATTTTAAGCAACTACTGCTTTTTGGCAAGGTTTATTGAACCATAGTTTTGATTTGGAATTGAAATGTTTCGTTGACTGAGGAATTCTGTGGGAAAATGGATATCTGCTCAGGGAAACGAGCCCGATCTCTACTAGCTACATCAGATCTCGGCTGACAGCAAATGGTTCAACGGCTTGCCCTGTGCCACTTACAGAATTTGAAAACTGGAGCCAGTTAGGATTATGGAAATTAAAATCACCAAGCCAAACAACTTTGTAATCCGGGAAGAGCGCGGTAACAAAGCAAGCATTCGATAAACAAAATACTTTTTTCGGCAACCGTCCGGGAAGTACCCACTTCCCGAACGCTTTTTCTTTGAGAAAGTAGCATTTCTCCGGCCTAGTCCGGGAAGTACGTACTTCCCGGACTAGGCCGGGAAGAATCACATCGTTGTTGTCATTGTGAATATGAAAATCTTGGTAGATATGATTTTGCTAAATACAGTTGAACAATACCATCGCAACGAAATAACGACTGACAGCTATCTGAAATGAAATTAGTTGACATTTTAATTTTCGAAAGTTTGCATGGTTTTTGGTCGCAATTGTCTCAATAAACTATGGAAAGCAACGGCGATAGTGAGTTTGAAACATCACAAATTTGAAGAGACACGGTGGCTGGACGTCTACCAATGTCGCTGCAGGATATATAGACAATTCACTAACAAACAAAATTAAAATTGCCAATACCATTCAAAAATTATCAGATGAAAACAATCAATATGAAACGGAAACTTTACCTTCTTGTTCTGACTACAAAAGGCATTTAAATATACCAAGCATTTCAAACAAATTAAATCCTTTCAATATTAGCAATTGCTCGAATTTTAACATAAATATTAATATAAATTAGAATTAGAATATTTCTGTTAGTACCTATCTTCTGTTCGAATTTCAATATTTAATACAAATAAGATTTAAAATGTTCGAAATTTTGTTCTACAAAGAAATATAATAAAGAAATGTGTCTCATTGATTTGTTATTCTACACGGTTGCCGAAAAAATAGTGTACGCAACACGTCCGAAAACAGTCCGAATTTTGTCGACTCGTCCAAAAAAAAAACAGTATTTTCCAGACTTGTAACGTAAATTACTATTCTCGCTAATAAACATTTTAATCTGAGGACCTGAGGAAGATGTTCATCAAGTCAAACGTTTAGATTGTTGTAAGGTATAGGGCGGAAAGCTGAACATAGACTAAGTAATACACCAAGAGGACAGATGCCTCTGAAAGTTTGACATGAAGAAAAATGAAAAAGATAAGGTACACTGGTTTACAAGAACAATGTGAACCATCTGAAGGAAAAATTTGCCAAGAGATAACGGCTACACCTCTAGAAGTCATTAAATAACGTGCTACGAGAACTCATCGGTGGATTTGGATATCCTCAGGAACAAAATGGAGCTCATTTAAATCATATGATTTAGTATTTTCTAAATTCATTTAACAAACTTAATTGTCATTGAATTTATTGACACTGTGTAGTAATGTTTTAAGGTAGAAAGTTCCATTGCTATAATTATTATTTTATATAATCAGGCACGTTTATTTACAGCGTATGTAAAAAAGCAAGTCAGAAGGTAGATACAGCTGCCGACGTGCAGTTATGAATTGTAAAATAAACACAGAGCTTCTGTGACAGAGCGCCGATAACACAACTTATAAATTATAGACCATTTGCAAATGTATACCTACTCACACTGTGTTATTTTACTTTTTCTAGATTACAAGAAGGGCATAACGATGTGGAACTTCGTTAAATAACATTCTCTTTCCTATCAATCAATATTTACCTCGTATTACACAACATATGCATAAATCACACACATAAGTACACGCATTCTATTGATTTTCTATTGTTCTTTATTAAGCACCAGCTATTTCCGCGTCTATGGCCAATCACCGACGCCAAAAAGTAGCTTCGTCTCACTCTCCTGGAAATTTTGCAGAAACTCTTTGTTGTTATATGGACATCATCTTCTGTACAACATACAGAATTGACAAACTAACCGCCATCCATATATATATATATATATATATATATATATATATATATATATATATATATATATATATATATATATATATATATATATATATAATTCAGCACTATTAGTGAATTTTCTTTAAAAAATTCACTAATGAGAAGATCCCGACTTTTGAATTTTAAAAAAAAATTTCTTCAAATGAGCGCTATTTAGGACCCCTGGAACCCAAATCCGAGGTCGGTTTTAGACTTTATATGTTTATATATATATATATATATATATATATATATATATATATATATATATATATATATATATATATATATATATATATATATATATATGTTTATATATTTATGTGTCACACCTATAACTAAAAAAATAATGGACCGATTTTGATAAAATTAGGTGAGTACCTTCCTTTCGCGAGTGTCTTGGATAAGTTCGTTAGCAAGGAAAATCCGGCGAGGTTTTTCCGGAAAATTTTGTGTTTTTTTTTTAAAAAATCGAATTTTTTTTATCTCCGGAATTAACAAAGTAAGGGCAACGAAAATTGGTACACGGGTTTATATCATTATAGGTAAAACTCAGCGCTGTAGCTTAAATGACAAAAAAGTTACAGGCATTTAACGAAAACTAAATTTGGGTTTTCTTCAAAACGTAAAAGTCGCGATTTTAAACGTCAAAATTGTTAATATTTGGGCAATGAACCTGAAATTAATATGATCTATGGAAGGAAAATGTCTCAATAATAATGTTTACAAAGCCTGAGCTCTTAGTTTCAATCGTCACTGTCCTTCATTTAACTAAAATAGTCCCAGAAAATTCATTTCAAATAGACCATTTCTCTGATGCTTTAGCACTAGTGTTGGCTATAGAGTTTATCGTTTAATGGTATATCATTTTTGTCGAATTTTCGTAAAAAATCATTAAAGCGCAATATTTTTTTTTTATGTCAACAACACACCACGAGGGCTTACAGCCTAAATACTGTCGTACCGTGGGTGTTGACAAGGAGGAAAGAGGCAGCTTGTTAATTCTGGACTTGAAGGTTTGGAGGTTCGGAGGAGAAGGAAAAACATGTGCCGGCAAGGAATTCCACAACTTGGAAGTCCTCGGGACAAAAGAGCGGGCATAACAAGATGTTCTATGTCTGGTGACCTGGACAGTAAAAGGGTGCATTCGCTCTGTTCCCCTGGTAGATCTGCTGGGGGCAGCAGGTGGGGGAATTATGGAGGAAAGCTCCTCTGAGCAGTGCCCGTGCAGATATCTATAAAAGAGAGAGAGGTCACCAACGGCACGTCGGTGGGCAAGGGATGGAAGCCTTTGGGTGAGGGCAGGCTCACCGATGAGACGTATAGCTCTCTTTTGAATGGAGTCCAGGATAGCGAGTGTAGAAGCGGCAGCTGCACCCCAGATGTGGGAGCAGTATTCGAGGTTTGGCCTTATTTGTGAAGTGTATAAGGTATAGAGATTAGTTGGTGAAAAGTATTTGCGAGCCCGGAAGAGGAAACCCAATTTCTTAGCAGCCGCTTCTGCAATTGATGTAACATGTTGGTGCCAATTAAGATTTCGATCCACAGAAATGCCAACAAGAGAAAAGGACTCATTACTTTGAATAACTTGGTTGTTCATTGTGATGGGTCTAGGGCTGCTGTATCTCTTGTGAGAAAGAAAGCAAGACTTGGTTTTGGTGGGGTTGAATTGTACAAGATTTCTACTTCCCCAGTCTAATATTTTTTGGAGGTCCACGGAGACAGAACCCTCCATGAGTCTGCGATCCTCATCTAACTGGGCTAAAGAGACAGGCTTAGAATATTGTATATTTGAGTGGAGGGTGCTGTCGTCCGCGTAACTGTGAACTGGGTTGGATGTGCTAGAGAGGAGGTCATTGATGTGGAGAAGAAACAAAGTAGGGGCTAAAGCTGAACCTTGAGGAACTCCTGCATTAATTGGATACAGTTTAGAGGAATGGCCATCCACAACAACAGATATGCTCCTGTTGGAGAGGAAATTTGCTGTCCAGGTACAAAGTTTTGGTGGTAGGCCATAGGCCGGAAGTTTATTAAGCAGCGCTGCGTGCCAGACCTGGTCGAATGCTTTGGATATGTCTAGAGCAACAATCTGGGATTCACCGTGTTGTTCCATAGACTTGTTCCAAGAATGGGTGACAAAGGAAGGGAGGTCGGCAGTCGATCTGCGCTGACGGAATCCATACTGCCTGTCGTGGATTAGACTGTGATTTTCAAGGAATTTTAGTAGTTCAGTGTTTATATACTTTTCCATCACTTTAGAGATGACTGAAAGGAGAGAAATAGGCCTGTAGTTGCTAGGAAGCGCTTTGGATCCTTTCTTGGGGATGGGTTGTACTCGAGCAGTTTTCCAGTTACTAGGGAATATGCCTTTATTGTAAGATATCTGAAACAGGCGAGTCAGGACAGGAGCAAGTTCTGGTGCGCATTTTTTGAGAACAATTGCTGGGATCTCGTCAAGGCCAGAGGCTTTCCTGGTATTAAGAGAAGAGAGCATCTTTCGTACCTTTTTAGTTTTGAAAATGATATCAGTCATTTTATGCGCGACATTGGGGACTGTTGGTGGTTGAACATTTGGAGGTGGGTTGAGAGTAGAATTTCCGGCGAACAACGAAGCAAAAAGTTCAGCCTTGCCCAGGGCGGTAGAAACAATTTCATCCCCTGAGACAAGAGGTGGGAACGTGCTCTTGCAGAAATTATTCCCAATAGACTTAGCAAGAGTCCAGAAGGGTTTGCCGCCGTTGGAGCTTGACAGGACTTTGTTTTTAATGTGGTTATTAAACGAGTTTTTTGCCTCAGAAAGAATGCGGACATAGCGGTTTCTTGCGTCGTTGAATGCTTGACGATTTTCTTGACTGGGATTGTGTAGAAGCGTTTTGTGAGCTTTGACCTTTTCAAGTCTGGCCTTGTCACAGGATTTAGAGAACCAGGGCTTTTGAGTGGCTGAAGAGGTTTTCTGTGTACGTGGAATAAATAATTCCATGCCAGCTTGGATAATTTCGGTGACGTTTTGTATCCGTTATTATGCAAGTTCGGAAAAAAAGTTGTATACATTAATTGTAGGGTGTCTTAAGCTACATCTTAAAAAATATTTCCACAATTACAGGGTGGCCCATAAGTCGTTGGTGATTCAAATGTTCTTTTTTTTTAGTGATTTTTTAAATCGAACACGCCCTATGTTATTGCATTTTTGTATTTCCATCGAAATATAATACATCTTTGTAAGAAAAGAAATTCGGGACGCAGCAAGTGCGTTATGGTAGCGAATTTTCATTAAATGCTTCAAATTTTGAATCATTTGCTATTAACCTATAAGGTTGACCAGAAAACCAGTTTTTTCGGGAACAATTTAAGTTTACTTTCGGAAATTTTTGTACATTTTCAAACAATAAAGTTATTTTGATGAAACATGACACATTGTTTCTAATATATAGATTATACTGGTAACCAAATTTGGTGCTTGCTTTCTTAAAAAAAACATATTTGCTATTAAAAACATTTTAATGAAAATTTACTACCATAACGCACTTGCTGCGTCCAGCGTTGTTTTTTTTTGGATATGTTTAATGTTGTTTCTTTTTAGTTTATATTATAGTTTTAAATTGTAAGAATGGAGAAATAGTAGGTTTTAATTTTTGTGTATCGTTCTGTCAGCTTTGTGGGCGCTTTATAAAAATTGTATAATTAAATGTTTAGGTTCCAAATATTTAGTATATCGTGTATGTATCTCGTTTTTTTATGACAACTTGTTATATAGTTTTCTGTTTTATATCTATAGTCAATGGTTTTATATTACCAGTGCTTATGAATAAGTCAATGGAAATTAAACTTAATATGCTTATAAACGCAAAGTTCTTTTTATTTACCTTACGACAAATACATTTTACCTGCTTTTCCTTTCTTACCTGCCTCGGCTATGTGATCTTTCGTCTCTAAAGGTTTGACTTATTAGGGTTAAAAACTCTTAACACAAATTTCATTAGTGCGAAAAGTTATAAATGTAGCAAATTGTAGATTTATAACTCCCTCTGGTATCCAAAAGATTATTTAATTTATTTTTATCTTCTCATTGTAGATTCCCCTACCTGCATTTATCTACTATATATTCAGCCAATAAAATACAATTTTTAACAATCAATGATAATTACTTTAAAGAGAATATACAAATGTTTCCACATAACAATGATTTTTATTACATGTATTTTCTATTTAACACGGACCCGTTTTCTCCCTCTTATTGAATTTTATTTCTTATAAACATATATAATAATTCATTCACACTACGCAATTTAAACTTTAAGCTACGTCGTTCAACATAAAATGTTTACTACAGATTCCGCTTCGATATTGCTAATTATGACACCCGCTGATAGAGTTTGTTACCATAGAAACAATGTGATAAAATGGATGGTTTAATTTTGTTACGATACCTGGCTTCTGATCCCTCTACTGTCATCCATCTTGATTATGTATTTTAATACCAAATTATCTCTTCACCGATAATATTGCCTGCTTTTATGTCGAAATATGAGGTTATTTCTGTCTTCTTGTTTATTTGTGCAGTTAATAGCCAATTTTTGTGTAACAAGCTCTGCAAATGATGCTTATATACTGTTCACGAACATCGCGTCACCTGCATCGATCACCATTATCACTTATATTACCGTTTACACCTTGCCTTTTGGTTTTAAAACAGATTTATCATATGTATTAGGTAAATACTACGATTTACCCTTTAGGTTATCTGGACAGATTTTATAAATTTTAATACGGGTTTATTGTATTATTTAATATGACTGCGTTATAATTTCTTTTACTGCTGCTAGTTCTGGCACAAGAAGTAAGTGCTTCTTAAAAAACAAAAACCAATTGTTTTTACGAATGTTTCTGGTTTTCAATTAATAACCAATAAACCCATTTATTTACAGTCTGTAGCCCATAACATTGCTGATTTACAAACATGATCCAGGATAAAGCTATTTCATGGGACATATAATTTCAATTATCATGAACTCAGTTGGCATTGACTATTTTATTTATTGTGGTAAGTTTAATTTTTGATATTTATAGTTTCTAAGCCCTTATAAAGTATAATACATTTTAAATGCCTTGTTATTGTTTTATCTTTGACTGTTTCATACCTATCGTTTAGTAAATCTGTTTCTCATCCTTTTACATCTACTTTTTTATGAAGCTAAATAATATTTATTACTTAAATTACGATCAAACAACTTGTTTTACTGAACGTTTTTGAAATACTTAAGCTCCACCTTGTCCTGCAATCGTTTTATACTCAAACTATATAGTTTTTATATGAAATTATTGTCACTTTAGGTTTGATATAGATTATAGATTTCGTGGACTGTATAGATAGTTGACAAAATTGCTTTTTATATTTTGCTATATATATATATATATATATATATATATATATATATATATATATATATATATATATATATATATATATATATATATATATATATATATATATATATATATACTTTTATGAGTTATGTATAGTTCTGATTTTACTTTTATTTTTTAGGTGCTCGTAAAGTGAATTTATTCTATTCCTGACCTGACTATAGGTTTGGTTTAACAAACATGGAAATTCAAAATTTGAGACTGAATCTTATTTTGTGTATCGTGTATATTGGTTTGTATATATAGGTACACTCAACAATATATATATATATATATATATATATATATATATATATATATATATATATATATATATATATATATATATATATATATCGTAAAACAAAGTGTTATAAACATCTACATGTTTCACGGTACAATATATTTGACTATATGTATTGGAAATTGTATTAATTTTAGCGTTGTACCTCTCTAGATGTCGTGCCCGAAACAGTTAACTCTGTGATGTGTTTGTGTAATTTAAACGCAATTCACTTAGTCTTGAATACAGTCTTTAATATTTGAAGTTGATAAACATAAATTTTAGTTATGATTCTCCAGAGCCTGTAATTTGCTCTCTTTGTGTGTTTGTACTCTGATTAACCCCGACCCGACAACCTTTTAATAAAGAAGAGCGGTACAATCATTCCTATTAGTATTCCAATTATACTTAAATAGATTACCTACAGTTTAATCTTATATTTCTCGCTTATATCACAATAATAAAATTAAGTATGTTAAACTCTTGTATACTTAACTAATTAATTAGGCGTTTCACATAGATTTGCGATTTCCAAATAAATTTCAACTGCGTTAAAAGCTGTTGATCATCAAGCAATGCAATAGCATATTAAAACTTATAGATAAAGCAAAAATTCTATAACAATCATTTTAAGAACATGTTGGTTAATAAGGAGCGACAGAACAATGAGTATATCAGTATCTTTTTGATGCAAATCATTAAATTAATAATACATATCTTAGAGTATTCAAAGAGCTAGAGCACAAACAGCCATGAAATTCCTGTGAAAGCATATTTATTTATAAAATACAAAAACAACATAAAACCTTCTCTATAGCTTGCTTTAAAAAATATCAGCGATAACATGCATACCTACATAGTAATATTTTTTAAACTTCCTGTAGTAAATATCTTATCTCGTTTTCGCAGAGCGATGGAATTATAAAAACATTTTTTTACCTTTCTTCTAGTCAAATTCATTATATAAATCTCTAATGGAGCCACCTCTGTTAGCGAGAGTATCGCCAGATTTAAGAATGTGGTTGTGGTAATGCATATTTGACCAAAGTTTAAATAATTTCAAACGCTTCGGAAATCCCCCTTTCTTTCACCAAACAGTCATGATCAAAATTGTCACGACAATAAGGCAAAACTAGTTTTAAGCCAACTGGCAAATAAACACTAAATTTAAAAAAGGCTGGACGCAGCGAGTACGTTATGGAGGAGTTTTCATAAAAAATGTTTTTAATGACAAATATGTCTCTAATGCAAGCAGGCATAAATCTGGTTACCGATATAACCTATATACTAGAAACAACGTACCATATTTCATCAAAATAACTTATTGTTTGAAAATGTACAAAAATGTTCCGAAAATAAACTTAAAGTGTTTCCGAGAAAACTGGTTTCCTAGCCAACAAACCCTAGGTTAATAGCAAATTGAGTAATTGAAATGTAATAATAACACCACAGTAGACAATTTGGAGCATTTGATGAAAATTATCTACCAAAACGCACTTACTGCGTCTCGATATTTTTTCTTACAAACACGCATCATATTTCGATAAAAAATGCAATCATATAAGCGCGAAAAAAAATTGTAGGTTTTATCAATGACTTATGGGTCAGCCTGTGATTGTCAAAATAATTTTATAAGATGGAGCTCAAGACACCCTATAATTAACATATATAACTTTTTCTCGTATCTTGCATAATAACAATTATATCGATATATATTACCGTAGAAATGCGACACCCTGTATAGATGTAAACAGATAAAAACTGAAACTAAACCCGAATATGGATTCTAGTGGGCCTAGTTTGCGCTCATTTAAAGAAATCTTTTTCAAATTCAAAAGTCGCGGTCTCCTCATTAATGAATTTTTTCTAGGAAAATTAGCTAAAAATTATAGACGATTAAATCATAAACTTAACTAAAAAAACTACCGCCACAGCATCAGAGAAAGGGTTTATTTTAAATAAAATTTCTGGAAATATTTTAGTAAAATGAAGGACAATGGCGGTTGAAGCTGAAACTTAAGCGTTTGCAGAACACTTTTCTTGCGACATGTTCTTTAGATAATCCGTATTTGTTTCAGGTTCTTTGCCTAAATGTTGCCAGTTTTGACGTTTCAAATCGTCAAAAAGTCAATCTATGTGTGAAACATATTTTACAAAAGGGGGAAAAATCCTGGAAACAATTTAAAAACATTTAATGAAATCATTGTGTTTTAACGTAATTCTTAAAATTATTTGACTATACTATAATTTTTCTTTGTTCGTGTTTTGGGTATATTTTAAAATGATCTTAAAAAGTAAATGCACTAAACTCAACCTAGGTATAAGTCTCGTTGTTTCCCGAAGGAAACGTGATTGGCACATGTACTCGTGGTTAGCTATTGCCTTCCGAACCGAAGGCATTTAAAAGCACACGGTGTTCCCACGAGGTTACCCATCCAAGTACTGTTCCTGCCCGACCTTGCTTAACTTCGGTGATCGCACCGATATGTTGAATGCGATGTAGCCGTTGCCGTGCCATAAAATCATCTTGCCTTACTTTTTGTTGTCCGTAGTTTAAATTCTCCGCTTCCACCAAATGTTAACATTATTAAGTTTAAAACCTATTCAACAGTATTTTATAACACAAACTCGCTATTGTTTAAACGAAACTTGACAGGCGCTTACCTCTGGTAGGTATCTTGGATGATTCAGTTTGCTAAATTAATAAGACTAGTTTTGTCGAGAACTTAGGATTAAATTAACATGTAAAAGACAGGTTGTCAAAATAAAAATATGTATACATTTATATATATATATATATATATATATATATATATATATATATATATATATATATATATATATATGAATAAAAACAAATGAAATACTACAAACATGTATATTTAAGTACACTTGGACCTGACGATCGTTTCACTAACCAAGTTAGCGTCATCAGAGGATGAAACATTCTGAATACCTAAAAAACTAACATCAACTTATATACCGGATCTTAAGTAAAGAGATCGAACTGAGATGGGAAACTAGTCGCAGGCAGATTTCACAGTGTATTGTATTTTTATTGCCGGACTACTACTTTATCTAAAAAGTGTCCATCTGTAATAGTTTTGAGAAGGTTCAACGACAGCTAAATGAACATCGATTCCTTTGGCGGCAATAACTGTATACTTATGTTATCTTTAGAACGTGCCGAAAGCGTGGGAATTTGATTTAACAAATCAATCGATCAGGTGACTCGTAGTTGGCGGTGGTGAAGAGTTCATACAGTTTTTGTTGTAACTATATTTCGCAATATATACGCTTTCGAACCCGTTTAGCTGTCCTGGTTTTCTAACATTTTATTATTAATTTCAGATTATCTTTATCAACGTGATGATTATTATCCCAAATGTGTCGGGCGACAGAAGACTTATCTACAGTACGGTAACATAATTGGGATAAGTGTTATTTGAATCTAATTCCAATCGATCTTTTTGTTTGTCCGACGTATTTAAGATTACAATCTTTACAACTTACTACTGCTTTCCGTTTCAATAATCAAGCCATGATAACGTTATAGAACAATATTTCAGTTAGTAAAAAATAACATTTGTTTTGGTCGATACATCAAATTTATCTACATTAATTTGGATGTGTGGCAGGCTACAAAGTGATGAGTCGAAAATATTTGCCTGGTAAGATTTGGACGAAGATAGTTTGAATAGAAGGGATAATGGTGAAGAGAAACGTAAAATTTTATTATTGCCGTGTCACTTTTTATGGTACTAATTATTTAAAATATTTCTGATGACCTAACTTTGTTAGTGAAACGATCGTCAGATCTTTAAAAATGTGTTGTTAATTGGGTTCTCCAAATTATACTTATCTGTGCTCATCACAGGTTACAACCTTCACTTAGTAGCTTAACTACTGCTCCAATTGTACATTAGAGTTATCGTGACGTAAGAATTAGTTTTTTTTTTATCAGGTACATTGTATAATTTGTCTCAGTAAATAAGTATATAAATATGTAAATAAGTAAATATATTTGCTTCTCCGACAAACAATGATAGTATCTCTCTTAAATCTTAGCTGTTCCAGAGAGGGTCTCCCCTGTTATATAAAATATGTTTACCACCTGTAGAACAACCTTATTGTAAATGCCTTGAACAAGTCTTACAGATAAGTTCCCCTTCGTTTATACTTGTGACGTCATCTATTCAAGACGTTTGCCTTGGAAGGTCACAGGAACTTAGTCAGCGTGAAGGTGAAATTGTTATCTACATATGGTGGCGCTATGGATATAAAATAAAAAATCTCTGGACGCAACAAGTGCGTTATGGTAGCGAATTTACTTTAAAATATTTTTTATAGCAAATGTATTTCTTTGATGAAAGCATGCATCAAACTTGGTTGCCTATATAGTAGAAACAATGTACCATATTTCATCGAAATAACTGTATTGTTTGAAAATATATAAACATTTTTCTAAAATCTGGATGCAGCATATGTGTTATGGAAGTGAATTTCCATAAAAATGTTTTTAATAGCAAATACGAGCAGGCATCAATCTGATTATCGGTATAGCCTATGTAGTAGAAACAATTTACTATATTTTATCAAAATTACTTATGGTTTGAAAATATACAAAAAATTTCCGAAAATAAGCTTAAATGTTGGTTTTCTAACCAACAAAGCTTACGTTAATAGCAAATTGAGTTATTGAAATTTGAGGGATTTAATGAAAATTCGGTAAATTTGCAGATTAGCTCCCGAACGATTTTCAAAAAATTGTTTTCAGAAATATTACTAGGACCTCACCTGGATGTACAAACCACAAGAAAAATTTCTGGTTCACACCTCCCAAGGAAGTTACGGGACTGGGAGTGAATAGGGGTGCTGGGCGGGGTAGGTAATAAAAAGGAAATATGAGCAGAAAAAACGAAGAAAACTGCTTAAAAGCTGTCTATTTGAAGCCATATCCTCATTAAACACCGACTTCCCCGCACAGCACCCCTATTCGCCCTCAGGTCACGTAACTTCCTTGGGGGGTATGAACAAGAAGTTTTTCTTGTGGTTTATGCAACGAGGGGGAAGGAAAATGCCTACGACGAAGCAGGACCCCCCCTGCTTCGACTTGTGGTTGGGTTGGGGGGTTGGGGGTGGCTGCTTCGTGGTGGGGATTTTCCTTCCCCCCTAGCGTGCATACAACCACCCTCGTTGCATAAACTACAAGACAAATTTCTTGTTCATACCCGCCAAAGAAGTTACGGCACCTGAGGGAATAGGGGTGCTGTGCAGGGTAGGAAGGGTTTTCCTTTTTACTACTTACCCCGCCCAGCACCCCTATTCACTCCTGGTCCCGTAACTTCCTTGGGGGGTGTGAACAAGAAATTTTTCTTGGGGTTTGTGCATCCAGGGGGGCCCTAGGCAAGTTTCTGAAAACAGTTTTTTGAAAAGCGTTCGCGAGCTAATCTACAAATTTACCGAAAATTCGCTACCAAAACGCGCTTACTGCGACCAGATTTTTTTCTTATAAACGCATCATATTTCGATAAAAAATGAAAAAATGCATTAACGAATTTGTTCTACGAAAAATAGCTAAAAAAATTATAGGCCGTTAAACCATAAACTTCACTAAACCTACAAATAAATATCCAAAAAGGCATCAACTTAACTCAACTGACAGCCAAAGCATCAAAGAAAGGATCTATTTGAAATGAATATTTTGTAAATATTTCAGTAAAATGAAGGGCAAAGACGGTTGAATATGACACTTAAGGGCTTGCAGAACACTCTTCTTGCAACATTTTCTTTTCACAATCGGTATTTGTTTCACGTTCTTTGCCTAAACATTTTCAATTTTGACGTTTAAAATTGCGAGTTTGACGTTTTGAGGAAAACTCCAAAATTTGTTTCTTTAAGTGCCCATAACTTCGTTGTCTTTAAAGCTAGAGACCTAAATTTTGGAGTTCACTCTTTATAATACAAATATGCGCACCTAACTTGGTTGCCCTTACTTTATCATTTACGAAGATATGAATTTTTTTAGAAAGAAAACACAAAATGTTCCGGGAAAACCTGGTCCGATTTTCCTAGCTAACGAACTTATCCAAGCCACTTGCACTTTAAATTCGCTAATAGGGGCCATCATTATTGGCAAGTCTGGGTTAATTTATGTGGTATTAGTCGCAGCATAATTATTTTATGCTGTGGTATTAGTAAACAGGGTATTCATTGTTTTCTGGTATATAAAGTATCTTTTTATTTAAAAAAAAAACGGTAAAGAAGTGTAATTTATTCATACTATCTACGAGGTTACACGAGATTATATATATATATATATATATATATATATATATATATATATATATATATATATATATATATATATATATATAACACAAAAGAAATTTTACAGAGGTGAGTATATGAAAATTGGATTTTAGCTTGTTTAGAATTCCTTTGTCGAAAAAAAGGCAACTCAGCAAATGGGGCTCGAAAAAATTAATAATCTTCAAAAAGCAAGAAATAAATGTTTTCCCCCCGTTAAAACTGCATTAAAAAAGACAATATGGAAGCAGGTCTACTTTAGTTTTTGAAATGTGCTATTGAACCCATTTTTTTTTAATTGACAATGTATGTCAATTTGTTATCAATTGAGATAGAAACGAACAGTGTTCCGAATTTTATTTTGCAACCGATAAGTAATAAAGGTAAAGTTAAGATGCTTACTGGCAATTAGGCCATTGCTGGCCCTTTTTGCGCATCTAAACTAACCTACTCTTCACCTTGAGCTCGATCTCAACGACGACAGTGATTTGAAAAATCATCCGCCGCCGGTGAGTCTCGAACCGTCGTCCCCCGCGTCCGAATTGGAAAGTCTGAATCGACTTTCCCATACGGCCACGGAGGCGCTTCCCGATAAGTAATTATCACAAAATATTTCAGGCAGATAAGGACTTTGCATGTATATCTTTTAATTTTTTTAATTGTATGATGTCGATGTCTCATATTTGGCCACCTTCTGCGCGACTGTCACTACTGATGAATAATTTACCTTTCGTGAAAATAAATTTAAAGTTACATAAATCAATAATCTGAAACAGCTGCATCAAAAAAGGGTATGCATTTTAAAACTGGACACACTTTCAACAATTCACAGTCCTTTAGATCCTACTTTGGCAGCCTCGCTTTCCACAACTAATCCTAGAGAAATTTGGAACCCTATAAAAGGATAATGACGTACTTACACGTCATAAGTAGTAAACAAATGTGATTTTATAGGTATTTGGACTAGTGGTAACATGAACATTTTTGTGGCTACATTTTGGTACTAACATGATGCAAGTGATTCGTGTCAGACTTTTGCATGCATTCATTATTTTAAAAGCAACAACAATTTATCAACTATTGAAGCTTACGAATTCGCTGGTTCCTTTGTATCCAATGTATGAGAACAATTTACATACGAATAAGAATAACAAATTAGAATTATGTCGCGTCATCTCCAAAATATCCGCATTTACATTTTTTTTTTCAAATTCACAGAGCGAATGTCTGGTAGATGACAAAGGGCAGGAGGCATAGCATTATTTGCATATAGTGTACGCGTATCTAAGGCCGGCTGACAATAAACGTGTATAATAAGTGACACATAGAACTAGTAACTAACAACAAGAGAGCGCGGCAGCGGCATGTGTGTAATGCCCCTTCAGAGATGATGGGGTGGTGCACCCCAGGACAGCTGCCTGTCGGGCACGTGAGGAGTTCCCCTCATCCAACAACCAACGCACACCTGGCCCATAACCCATAACAATGCCCTGTGATTACGTATTCCCTCTACCTTATTTACTATACCTACTTACATCCACTAGCGGTATTACGACCACTATACACTATTTACCACTCTAAGCTCTGTTTTGGATTTGCTTCACCGTTACGCTTTTACTCACCTTAATTTCTTCTTGCGCCTGTTGCCAGTTGCTACGCTAGACAGGTATAAACCAGGTTTATTTTTAAAGGGATATATCTACATTTTTTATTGATTTTTAAGGCCTCGATTTGGTAACGCTGTTTATAAGAGATAATAAATAAATGTAGAGGTTGTCTATCTAGTTTCATCGTTCTTTCAAAGCCTGCAGTTTGATAATATGCTACCATCTCAATATTTTTGACTTGAGTCAGTAGCGACTCGTGCCTTAATGCATTGGGGGTGCGCAAAAAAAAGTTCGGGGCGCAGCAAGTGCGTTATGGTAGTATTTTTTATTAAATGCTTCAAATTTGATTAACTCAAGTTTCTACGAACTTAGAAATTTGAATTGGTGTATAGTAGGGTCTTATCGAGGGCAACATATCCACCAAACTTCATTAAAATAACTTTGTAATTTTCGGAGAAAAAAATTTTTTTCAAAAGAAAATTCAAAATTTGAAAAACTCAATTTTCTAAAAATGTAGAAAGTTGAATTTTAGTGTGTAGTAAGGTATCTTACAAGGCAACATATCCACCAAATTTTATTAAAATACCTTTGTAATTTTCGGAGAAAAAGATTTTTTTTGAAACAAAACTCAAAATTTTCCCAGAAAACGTTATCCGATTTTCCTGATTAACGAACTCATCCAAGCCATTAATAAAAGAAAGGCACTTGCCGAGTTTCCTCAAAATCAGTTGCTTATTTTTAACATATAAAAATTGAAATTGACCCTGGATATGGGTTCTAGGGGTCCTAGTTCGCGCTCATTTGAAAAATTTTTGCAAAGTCTCTCCATCGATACCTCTTTATTAGTGATTTTTAAAAATAAAAATTCACTAAAAATGAAGGGCTCGCCTATTTTTTCCCCGAAAATGTATTATAAAGAAACCTACTTACTAAACTTAATAATTATTAATTACTTACCAAGTTTTCCTTTAGTTAGTTATATGTTATAGTAATTAAAAAGTCCCTTAAAAAGTTAACTTTTAAATTTAAAATATCCACTGAATTAATCACAGTATCACAATTATTTTGTCCACTTATTAAGCAACCCGAAGTAGTAACCATCATAATAATAATAATTGTCTTCTTAGAACATGTAAACAACAACGAAATGATCTGATTAAAAATCAATCCGACGCAAAGACGAAAATTACTAGGTAGTAGGTACACACGCTGTGCCAAAAGTCCACTACAAACTGCAAGTGTGTAATTTTATAGGGCACAGCAGATTGCTTATTCGGTCGTTTTCGACGAAGATCATCAAGATTCGGCGATCATTTGGCACTGAAGTATCGCATTGCCTGAGAGCGCCGAAAAATACACACCGCCGCCCGCCTGTTTTATATGGATATGGATGTATATAACATCTGCAACGATTAAAACTATACTTATTCTGATTCTGTGATCTGTATTAATGAATGCCGACTCTCTGCGATCCTCGATATACTAATTTTGTTTGTTGAATGCAGTAAAAAAGTAAATAAAAATTTATTAAAATATAGCATAGCAAAAATATTATTTTTTCCACGGCAGGCGGCAGTGCGCGCGCACGGGCGCACTTATTGAGGAGCCGCCCCTGACATGAGTCTTTTTATATAACATGACTACTACAACAATTTACATCACTTTGGTATGTATGTATATATATATATATATATATATATATATATATATATATATATATATATATATATATATATATATATATATATATATATATATATATATATATATATATATATATATATATATATATATATATATATATATATATATATATATATATACATCTATTTTAATTTAGAAGTTTAAAGTATCTTAACTTTTAAGGTCATTGACACTGTCGATACATTGTGTTTTAGTGAATTTTCTTAAAAAAAATTCACTAATGGGGAGATCCCGACTTTCGAATTTTGAAAAAATTTCTGTTTATATATATATATATATATATATATATATATATATATATATATATATATATATATATATATATATATATATTTATGTGTCACACCTATAACTTAAAAAATAATGGACCGATTTTGACAAAATTTGGCACATACCTTCCTTTCGCAAGTCGCTTGGATACGTTCGTTAGCCAGGAAAATCCGTCGAGGTTTTCCCGGAAAATTTTGTGTTTTCTTTCGAAAAAAATCGAAAAAATTTATATCTCCAAAATTAACAAAGTAAGGGCAACCAAATTTCTTACGTGGGTTTATATCATTAGAGGCGAGTTACCTACCAAAATTTAGCTCCTTAGGTTAAACGACAAAAAAGTTACAGGCATTCAAAGAAAAATAAATTTGGGTTCTCCTCAAAACGTCAAAATCGCGATTTGAAACGTCAAAATTGGTGAGTACCTTCCTTTTGCAAGTGGCTTGGATATGTTCGTTATCCAGGAAAATCCGCCGAGGTTTTCCCGGAAAATTTTGTGTTTTCTTTCGAAAAAAATTTATATCTCCAAAATTAACAAAGTAAGGGCAACCAAATTTTATACGCGAGTTTATGTCATTATAGGCAAGGCACCTACCAAAATTTAGCTCTTTAGGTTAAAAGACAAAAAAGTTATAGGCATTTAAACAAACATAAATTGGGTTTTTTCACAAAACGTCAAAGTTGCGATTTAAACGTCAAAATTGGCAACATTTAGGAAAAGAACTTGAATCTAATACGGGCTATGGAAATAAAATGTCTCAAGAAGAATGTTTTACAAATCCTGAAGTCTTAGTTTCAACCGTCATTGTCCTTCATTTTAATAAAATGTTTCCAGAAAATTCATTTCAAATAGACCCTTACTCTGACGCTTGGCAGTAGTCCTAGCTATAGAGTTTATCGTTAATAGTATATAATTTTTGTAGAATTTTCGTAAAAAAAATCAATAAAGCTCAATATATCTGTTATTATACCAGATATGAAAAAAATTGTAAATATTAATTATAGGGTGTCTTGAGCTACATCTTAAAAAATTATTTCTACAATCACAGGATGGCCCATAAGTCGTTGGTGATACAAATTTTCTTTTAGTGAATTTTCTTTAAAAAAAATCACTAATGAGGAGATCCCGACTTTCGAATTTTGAAAAAATTTCTTCAAATAAGCGCTAATTAGGACCCCTGGAACCCAAATCCGAGGTCGGTTTCAGACTTTATATGTTTATATATATATATATATATATATATATATATATATATATATATATATATATATATATATATATATATATATATATATATATATATATATATATATATATATTTAATTAAATTAAAATAAAAAAAATTATTTCTCCGGAATTAACAAAGTAAGGGCAACCAAATTTCACACGCGAGTTTATAATTATGGGTAAAATACCTACGAAAATTTAGCTCTGTAAGTTTAAGGACAAAAAAGTTACAGGCATTTAAAGAACAAAAAATTTGTGTTTTCCTCAAAACGTCAAAATCGCGATTGTAAACGTCAAAATTGGTGAGTACCTTCCTTTCGCAAGTGGCTTGAATAAGTTCGTTAGCCAGGAAAATCCACCGAGGTTTTCCCGGAAAATTTTATGTTTTCTTTCGAAAAAAAATTATATCTCCAAAATTAACAAAGTAAGGGCAACCAAATTTCATACGCGGGTTTATATCATTATAGTCAAGTTACCTACCAAAATTTAGCTCCGTAGGTTGAAGGAAGAAAGTTATAGGCATTCAAAGAAAAATAAATTTGGGTTTTCCTCAAAACGTCAAAATCGCGATTTTAAACGTCAAAATTGGTAATATTTAGGCAATGAACCTGACACTAATATGAGCTATGGAAGGAAAATGTCTCAAGAATAATGTTTTATAAAGCCTGAAGTCTTAGTTTCAATCGTCATTGTCCTTCATTTTACTAAAGTATTCCCAGAAAATTAATTTCAAATAGACCCTTTCTCTGATGTTTTGGCTGTCGGTTTAATTAACTTGATGCTTTCGCTGTAGGTTTAGTGAAGTTTATGGTTTAACGGTCTATAATTTTTAGCTTATTTTCGTAGAACAAATTCGTTACTGCATTTTAGCATATTTTATCGAAATATGATGCATGTTTGTAAGAAAAAATCTGAACACAGTAAGTGCGTTTTGGTAGCAAATTTTCATTAAATCCTCCAAATTTCAATAAGTCATTTGCTATAACGTAAGTTTTGTTGGTTAGGAAACCAACATTTAACTGTATTTTCGGAAAACTTTTGTATGAACACGCAAGGGCGTTTTGGTTGCGAATTTTCATTAAATGTTTCAAATTTCAATAACTCAATTTGCTATTAACCTAAGGTTCATTGGCTAGGAGACCAGTTTTCTCAGAAACGTTTAAAGTTTATTTTCCAAAAAGTTTTGTACATTTTCAAATAATTATTTTGATAAAATATAATACATTGTTCCTACTATATAGGTTATACCGGTAACCAAATTGATGCCTGCTCGCATTAGAGCGATATATTTGTAATTAAAAACATTTTTATGAAAATTCACTTCCATAACGCATTTGCTGCGTCCAGAGTTTTGCTAGTTGAAAGTATGTGTAATTAAATGCTATTAAATAGTGAGGATTGTCTTAAAAAACAGAGTAAATTAGACACATTTGGCTAACTCAAGTCAAGAATTTGTGATAGTGTTTTCCCATTTAGGTACTCGAGCCTTGGATTGATATATAGTGGACATTCTTGAAGCACATGGTTGAAAGTAATGATTCTGTCACATATTTCACACTGTGGTTGTTGCTGGATGAGTAGATATCCATGGGTGAACTTGTGTGTGTTTTGTTTCTTTAACGTCGGCCTATTTCCGCGACTATGGCCAATCACCGACGCCAGGGAGCAGTTTCACATCACCATCCTGGAAATTTTGCCGAACCCCTGCCTTTCTGTAAGGAGGGTAGGGATCTTTAACGTGCCCAACATCGCATGAACACGGGACCAACGGCTTTACGGCCCCTCCGAAGGGCGGAACGTGCAGACATTCAACTTGCTCAAATACAATGCCAGAACCTCGGTTGATGTTAATGTTACAGTTTGTACTGAAAAAGTGAAAGGAGAACTCTGGGATCGAACCCAGTACCCTTCGGTTCAGAAGCACACGTTCTTACCTCTGAACCACCGAGGCTCTATGGGTGAACTTACAATGGCCTATACGAATTCTTCTGATAACGACTTCTTCTCTGAGTGTTAGACTTGGAAGCGTCTTTGGTATCACTGATATTTCGATCTTGCAAAGTTTGATCACTGATATTTCGATCTTGCAAAGTTTGTTGTCAAGGGATGACCAGTGGGTTCGCCATTTGCATTTGGAACTGTCTTTAATATTGGCAATAACTTTGGTGTAATTGTTGATGTAACAATTTATCTCATTGACGCTTCCAAATTTAAATTTTTCAATTAATCACGCTATCGCAGGCCCAATAGCTCAGTTCGTAAGGCGAGTAACCTATAGAATTGGACTAGGAGGTCGTGGTTTGAATCCCGTATACAAACAGTCAGCTTTCTTCAAAAAGGTTGGCTTTTGGTGAGTTATGGATGGTGTCTTTCGTCTATATGTGTATGCTAGTTCCCCACGCACAGGTCTAAGATATTCTGGGTGGGGAGTTTGTCTACTGCGTAGTGTTATTATTATTACTAGCTTTAACATATATCTTATTAAATTTTAAGATTTCTCATTAATTTTGATTGTTTACTCTTCATTCTGGGGCAGAAATTATAGTTTTTTTTGGACATAATTCACATCGGATTTTTAATAACGGCCTATTTATTCCATATTGTCATTAGTTTGACATACATACAGCTTTCAGTGTGTGTCGATAAGAAAGATATGTTTATAAAATTAAATAAAATAGAAACTATTTCTGATACAACAATATTTTTATACTATTCTGAGGCATAGTTTCTTATTCATTCATGGATTGATGTTATGTCTTACAATGAAATGCTCCCCTAACTGTGAATGTGTAGCACCTGTGCACCCACTTCCTTTTAAATATCTTGAACAAGTCCCAAGGTCCCCCATATATTTAGGTCTGTGACGTCATTCATTCAAGATTTACCTTGCGAAAAGGAACAGGCATGTAAAATTGGTCAGACGTGAAACTTAAAGATGCAAAGTCAAAATGTAACCTAACAATACTCATTTAGAAGATTTGATTAAATTTAAACTGGGAAGAAGACTACTTATATGAATAACCTGGCATTTATTTTTTAAGTGTAAAATATTATACAGGGTGGCGCACTACATACGCGCCGGTCTCTCTAATGGATCCTGTTCGAATTTACAAATTGCGTTTTTTCTAGCATATGCAGGGTCTTCAGGGACATCTTCTGAAAATAATCTCGATGATACAGGGTGTTTACAAAAAAGATACATATCAAAGTTATGTTTTTTTAATGGAACACCCAGTATATTACTCGGTTTTCGCCATCTAGAAATAAAATAAAGGTAAGTTGCGATAAGATTCCCTATACCTAAAATTTCCGTTTTTGAGAAATACAGCCATTTTTGAAAATGGAAGCCTCAACGCAAATATTATTTTTCTTACCCTCAGCAACGTAGAAAAAATCTAACTTACATTAGTATTTAGTAGGAAGATTGTTGCATGTAACAGAAAAAAGAATTTAATGTAAAGTTATACAGGATGGTCAGTAACCTACTAGTGATATTTGACGCATTATATAGCAAATAAGTCCCTTATTTTAAATAGCACACCCTGTATATAATAGCTTATTCTTCTACAAAATTTTATTACCCTTTAATTGATACTAGGGTTCTCTATACCTAACTCAATCAGTTTTCGAGATATTTAGAATTGTTTGTTTTCCATAATAAATGTCAATATCTACTTGGAAAGCGAGGGGGCTCTGGCATGGATATTGGGTATACGGTTGTTATCAATTTATTTGACATTTGTCAAGTATTTTAACTTTATTGTGTCGTGTGAAATGTTTGGGTGTTTTTAATAAAATTGTTCAAGAGTAGTATAAAAATGAAAACGTATCCTGTACAAGAAAGAATGGATATGATTCTTGTTGTTGGGGAATGCCAAGAAAATTGTTTACTGGCTGCGAGGGTTATGCTCAAAAATATCCATCTCGACATCATCCAGACAAGATAGTCTTACAGAGACTGTTGCAGGTGTTTTGTAGAACAGGAAGTGCCGCGTACAAAAAAGTCAACAGACAAAAGCCTGTCAATGAAAATGGCGAAATCGAGTTTGAGGTAATTGGCGCTGTTGTTGAAAATCCCCATACAAGTCGGCGTAACATAAGCAGGGAAGTAGGCATTAGCAGACGAAGTGTTGGGAGAATAATCAAAAGGGAAAAATTCCATCCATACCATGTTCAGGTACATCAGGAACTGCTTGATATTGATTCAATTCAACGAATTGATTTTTGCTTGTGGGCCCTTGACAAAGTTGGTGAGAATGAAAATTTCTTTGATTTTGTTCTATTTTCAGACGAGAGTACATTTCATAGCGCGTACCTAGTAAATAGACACAATTATAACTATTATAGTGACGAAAATCTACATCACGTCCATACAGTTGATCATCAGCACAGATGGGGTATTAATGTTTGGGCCGGAATTTTAGGAGGACACATAATAGGGCCTTACTTTTTTAATGGGAACCTGAACGGTCAAGTTTTCCTAAGATTTTTACAAGATGATTTGCCAGAGCTCTTAGAATATATCCCAAGAGATATTAAACGGCGGATATGGTTCCAATTAGACGGTGCTCCCGCCCATTTTGAAACTAGTGTACGAGCACATTTAAACAGAAGTTACCCCAATAAATGGATTGGACGAGGAAGCCGACACAACTGGCCTGCACGATCCCCGGACTTAACGTGTTTGGATTTCTTTTTGTGGGGGTACATAAAAAGTATTGTTTACAAAGTAACTCCGACTAACGGAGAAGATATGGAACTAAGAATACGAAGTACGTTCCACACAGTAACTTCTGAAATGTTATTGAAAGCCCAGAAATCATTTGAGAGAAGAATACGTTTATACATTGAACAAGACGGCTGTCAATTTGAACATTTACTGTAGTGTGTTAAATTGTCCTTTTTTGTTTGTTGTTCATGTTATTAAAATTTGACATTTGTATAACCCAACTCAAATTTTTTCAACTGTTGCAATATATTGTTCTTGATAAATGTTTTTCCGCGTGGATCTACGAATTTACTTAGCCTACAATATAAACGCTCACTATAATTAAGGCTCACTTGATGATGAAAGGCGACATTTATTATGGAAAACAAACCATTCTAAATATCTCGAAAACTGCTTGAGTTAGGTATAGGGAACCCTAGTATCAATTAAAAAGTAATAAAATGTTGTATAAGAATAAGCTATTATATACAGGGTGTGCTATTTAAAATAAGGGACTTATTTGCAATATTATGCGTCAAATATCACTAGTAGGTTACTGACCAGCTTGTATAACTTTACAATAAATTCTTTTTTCTGTTACATGCAACAATCTTCCTACTAAATACTAACATAAGTTAGATTTTTTCTACGTTGCCAAGGGTAAGAAAAAACATTTTTGCGTTGAGGCTTCCATTTTCAAAAATTGCTGTATTTCTCAAAAAAACGGTAGGTTTTAGGTATAGAGAATCCTACTGTAACTTACGTTTATTTTATCTCTAGATGACGAAAACCGAATAATATACTGGGTGTTCCATTTAAAAAACACAACTTTGATATGTATCTTTTTTTGTGAACACCCTGTATCATCGGAATTATTTTCAGAAGATGTCCCTGAAGACCCTGCATATGGTAGTAGAAAAAAAAACGGAATTTGTAAATTCGTACAGGGTCCATTAGAGAGACCGAGGCGTAGGTGGTGCCCCACCCTGTATATATTGAGGAGACCTCGACTTTTGAATTTTAATAAAATTTCTTCAAATGAGCGCAACCTAGGCCCCCTGGAACCCATATCCAGAGTCAGTTTGTATATGTATATATGTATATGTATATATGTATATGTATATATATATATATATATATATATATATATATATATATATATATATATATATATATATATATATGTATGTATGTATCACACCGATAAATCAAAAAATAAGGGGCCGATTTGGTGGGTACCTTCTTTTTGCAAATGGCTTGGATAAGTTATATATATATATATATATATATATATATATATATATATATATATATATATATATATATATATATATATATATATATATATATATATATGTGTGTGTGTGTGTGTGTGTGTGTGTGTGTGTCACACCTTTAACTTAAAAAAGAATGGACCGATTTTGATAAAACTTGGTGAGTACCTTCCCTTTGCAAGTGGCTTGGACAAGTTCGTTAGCCAGGAAAATCCGCCGAGGTTTTCCCCGAAAATTTTGTGTTTTCTTTCGAAAAACATCGAAAAAAATTTATATCTCCAAAATTAACAAAGTAAGGGCAACCAAATTGATACGCGGGTTTATATCATTATAGGCAAGTTACCTACCAAAATTTAGCTCCGTAGATTAAACGACAAAAAAGTTACAGGCATTCAAAAAAAAAATTGGTTTTCCTCAAAACGTCAAAATCGCGATTTTAAACATCAAAATTGGTGAGTGCCTTCCTTTCGTAAGTGGCTTGGATAAGTTCGTTTGCGAGAGAAATCCGCCGAGGTTTTCCCGGAAAATTTTGTGTTTTCTTTCGAAAAAAAATTATATCTCCAAAATTAACAAAGTAAGGGTTTATATCATTATATGCAAGTTACCTACCAAAATTTAGCTCTGTAGGTTAAAGGACAAAAAAGTTACAGGCATTTAAAGAAAAACAAATTTGGGTTTTCCTCAAAACGTCAAGTCGCGATTTTAAACGTCAAAATTGGTAATATTTAGGCAATGAACCTGAAACTAATATGAGCTATGGAAGGAAAATGTCTCAAGAATAATGTTTTACAAAGCCTGAAGTCTTAGTTTCAATCGTCATTGTCCTTCATTTTACTAAAATATTCCCAGAAAATTCATTTCAAATAGACCCTTTCTCTGATGTTTTGACTGTCGGTTTAGTTAAGTTGATACTTTCGCTGTAGGTTTGGTAAAGTTTATGGTTTAACGGTCTATAATTTTTAGCTACTTTTCGTAGAACAAATTCGTTACTGCATTTTAGCATTTTTTATCGAAATGTGATGCATGTTTGTAAGAAAAAATCTGGACACAGTAAGTGCGTTTTGGTAGCAAATTTCCATTAAATCCTCCAAATTTCAATAACTCATTTGGTATTAACGTAAATTTTGTTGGTTAGGAAACCAACATTTAACTGTATTTTCGGAAATTTTTTGTATGAACGCAGCAAGGGCGTTTTGGTTGCGAATTTTCATTAAATGTTTCAAATTTCAACAACTCAATTTGCTATTAACCTAAGGTTCATTGGCTAGGAGACCAGTTTTCTCAGAAACATTTAAAGTTTATTTTCGGAAAAGTTTTGTATATTTTCAAATAATTATTTTGATAAAATATGATACACTGTTCCTACTATATAGGTTATACCGGTAACCAAATTGATGCCTGCTCGCATTAGAGCGATATATTTGTAATTAAAAATATTTTTATGAAAATTCACTTCCATAACGCACTTGCTGCGTCCAGAGTTTTTAAGAAATGTTTTAGTTTTAGTTACTGAATAAAAAATTACGACGTCTAGTTCATAAAATATCAATAGACAATGTGATAAAGCTTAATGAGGGAGTGTGATTGTGGTGATTGTCTTAAAATCACGCATTCAAATGCTAATTAAAAATGACAAATTAACATGATCAATTTTGCTAATAGTAAAGTGAGGGATGTACTAAAACTGATATATGAAGTATATAATGTGAAGGGCGATTATGCTCAATTGAAAATGCAGAGCGCAGAGCAGCGGTCCCCGGGGCACAAGCAACAGTGCGTAATGAGGAATCACAGTTATCCTGGCCTAATTAAGTGTATCCAGAGCTGAAGAGTGAGTTATAAAGAGGCCATATGGCATCAGGGTCTCACCAGGCACCCACCATGCTAACAGTTATCGCATCGCTGATCACATCTCTCTTTTATAAGACTTCCGATACCTATCTGACACAATTGTTAATGTGACGATATGAAAATTCAACCACGATGTTGAATTCGAGCTGTGTTGAACTTCTTAATTCACATTACTCTTCGTTTCATGGTGGAAAAAAACTACTTTTTGCACAATCTAATCAAATTTCGTATTTAGATCCTTACGAAAGAGGTTATCTTCACTAAATTGCCCTAAGTTATTAAGTATTTATTTTTAAATGGGTTATCAGGTAAAGATAATTTTTGCTGATATGGTATATGTCAAACGATTCCTTGCTTAAAAGAGGTAACAAAACGACGATCTGAAGAATTGCCGAACGCCCCCCGGGGGCGGCTACACTATTTTTTGACCTCAAATTTTGAAAATGTCATAAACAATATTTCTGTGCGATTTCTTCACTTTCTCTCATTGGATTATTTTACAAGACACTTTTCCTAATATACCTAACGTCTTTGCAGATTAAACAATCCACAGTTGCGTCGGCAAGACCTGGGCTTAAATGTACCATTTTATATGGGTGTTGTTTTTTTAATTTCCAATTTATTTATTTATTTATTTATTTATTCATACACAATCCAACAGCTTAAAAGCCAATTTAAGGATGGGCCAATACACAAAACATAATAACTAACAACAATCTAGCTAACAATACAAAAAAGAGTCACAAATTAGATCGCTTTGAAAAACATTTTTATCTCTGATATATTACATGAGAAGATATCTAGGCGGTCCTGCAGTACAGAGTAATCATTGCACATATGGTAAATTGGAGACGATCGCAGCAATCGTGTACGAGCAGTCGGGAGATAGAATGTGCCTGGAAAACGTGCTGCAATACGAGGCACATTGAAATTAAGTTGCTGAAGCAGACTAGGGCAGTCGAACACAGAATTAACCAGTTTATATAAAAATATAATGAAACTGCACTGCCTGCGCATCGATAGACTCTGCAGACTAAAGCGAAGAAGTAAACCTTCCTGAGGAAAACCAATAGACGGATATCGACCATCCTCACGAAAGCTAAGAAATTTTAGAAATTTCCCTTGCACTGATTCCAGGCTTGCCACATGTATCTCATAAGTGGGAGCCCACACAACTGAGCCATATTCAAGTCGAGACCTAACCAAACAGCCAAAGAGCAGGAGGAGGGTGTCAGTCTGTGAGAAAATTTTGCTGTTTCTTATCAGAAACCCTAGAGTTTTGTAAGCAGAACTGACAGTCTGCTCATAGTGTGGTTTAAAAGATAGAGTACCATCAAAAACAATTCCAAGGTCCTTGACCGTCCTGGGGCGGTCAAGTGGAAGCCCTCTTATATTGTACCCGAAAATGATTGCGAGCTTATTTCGAGTAAAGGACATCACACGTCACTTGGAAACATTCACAGAAAGACCACTCCGACAACACCATTCAACAAGGATCTGAAGACAGTTCTGGAGCCGCAAACAGTCATCAACACTCGAAATATTTGCGAAAATCTTAATATCGTCTGCATACATTAAAAAATGAACATGTAAAACATGTTTCACTGGGTCAATAAATATATTAAACAGTAATGGACCGAGTATGGAACCCTGCGGCACTCCCGAAGTTACGTGATAGGTGTTAGATTTGAAGCCCCCAACCTCAACAAATTGCCTCCTTCCATCAAGGTAAGATCTGAACAACCCAAGCAAGCCCTCGGAGAATCCGATAGCCCTCATCCTGTCAATCAGAACAGAGTGATTTAGACAATCAAAAGCCTTAGATAGATCAGTATACACAACATCAACCTGTGAAGAACGGTCCAGAGCGGACGCAATGAACTGTGTAATGTCAACCAAATTCGTTACAGTCGATCTACCCGGAATAAAACCATGCTGAGAAATAGAGAGTCTGTTTTTGATGTGAAACAGTATTCACTGAAAAAGGCAGGCCTCGAAAATTTTACAAAAGACACATAGTATGGCTATTGGTCGATAGTTTGATGGATCACCACTTTCCCCCGCCTTGAAGACAGGGAAAACCCGTGACAGCTTCCAAATCTCGGGGAATGTTCCAGATCTAAGAATCAATTTAAAAATTTTCTTAAGTGGAGCCAGGAAAGCATATAAGCAGTCGCGCACCAAGAAACCAGGAACCAGATCAGGCCCACAGGACATGTTAGCCTTAATTCTCTTAGCGGCTGTAATAATTTCGTCATCTGTAAAGTCATCAACAAAGAACATTGTGATGTCACCCGAAGCCAGACTGGCGGCTGTAGGCGATGAGGTGGGGGTGGAGCCAGAACATCCCGCAAAAAAAGAAGCAAAACTGTCAGCTGCCTGCTGCTGGTTAGATAAATTCCCAATAGAAAAGTTTTGACGGCGTCGAGAAGAGCAGTTCCAGAATTTTTTAGGATTAGACCTAATCTCTCTTTCGACCCTCTGAAAGTAATTGACTCGAGAAAGATAAATGTCTCTCTTAAGTTTTTGTCTCAGCTCCCTAAATCTATCCAAAAAATCCACATTTCCAGACTTCTTAAACTTACACCATAATGAATATTTATATTTTATACTAACCTTAATTTCTTTAGAAAACCACGGGGGATACCTATTACATGCTCTTGGAGCAGTCATGGGAACATACATATCAAACAAGTCGTAAATTCTGGAATAGAAAAAGTCAAGCATAGAATCGACATCCTGAAGCCCATCCATGCCATCCCAGCACAAGTCGCTGAGCTCCGCATACAATCTGACAAAATCACATTTTCAAAAGTTATATGACCTTTGCCTAGTGTCACCAGCAGGGGAAGAGACCACAGAACCACTGAGCGGAAACTCTATGATTAAGGGGGGATGATGACGATCAGGAATCACGGGCGAATCAGGAGCCTCCCCCACCAAGCAAGTGTCAGTAAACAAAACCACGTCAAGAATTCTGTTGTTAATATTCTCAACATGATTAAACTGTCCAAGGAGTAGTAGATTACAGAAATTTTGAAAAGCAGACACACGAGCGGAGGGGTCGTTCTGACGACAAGAAGCATATTCAGGCATGTTAAAGTCACCAACTAAGAATGTCTCGGAACCATATTTTATGCACAGGGACTCGAGAGCTTCAAACAAGAGGTAGTAGTCATTAGTTGGAGTATTGGGAGGTATATAAACAACAAAAACATTAAGCGAGGCCCGATGATCCGAGACTCTAACCCCCACAATGTCATTATTAGAAAGAGCATCAAGGCCTCCACAGTCCCTCCGAATATCAAGGCGACGAGTTGCAAAGCGAGCGTGCACAGCAAGCAGAACGCCACCTCCCCTAGTCTTACAAGAGAAAGAAAAATCCCTATCTGATCTGTAGACAATATATTGATCATCAAACAGTTCGCTACTATAGATGTCACTATCCAGCCAAGTCTCAGTGAAAGCAAAACAGTCAAGAGGATATGCCTGCGAGCAAACAAAAGAGTAAACATCATTGGTTCGTGTCCGGAGGCCCCTGACGTTTTGATAAAATATGTTAAATTGCCTCTCCATAGAACAGGCAAAAGAAGAATGATGATTGTGTCCAAAGTTAACGAAAGATCCAACAGGTTTGTTTGGAGACTGGGTTTCCACCCCGACATGGCATTGTGGTAATTGCTATTTGATCTGCAGAATCTCTGCTCTCATCGACTGCAGCTTTTGCCTGTAAACCGCACAGTTATGGTCCCAGGCTGCATGATCATAAGCAACTCCTGCCTTTACCTTAGCCGCATTGAAACAGTTCACACAACAAAGAGTAGTAGCCACACAGTTTTTCACAGGATGGTCACCAGAACATTTAGGGCATGTGGTTTTGCCCCTACAAAATTTAGAAGTATGGTGGAAGCCCGAACAGTTGAAACATCGCGTGATATCGATACCATCGTATACAGAGCAGCGATCATACCCGATAAAAATCTGACCAATATCTAAAGCCGACTTATAAGAAACACGATCAACCTGCAGGACCGCCTGATAAATTCTACTATTATTTCTTAGATGATCAGTAGAGATAAACTTAAAATTAGAGTCACCAAAGATGTCACCATTCTGCAACTTAATTAGTCTTACTAATTCATCCCCCTCGATATTCTCAGAGAGGCCAACGATACGAATTCGCGGGTGTTGATGTGCAACTTCTTTAACACTATATTCAGCTGAAAAACTGCCAATTTTTTGTGATTTGAACCACTTTTTAACGTTGTTTTCTTATATTCTGAACCTGAATTAAAATCATTCTCATTGGCTACATTCAAGATTCTTTCCTCCATTTCTCCAAACAAAAAAGGTCGTTCGTAGAATTGGGTTTCGCATGTCTTGCCCGAAATTTAGGAATTGTTTTCAAATACTTTCCGTAGTGTTACCGTCGATAATTTGACGGCGTTGCATAGGTCTGCTAATGAGGAAACCTTAAGTGATCAATATGTATCTATATGCTACCATTAAAAACTGTGGTGCGAAATTTAAAAGAAGACGATCAAATGTTAAGATAAGCATCGTTCTTGAAGGGCAAATTCTATTACCATATAAATTCTGTCCATAAAATGATCTTAGAAATCAACGAATTGGGCTAAAATGTAGGTATAGCAGAAACATTGCACATTTCTTATGAAGGTGTGTTTCACATTGCTTGTCACGACTTGGTAACGAGAAAGCTTTCGGCAAAATAGATTCCAAAATGCTTGAATGTTGATCAGAAGCGCATTTGTTTGACAATGTAAAAGGATATGCGCCACTATTTTAAAGAAGATTCCTCAAACTTTTTACATCGCTCTGTCACTATTGACGAAACATGGATCCATGACTATGATCCAGAGACTAAAAAGCAATCGAGAAAATGGAAATATCCTAGTTCCCACGACCCGAAATATTCCGTGTTCAAAAATCGTCTGACAAGGTCCTTGCTTTACTTGTCCGGAACAGGGATAAAGCAGCTGTGCTAGATTTGTTCGTGCAAGACAACTGATCTACGGTCAGTCTAGACCGGAGACAGAGCAATATAAAACTTCACCCTACCAATCGCTGTGCAGACTAGTCCAAGGCACAGTGATTTTGGAATGCGTGGAGTAAGACTAAGGGTATGCACAATCAACCAAACGTTGCAGTGCTATCGGGGCGGCAAGGCTGCGGACGAGCCCTGTGGGACAAAAAAAGGGTAGAAATGCCATATGAGCATAGCCTAGAGAGTTGCTATCTAAATTACATGAGAAAATAGTGGAAAAACGCCATGGAAAACTTACCAAAGCTGTGCGCTTTTTACAAGACAGTGTTCCTGCACACAAGTCGTTCATTACACTGCAAACAAATTAATAAAATTGGTTTCGAACTGGCTGACTAGCCGCCCTGCTATATGTCACATATTATATGTGGGAATAATTTTATCGTACAATAATGAGCAGAGGTAGTTATAATTTTATAACGTCCTCAACTGCTTACAAAAGATATGAATTAAAATTTAGTTCACAGTTTTAAAAAAAGCTAAAACGAAAAAGGAATAACGAACTATTAGGCTAAACTTTCAATTTTAGAATCCTTATTATAGTTGCAACGTTTTACAAGTTTCTATTAATCATTGAAATTATTGTACCTTAATGACGTCAATCTTTCTACTCTATGGCTCGATGCAGTAAATGCTTTACATTGAAGACCATATATATATATATATATATATATATATATATATATATATATATATATATATATATATATATATATATATATATATATATATATATATATATATCGGCGGTCTTTAATGTGAGATACTTGGTTCTCGGGTTGAACCGGGTCCAGAATGTATTAAAACTCGACGTTTCGGCTCCTGTTTTGGAGCCATTTTCAAGAGGTAAAGGAAATATATAAGGACATGAACTCTAACGCCTTAATCTGGCTACTCCTTAGAGCGGTGGACAGAGGTATGTTGGGTTGTTGTAGCTCGATTACGGGGCCTCAATCAGCCTACTCCCCAAATCTCGCCGGAGATCTTCTATAAGGTCAAGTCAGGTCAGGTCAGATTATAATAAATTAGTAGTTTGAAAAGTTGTGTTTTGTTAGTCAACAAAACCAGAAACACGAAGAACGTAACTATATATATATATATATATATATATATATATATATATATATATATATATATATATATATATATATATATACATATCGTTATATGCATTTAAAGAAAAATTGGGGTTTTCCTCTTAAAACGTCAATGTCGCGTCAAAATTTGCAAGATTTAGGCAAAGAACGTGAAACGAATATGGGTTATGTAGAGAAAAAGTAGCAAGAAGAGTGTTTTGCAAACTCTCAAGTTTCAGCTTCAACAGTAATTGTCTTTTTACTAAAATATTTGCAGAAAATTCATTTCATATAGACCCTTTCTCTGATACTTTGGCCATAGCATAATTATGCTGTGCTTTGACAGTAGTTTCAGTTATAGAGTTTACCGTTTAATAGTCTATAATTTTTAGCAAATGTTTATAGAAAAAAATTCGTTAATGAGGAGACCACCACTTTTGAAGTTTGAAAAGAGTTCTTCATATCCGGGGTTAGTTTTAGTTTTTATCTGCTTTCATATATACAGGGTGACGCATTTTTACGGTAAAGCTCAATATATCCGTTATTATACAATATACGAGAAAAATTTGTACTTGCTAATTATAGGCTGTCTTAAGTTGCATCCTATAAAATTAGTTTTGCAATCGTAGGTGACCCATACGTTGTTGGTGATACATTTTTTTTTAATCGAACACACCTCATATTATTACATTTTTGCATTTTCCATGGAAATACGATGCATGTTTGTAAGAAAAGAAACTCAGGACGCAGCAAGTGCGTTATGGTTGCGAATTTTGATTATAAGTTTCAAATTTCAATAGCTCAATAACTTAACGTTCGTTGGCTGGGAACCTGTTTTTCGGGAACATTTGTAGTGTATTTTCAAAAAAAATTTACTATTTTCAAACAATAAAGTTATTTTGATGAAATATGGTACATTGTTTCTACTATATAAGTTATACTGGTAACCAATTTTCATGCATGCTTTCTTTAAAAGAAAAGACATGTTTGCTATTGAATACATTTATAGGGGAAATCACTACCATAACGCACCCGCAATTTCAGTTACGTGGATGGGAAATGTTTGCACGTTGTCTAATGATACATTAAAGAGTTTGGAAATAATAAATCATGTTTGCGTTATTGGTAACTAAAAGTTATTTAATGGAACATACTTTCGTTAAAATTCACCATCATAACGCACTTGCTGCATAACAACCTTTATATATTATGTTGATGGTTATGTAAACATACAATTAATAGTTTTTTTTTCTGTACGTGGGTTCTCCAATGCAAGTCTTTTATAGTGATAAAAAAAAGCAGAGGGATAATGATTAATCAGCAACAAGTATTATAGGCACTCTTTAAGTTCTGACATGAATGAGGTAAGGAGCAGCCATGCGAGAAGTGGGACATAGAAGCAGAGCAGAGCTAGAGCAGAGATATGCGCCATATGGCCTCTTCAACCACACTTAATTAGCACACCGTATTTAAATCATTAGACGCCCTCGTGGCGCAGGTGGCTAGGTGCCAGCCTGCAAAGCGAGAGGTCCCGGGTTCGATTCCCGGGCGAGCCAAGTTGACTTTGTCTGGAAAATTTGTAAATAATATTAAATGATGGGAAAGAATGTGCTAATGGCCTGAGATGCCGCAGCCAATAATATTAAAAAAAAAAAAAAAAAAAAAAAATCATTACATATAGCACATAGGTACCTACTACACATTCACTATTGTTTCGCCGCCGCCAGTGTTAAGGGAGCGGAGGATAATTAGGATATAACTTTTAGAACTAGGATAATTTAGACATAGTAACGATGTAATAAATTTTAATAGATAAAATTAACTTCAACAATTCTTACAACTAATTTAACCGAATGAATTTAAAACCGAAATCTTTACATAATGAAATCTTAATTAAAAGTCTCTGATATTAGTCTCTACATTTTCAAAGCAAAAGTATGTCTAATGTTTACCAACAACACTACTTATAACCTTGGTTGGTCTACATAATTCACAAATTGCAAACATCATCAGTCAGCATTCCTTATACTGTACTCTGCAATTCCAACTTGTTTATTATTTATCTAAACATGTAATGTAATATTTCATTGCCAATAATTATGATACTTATGTGGCCTATTTAATATATATGAATTATTTTAATTTATGATAGCGAATTTTCGCAGAAATATTATAATACAAAAATAACACCAGAATATACCCTCACGATTAGGAATGCCCTCTTGGATAGTTTTCTGTTCTATGAACAGCCAGCCTTGTTCAGATTGTTATGCACACCAATCGGTTGTTTAGAAAATTGATTTAATCTGTACACACCTCCGTGGTGCAGTGGAGCGGGTGTTTGGCTGTTACACGGAGTGTCCGGGTTCTATTCCCGGTCCTGGCAGTTTCTGTCACTGTGTCTTGGGTGTGTGTCCGTTGTCGTTTCTATGTAACCTCGCCTCGCGCAAGCTGTTTAGAGCTTCCGGACGGGAGGAAGCCATTTATGTTGTGTCATATGGTGTATTCATGTAGAATTTTCACTCATATAGGTAATAAACCATTGTTATCACAGTCTGAAGACGATGTCGCTTTGCCATCGCAACCATGACTATGTCGCCAGTGTAACTTCCGCACTTCATCCACTAAGTTGGGTTTTCCAGAAGTTTTATTTTTAGTCTACCTCATCCGCCTTTCCAAATATTTGTCCTTCTTCCTCTCTACTTCTTTCAGCAAGCATATCTCTTCTCTCACCTCTTTTGGCACACTTATTCGTCCGTCTATGGGTAGATTTTAAGTACCTACAGAACCCCCCAGTCACTCCTTAATATTTTACTAATATAGTCAAAGTATATAATATACCCGTAACTATGCGCACACTGTGGAAAACGGAAATCACCATAATAGATATTCAAGACCCGAGGATTGTTTCATTAACAAAGTTAGCATCATCAATGTGAAAGCCATTCACATCCCCGGGATTTGATGGCATAATGCCCAGCATAACAGGATATAGACATACTGGCGGCGCGCTTACCCTCATAATTAGGGCTAGCCTGGCTCTGGGGTATATTCCGAGGTCATAGAGACTGGCCAGGGTTGTATTCATTCCTAAACCTGGGCGTCCAACAGACCAGGCAAAGTCCCTGAGGCCAATAAGTCTCAATGTCCTTCTTGCCAACAACAATGGAAAAACTGCTCGATCGGCACATTAGGGGTGGTGTACTGGAAGCATATCCCCCACACTGCGGACAGTATGCTGGAGAATAGGCTAGAGAACAGGGAGGTGGCGCTGGGGGCCTTCCTAGACATAGAGGGGGCGTTCAGCAACACCTCATTCGGATCGGTAATGGCAGCTGTTAGGGAACGTGGAATAGAGGAGACCTGCTGCAGGTGGGTCGGTTCCATGCTCAGGGACAGGTCGGTGTTCACCTCACTCGCGGGAGGGACTCTGCTGGCGGGGATCCCAGCGTTTTGTCTCCCCTGCTCTGGTACATAGTCGTGCGCGGCCAGCTAGGAAGGCTCTCCGAAGGGGGTACGAGGTACAGGGCTATGCTGACGTCATCATAGTCCGAGGAAATGTTACACAGTCAGTGTGGGAGCGCATGCAGACAGGTCTGAAAGTGGTGGAAAGGTGGACAGTTCGCCAAGGGCTCGGGGTGAGCCCAAAAAGCAACCGCCACCCCCTTCATAGTTACAGAGAGCCAGACAGCCCTTAAGGCCCTAAGTAGCCCACGGGTAAATTCCAGGCTGGTAAGTGAATGCTGGGTGCCGGGTCACTCGGGTGTCAAAGGTAATAAAGAAGCTGACAGTCTCGCGAAGAGAGGAAGAACCATTTATGGGACCAGAACCGGTTCTGGGCGTGACAAAGAGCACTGCCAGGGGAGCCATTAAGTCCTGGGTCACAAACGAATACAAGGTGTACTGGGCAGACTGACCAGGGCTCAAACATGGGAAGTCAGTAATTGAGGAACCCAGTTCAAAATCTTAGCAGAGGACAGCTCAGAAACATAACAGGACCCTTGACGGGACACATGGCCGTCAAGAAACACCTGCATAAAATGGGGCGGATCCTGGCGCGCAGACTCTGCGGCGAGGGGGAGTAATCAGCCCAGCACATGTTGTGCAAGTATAAAGCTCTGGACCGCAAAAGACAACTGATCTACGTCAGCATAGACCGGAGACAGAGCAATATAAAATTCACCCTACCAATTGCTGTGCATACTAGTTCCTCAGCTTGCCCCCTGGAGTACTTGGACCGCGATTCCTTGGCCCCTTGGTTGCCCTTACTTTGTTATTTCCGGCAATATAATTTTTTTTCGAAAGAAAACACAAAATCTTCCGGGAAACCCTGGGCCGATTTTTCTGGATAACGAACTTATGCAAGCCACGCGCAAAAGGAAGGCACGTACCAAATTTGATCAAAATCGGCCCATTATTTTTTGAGTTATCAGTGTGATACACACACACATACATATATATATATATATATATATATATATATATATATATATATATATATATATATATATATATATATAACCTATAAAAATTGAAACTGACCCTAAGTATGGGTTCTAGGGCCCCTAGTTCGCGCTCATTTCAATAAAAGTTTTCAAAATGCAAAGTCAAGATCTCCTCATTAGTGATTTTTTAAAGAAAATTCACTAACAAGAACATACACGTATTTGCATTTGGTGAGCTGTCAGAGACAGTTTGAGACACGGGTTATTTGATTTGAGGGATCTACCAAGGGTGTGATAGGTATCTGATCTACTGATCTAGTGTCCGATCGTGATCGTGCGCCCATATTTAGTTTCGCTCTCGTGTAGGTTGTAGCTGCGTGCGCATCGCTTGGTAAGGTTTTCATATTTTAGAGCAATAGCATACACGTTATACTCAAGTTGGAGCCTTTTTTTCTATTTAAATTATTGTTATGTCTCTGGATTTTGATGATTTCACTTACGAATACCGGGAACCAGAAGGAAGTGCCAACTGGTGCAAACGGAATCTCCTCGATGGACGAGCACACTCTCATTCAGGAGAATCACAAACAAATGTTCGGAGACATGCAAATTTTAACTATAAATCTTAAAACTTATCTTTGAGATTATTAAACAAACAAGCCACTGAAATCAAGGACTGGCAAAACAATTTTAATAGACAAAAATATTATCATGTGGACAAATGGAATGAGGAATTGTGGAGTAAGGTGGCAGTTATGGAAAACGTGAGCTCCTAGAATAACGCGGTACTTTGCTTTCAAGCCCATTATCCTTTAAAATTAGATAAAAGTTCATAAATTTGTCAAGTAGAAAATTAAGGCAGGTGGTCACCCTTGTCTGTTCAATACAGACTGTCTATATATATAACACAATAGATAAACGATGCGCCTCCGTTTACCTTCATTTTCTTCGTCTACCTGAGAATTATATAAGTATAGGTGTAGTAATAATTTAGTTAAGAATTTGATGCCAAGATTTGTTGGCGAAACAATGGTTATGTCTTTTTTAAAAGATGTGTTGTGGCATTTGGGTTCTCCAAGTGTACTTATCAGTGCTCATCACAGGTTCCAATATTCACATAGTTCGTGTAGTATAATATTGGAGTTAACACAAAAATTTGTGGTCAATGGAATATGACTTCTAAAGCCAATTTACCGATACCGCCACCGTTACCCACGTGTGTTGATAAAGAATTGTTATCAAAAACTTAAATAACCTTTTATATGATCTACGTGAGTTTTTCAATGGTTAGTCTAACCTATCTTTAAAATAATATCTAATCGGTTATATAGAATGGTTTCGTCTAATTTAAGCTGAGTTGTCGTTTCTCTTATTTAATTTATTTAAAATACTTAAAATATTCCTCTGTGAATAATAACACTTGTGTGTGTTTTGTTTCTTTAACGTCGGCCTATTTTCGCGACTATGACGAATCACCGACGCCAGGGAGCAGTTTCACCTCACTATCCTGGAAATTTTGCCGAACCCATGCATTTCTGTGAGGAGGGTAGGGATCTTTAACGTGCCCAACATTGCATGGACACGGGACCGACGACTTTACGCCCCCTGCGAAGAGCGGAACGTGCAGACATTCAACTTGCACAAATACAACGCCAGAACCTAGGTTGATGTTAATGTGGCAGTTTGTACTGAAAAAGTGAAATGAGAACCCTGGGATCGAGCCCAGTACCCTTCGGTTCAGAGGCACACGTTCTTGCCCCTGAACCACTGAGGCTCATCATAACACTTAAACAAGATGCTTTAAAACCAATCAGAATTATGTTTACTTTGGCAATGTGTACCTAATTTAATGTTGAAGATATTAATGATCTTAATGATTAATTTGTTTAACTTATGACTTTGTCAGACAAACTTCAAAATGCATAATAGTTCGACTATAGTTTAAACACATAAATACAAATTACTATAGCTTATTTAGACACTTCACTTTAAACCTGTTAAGAGAACGATTCAATTTTCAACATAAATGTATGCATATTGGCAATTTAACGCCTGTTTTATCTTTGGAGGCAACTCCACTGTCGAAATTGATTTTATAAGCAGCTGAAAGTTATTTAAAATCATATTGACTACAAACGAATTTGGAAATTTGCATATTTAAATTACATCACTTCCAGAGCATTTTGTGTAAGTAGATTGTAACTTGAAAGATTTTTCACCACATTTCTAATCGACTTCAAAATAGATTGAGGTTTTCAATTTAGACATGTATTTTTGTTTGGTTATATTCACTCATTCTTTGGATACCTGGACCGATGTGGTGGTGGTCTTGATTTCATTCGTCCAATAAAGTGCGCGGGTGACCCTATTAAATTATTTTTTTACGTAATCAGTTTATTTTTACATATTTTATAAATAACGGAAATAGTATTTAGAAGTGACAATCTTAATAATTTTACTTTATTGTGTCACTTATATGCAAATGATAAAGGTGAAACGTCAAGTTTAAATACTAATTGACCACAAATTATCGGTGGAGCCAAATAATTCAATGATCGAGAAGTATTATAATAATAATAATAATAATAATAATAATAATAATAATAATAATAATAATAATAATAATAATAATAATAATAATAATAAATTTATTGTTCAATCGATACAGAAAACATGAACAAAGATGTGGTGTTTTTCAACAATAATTTAGACTTAAATAAAAATCCAAATAATAACTAAACTAAATGTCAACACAGTCACATATGGGTAAGTCTAATAGAACTAGATATTAACACGATTGCGAATATAGAGATGTCCTTCAAAACTCAATGGCTATCAGGAGCAAAACAAAAACAGCAGGGGTTTTACTCATTCAATATAAATGATCTTATTAACATTGCGTTCTTTAAAAAGTTATACAAAACTTTAACGTTCTTCCCGTCCAACTCCCTTAATACTAAGTGAATGTCTCTATCCAGGTGGCGACTCTCAAGGTCTTTTCTAATTGGCCGGTACATGGGGCATTCAAAAATTATATGTTTTAGATCTTCATTTTCATTTAAGTTACAAATAGTGCATTTTTCTTCTAGGTTGTTTAATCGGTATTTAATAATCCCGAAAATCAGAACCACCTCCCTGCTTCCCGCTGTACGCAGTTGGAGCATAAACCTTTGTAAATACAAAGGGAGTAATACCAATCCAGTGCTGTCTCCCAACAGGAATTTGTACTGGGGGTAGTTAACAGAAAGCAACCAGCAGTTCTCATCCAATGTTCGGCTATGATTTGTGTAAATGCCAAGTATAGTTGTTATGTCATTCTCGCGCAAATTGGCTAAGATATCCGTGCCCTCCACTCCGATCGCCGCTAGTATGCTCTTTAGCTGACTAAACCAATTAAGACCGACTATATTTGTGGTTGAGGAATCCAAATATTTCAGCTGTTCCAAAGCAACCGCCGGATACCTGTCCCTCTGCATGCTATTTAGCTTTAAGAGTAGATGTAGCGCCGCTCTCAGCACATAATATCCCTGCCTGAGTAGGTTAAATTCAAGACGCAGTATGTAACCGGGCGTGTTCCTGGAGAGAAAATTTTGACCTTTTAAGAATATGCTCTGTATAACCTCCACATTGTCAGTGTATCTGAGCCCCCAAATACCAGCTGCATAACTCAAAGCCGGCACCACAACTGAGGTGAACAACTTAAGACTTGTCGTCCATTCGGCATTACATACCCCTGTAAGCGCGTGCCTAACAGCTCCCAGACATATTTATTAAATAAAGTGTATTTCTTGTGCCTAATAATAATGGTCGCATACCTATGTTTTTGAGTTAAATGTACGAAGTGGCCCAAAAATAATTGTACAGAGAGCAGCAGTATGTTCTTGGCATCGAAATATTACGATTTAGTCTAACTTATTTAACTCCAAAACCAAGGGTGTTAAAGTATGAAATTGAATTTAGACTGTTCTTGATATTTATCGTGTGGTCTTAAAAATTTGTACAGTTGAATGTATTATAGTGACGAAATGTGGTTCACGGGAGCTAAGCCGTCGGTCCCGTGTACCATGCGATGTTAGGCACCCTAAAACGTTATATTGCTCGAGTTTTAACGAAAAGATACCACTTTTTACCAAATCATCCCCTATTCATCCCCTACCCGCTAAAGCGATTTTACCCAAAAACAATCCTAACCGTTCGTTTTTCAAGTGCTAACTGTATACCAAAATTGAAGACGATATCCCTATAAATTCTAAAGTTATCGTGGCTACAAACATATAGACCGACAGACAAAAAACAATTTCGTTCCCAAATTATGTTTTATATATGTTTTGATACGTTTTACGGCGTTTAAGCGAAAACATTTTTTTAATCTTTGTCGCCGATACGATGCTTCCACACGTTGTGACGATGTGGAAGCAAAAATGTATTTTTGAGACTTGAAGGATATCGCAAGCACCGCCGTCTATGCGCTAGAACTAAATTAGAACTGAACTATACCAATACAAAATCGTAAAATTTTGATGCTAGAAATCTACTCATCCTCTATGTACCATTATTTTTGGCTAGCCTGTACCATTTTCTGTAATGCAGCGATTACAATTTCACAAAATTTTAAAAGCAATCCCAAAATAAGGTGTCGGACTATACAAACTTTTAGTCAACTTGTATTTTATATTAGCGAATTTTTATTTAAAAAGATTCGTTAATAGGGAGGTATCGATGGTGAGACTTTAAAAACATTTTTCAAATAAGCGCGAATTTGGGACCCTAGAACCGGAACCCAAGGTCCGTTTGAATTTGTATATGTTTGTATATATATATATATATATATATATATATATATATATATATATATATATATATATATATATATATATATATATAGTGTGGCCCATTTAATATGGAAACACCTCTGTAACTTTTGTATTTATAACTGGATTTTGATGAACAAAAGATCAAAAGATATAAGGTGAAAAGCTCTATTAATGCTGTGAAAATTGTTCTTTATGTCACCTGACCAAGGCCTACTAATGCAATTTTTCTATGTCAAAAATATAGGAAAAAAGGTTAGGGCCATTTTTAGGAAAAAAAATAAGCACACCACTGCATTCGGCATCCCTCAAAATAGATATATACCACATCTCATCAGAAAAGAATTATTATTCACCATTTCAGAAAGGTTTATTTGTGTGACCTTCTCATATGGAAACACGCCTGTAATTTTTGTATCTATAACGTGATTTTTTTAACGAGATCTCAAAAGATAGAAAATGAAGAAGTCTATAGATCCTATGAAAAGGGTTTCCTATGCCATTCGATCACGGCTTACTAAAACTATTTTCATATGTTAAAAAAATTCTGGACGTAGCAAGTGCGTTATGGTAGTGAATTTTCATAAAAATCTTTTTAATAACAAATATGTGTGTTTTTTTAAGAAAGCAGGCATCAAATTTGGTTACCAATATAACCTATATAGTAAAAACAATGTGCCATGTTCCATTAAAATAACTTTATTGTGTGAAAATGTACAAAAATTTCCAAAAGTTAACTTAAAATGTTCCCGAAAAAACACGTTTCTTGGTCAACCTTATAGGTTAATAGCAAATTGAGCTGTTCAAATATGAAACATTTGATAAAAATTCGCTACCATAACGCACTTGCTGCGTCCAGAATTTCTTTTCGTACAAACATGCATTATATTTCGATGGAAAATGCAAAAATGCAATAACATAAGGCGTGTTTGATTAAAAAAAAAAAGGAAATTTGTATCACCAACGACTTATGGGCCACCCTGTGATTGTAGAAATATTATTTTAAGATGTAGCTCAAGACACCCTATAATTAATATATACAAATTTTCTTCACATCTTATATAATAACGGATATATTGAGCTTTATTGATTTTTTACGAAAATTCGACAAAAATTATATACCATTAAATGATAAACTCTATAGCTAGGGCTACTGCCAAGCATCAGAGAAAGGGTCTATTTGAAATGAATTTTCTGCAAATATTTTAGTAAAATGAAGGACAATGACGGTTGAAACTAAGACTTTAGGGTTTGTAAAACATCCTTCTTGAGACATTTTATTTATATAATTATGTCACCCTGTATAATTGCGTCGCCCTGTATGTGGCAACCATAAAAGAACAATACCAGGACATCCGTTCAGATATAGTCCACTCAGCAATGACATCGACCTCAGGCGGTCACAGAGTTCAATCAGAAACCGCATCATAATCAATCCTAGTTTATAAGTATGAGTTATGTAGATTTAGAATTCATTCTTTACTTGTCCACGATTAACAACATTCTTAGTTCGTTAGTTGTAACTTGTAATTAATCACTTGGTTAATTAATAGTACTTTTTGGGTTTAAATAAATTATTTTTTATCATAAAGCCAAAAGGGCCTTATTTAACTGGCGCTGCGAACTGTATCCAGTAACGACGTTTTGGCAACTTAAAAGTAGCAAAATTGTCGGTCGTTTTTGAACGTTTGTGCTGGAAGAACCATCCAAGAAGAGCAAGGGCATTGGAAGAAAAGCCATAGATGACCAACAAAGCAGTTTCCCTTCTGTAAGTTGATCAATTTCTTTCATTTCCTATGCAATTGTGTCTTTTATGTATTTGCAAAATTCATTTTTCGTAAATACAAATTATTTTTAGTATTCACAAAGTTTTTCTTTGGCAATACTTATATTTAAGGCATCATAAAAATCATTTTTTTTCATAAATGCCTTATAATTGATTATTAATAATTATTAATATTATCACAAAGCTATCTTCTTTCGTGATACCTATTATAATTAATATTTTGTTAATAGCGTTAACAAATTTCTTTTAATTTACTACATACAAGCCTTATTTTTTAAACGAATAATTATTGATATTATTACAAGGTACTTTTTCATAGTACAAGTTATAAAGACAAGCATTTTTTACTGTATTTTCAAATTTAATTTTTCGAAAATACATGAAATAAAGCAGAATTATTTTTATACAGTTTAACAAATTCTTAGCATTAAGTGATAATTACATTAATAAATATATTTTATCTAATGAAATTTCTCTAAAATTAACTCAGTATCACAAGTTAGTCGTTGCTTAATAAAAACACTGCATGCACTTAGTTAACCGTCGCAATTAATTTGATATTCAGTCATTGTACGTAAAAAACTGATGACAAAATAAAAAACTTTACAGACGCGATATTATACAAGATTCAATTTCAACAGAATCGTGTGATCCGTTGTAACTAGATAAAACGCTTTTGTAATACACATTATAACAAGCAAGCTTAAAACATTTAGTACAATTAGAGTAAATTTTTATCGTATAAATATCCACTGTAATTAAAAACTCTCTAGATAAACAATTTTAACGGAAATATTTTAAAGCATTAAGATTTTATGCAGTTATAATAATTTGCACCGTATTATTATTCTTTTAGTTATAAATTATTGATTACCTTTAGAATTAAGCATTTATTTTAAGGATTGATTATTATTCTATTAATTACAAATTTTATCCATTTATTACAACAAAAAATTAATAATTTTATACCCTTATTATCCTGTAATTAATATAAAAAAAGGAAATCTCCTTTATATCTATTAATACATTACATGAGCCTTCGTGAAAGATCTCCCATAAGATTTACCCGAATTCCAGAAAGAATCTTGCCAAATTTTACCCCAGATTCACTCAATTTTAATTCATCAGAAACCCCTAAATTCCAAAACATGTCAGAGGCATCAATCACCCAAATCTGTCAAGCTTCGGCGATGATTCCTGAGTACAATGGTGGACAAAAACAATTAGCATATTTTCTGAATCAATGCCGCACTTATATCCTATGTTACAAAAGACAAGGCGACACACCTGACGACCTACATTGTAACCGAATGATTATTGAATTCATTAAGGCCAAAATCACAGGTGAAGCCCGAGATATACTTATGAAACTAGACGACATTTCTTGGCAAAATATTGAAAATGCCCTTAAGGCCCAATATACAGACCCTAGATCAGAAGACCTTTTAATGACAGATCTACGAACTAGTTATATGCGTAAAACTCAAACTGCCACTGATTTTTACAACACTATACAAGACAAATTAAAAATGTTAAACGAACATATTTCCCTACAAGCCCTAGACGACATTATAAAAACCTACAAGAAACAGCAATACGAAACAGCAGCTGTTACTTCTTTCAAAATAGGAATAGCCGAACCATATCACAGTCACTTACGGTTATTAAACATCCCTAATTTAGAAACAGCGTTGCTCGAATGTCATCGCATTGATAACGAGCAGATGCAAGTAAATTTCCTAAAAGTCATAAAGGACAAAGATGAATCTCATTTCCGTCAAAACGACAAGCATCCTCAGCAACAAAAAACACACATAATTAATAGAAAAATAAACGACTTCTACCCCAATTTCCGGAAAATACCTCAACAAAATTATAACCATCAGCCCGATTTCCAGAGAATACCCCAACAAAATTACAACTATCGGCCCAATTTCCAGAGAATACCCCCACAAAGTCATAACCAACAACCAACGTTTCGACAACCCTTTCCAAGCCGACCTATCTCAAACTTAAGACCAATTCCACAACAACGAAATTACCCCACTAATTCACAAGTCTTCGGAAGAAGAATTAATAATCAGGCAACCCCTATGTCAATTTCTACTAACCTAACAAACAATCTCCCTCGTACAAATCACCCCATTCCTCAAATAAATAACAACCAAACTTTTCAAGAGCAGGAACAAGAGCCTGACTATTTATACCAGGATGATAATGATTATCAACCTGATGAGGACTTCTATAACGAGGAACTCGAGGGACCAGAGGAACCGTATGGTGAAAATCAGGATTTTCACAATACAGCCTCGGAAACACTATAAAACTTGACTTAAATAATATTGCCATGCAACCCAAACTACCCTTCTTCTGTCTACCCTCTTTAGGCCTACAAATACTCATTGATAGTGGTGCGTCTGATAGCATCATGAATCCAGGTCCGGCTTACGAATTTTTCAGCGAATATCTCTATCAAAAACCCTTCGCCATGAAATCCGTTGGCAAAATTTCCAGAGGTATTGATAACATTCAGTTCCCTATATTACAAGAATATGGCATTAAATTCCCCTTCGATTTTCATGTCATGCAATGGCATGATCGTTTCGACGCCTTGATCGGTTCTGCTCACTTCCAGGAATTGAAAGCACGTATAAACTACGAGACACAGACTATAACGTTAGGCAAGACAGAGATCCCTTTCTATTTCGAACTTAACCCTCAAAATTTTAAGCCCTTTAAACAAATATGCGTAAATAGTATCAAAATTCCTGTTAACGTAGAAAATGGAACCGTTCTGATTCCCCAACTATCCGACAACACTGTAACTGTAGAAGAAGCTATAGCTACTTCTCATTCTGGCATTTGCACAATTCCCATTACAAAAAATACATCTGACAACGTCGAAGTTTACTTCAACGAACGAATTAAAGTCATTCCTTTACAAAACTATTACGAACTGAACGAAACAATAAAACACAACCAACCTAACATTTTAAAACAATTAAGAGTAGAGCATCTCAACGCCGAAGAAAAGTCAAGATTATTTTCTTTATGTCACAAATACAAAAACATATTTTACCATGAAAACAGTGACCTTACGTTTACCAACTGTGTTAAACATGACATACGAACAAAAGATGATGAACCAATACATGTAAAATCATACAGACACCCCTACCACTTGAACATTGAAATACAAAAGGAAATTCAAAATTTATTGGATAACAAAATTATTAGGCCTTCTATATCCCCTTATTCCTCTCCGGTATGGATTATTTCAAAGAAAGTAAACTCACCAGAAAAGACAAAATGGCGATTAGTTGTGGATTATAGGAAGCTTAACGAGAAAACCATAACTGAAAAATACCCCTTACCAAAAGTCGACGAGATTCTAAATAATTTAGGAAAATGTACATATTTTACTACCCTCGAATTGGCACCAGGATTTCATCAGATCGAATTAACTCCCGAAAGTAGTGAAAAAACAGCCTTCAGCGTAAATAACGGCCATTATGAGTACGTGAAAATACCCCATGGTCTCCGTAATTCGGCCATAACCTTCAAAAAAGTAATGCATGATGTTTTAAAAGAATTCCTATACAAAAGCTGTTTTGTCTACATGGATGATATTATAATATTTTCTAAATCCCTTCAGGAACACCTTCTCCATATTAAACAAATTTTCCAAAAATTGCAGGACGTTAACTTAAAGGTACAATTAAACCAATCCGAATTCCTTAGAAAAGAAGTTGAGTTTTTAGGACATATCGTCACAAAAGACCAGGTAAAAGCAAATCCGAACAAAATTAAATGTATAAAAGATTTTCCCATTCCCAAGTCTCAAAAGGAATTAAAATCATTTCTCAGTTTGATAGGCTATTACCGCCGCTTCATTAGGAATTTCGCAAAAATCCTATTCCCCTTAACCAAATGCCTTAAGAGAGACTCTAAAATTGACATTAACGACACAGATTACGTAAATGCCTTCAGAGAAGCCAAAAAACTTATTACAAATTCACCTATACTGACGTATCCAGACTTTACAAAAACTTTTCACCTGACTACCGACGCTAGTAATATCGCTATAGGAGGCGTTTTGTCACAAAACGACAGGCCCATAGCTTACTATAGCCGCACTTTAAATTCCGCTGAAAGGAACTACTCAACAATTGAGAAGGAACTCCTTTCAATAGTCGAAAACACTAAGCACTTTAGGCCTTACCTTTTTGGAAATAAATTTACGATCGAAACTGATCATAAACCACTTGTATGGTTATTTTCTATTAAAGAGCCAAATTCACGTTTAGTGAAATGGCGTTTGAAATTAGAAGAGTTCGATTACGAAATTAAATATAAAAGAGGTAAAGAAAACGTAGTAGCCGATGCTTTATCTCGTGTCGAAATCAACGCAGTTGAGGACGACGATGATCTGGCATCAATTTTCAATAATCTAGATCCATCAGATCTTAGAGTATTAAACGACGACGATCTTAAAGATTTAGGTATTAACACTCAGGAAGACGAACGACATTCTGACTCACAAACACAACACACTTCTGCAGAAAACCCCGTCTTTACTATGCCCATTTCTGAAAACCCTTTAAATCACTTCAAATATCAGATAATTATGTATTACGGACCTCATAACGAAATAAAGACAGACAACTTATTTAAAAACAAATGCTACAGAGTATACATCCAAAGACAACACGAACTGCAACAGATGACTGACTTCTTAAAATCTTACATCAACCCTAATAATAATTACGGTATATTATTCTTGGACCCACAACTCGAACATTACTTTAGAATAATAGCTTCCAATCTATTCAATAGTTCGGTTAAAATAATTAAATGTACAAAACGATTACAAGACGTAACGAAACTTACTGAACAAAAAGGAACAATACAAGACTATCACGAACAAAACCATAACGGCACTAACGAAACGTACGCACAATTAAAAACAAAATTTTATTGGCCTAACATGAAAATTCAAATTAACGACCTTATTAATAAATGCGACGTATGCCTTCAGGCAAAATATGATCGTAACCCTTACAAACCCCCGTTTCAAGGACCACTGACTGCTTCTAGACCCTTCGAAGTTATACACATCGACGTATTCAGCTTTGATAACTGCAAATTCTTAACCATTGTCGATCTGTTCAGTAAATATGCCCAAGCATACTACATTATCGATACTACGGCCCTAACCATCGTTAACAAACTACGTCACTTCTTCTCTCATCATAACTACCCTTCTAAGATTGTCTCAAATTCTGACCGAGAACTCAAAAATGTTGTACTCAAAGAGTTCTGTTCCATGTTTAAAATCGATTTGCACATTACTACCCCTCAGAACCCTATTTCAAATTCTCCTGTAGAATTTTTACAGTCGACACTACTAGAAAAAATACGTGTCCTGAAAAATCAAAATCCAAACGAAAGCCCTCAATCTTTCATGATCACAGCTGTATTGATCTACAACCAATCTATACATTCTTCGACAGGTCACTACCCTTTCAAACTGCTCTATGGCCCATATGATGACATACCACCCATTGATCCCCATCAAACAGTTCTCGAAGAATATAACAATAGACGCTTAAAAGAAATACTTCCATTTTACCAGTCTATTTATGAAAAGCAAAAGCAAAAAGCAACGCAGCGTCTCGAGAAAATCAACGAAACTCGAGAACAAAATATCCAAATTAATGAAGAAAATGTTGCAGTAAGAGTACCACCAGTCAGAAAAGCTGATCCCCTTTACAAAATTCATTCCGACCCTATACAATTACCTCGCAATAAAATACTTCTTCCCCATTCGAGAAAGCAAACCGCTCATATTAATAAGACTAAAAGAGCACGAAAGAAATTTCCTTCTTTAGAGCCTGCTGTGCCTATGTCTGAGGACAGCCCTACTCCTTCAACTTCAAACCATCCAAACTAATGGCTAATTCAAGAGTATGTCGAAATCGCCAAAATCCTAAATCATTATCTTAGTTTTTACTTTACTTCAATCCCACACTTGTAGAAGAAAACTATAATTAAATATTACTGTTTTTATAATACTATTATTATTAATTAATGTCCAATACTTATCAGAATATCAAATTATGTGAAATTCAATTAATAGATAGTATAACAGATTTAAAACAGCCAATTAAAAGCCACATAAATTAAATTACAAAAGCTCATACATATTAGAGACAAAATAAACCTCATAGGTGGTGCAAGATCAATTATAAGAATAACCACTGGCAAATTTAGAAGAAGATCTAAAAGAAATAAATAAAAAAAACATAGATTTATTTTATGCAAATGAGAATGAGATGATGGTTCCGTTCAATAACTTAAAATCATTCAGTAATATCATGACTCACAGATTAGAAAAAGATTAAGTTTCAATTAACAAAAATTTAGAGTAATTAAAAAACCACCTTAGATGCAATGCAAAATAAAACGGAATATAAGGCATAGAATTTAAATAATACCAAGTTAGGAATTATCAGAAAGTATAAAAGTATTACAAGGAACAACTTTACTTAATTTTAATCAGTTAACCAATATAGGAAATATTTAAGCTTAATCATAATGACGATGAATTATTTTCCACTAAAATCACATTTTTAAAATTTTTTGATTTTACCAAATTTAATGTTTATCTTTAAAAGACGCAACTGTTATCTCCTAAACTTCCTATTCCAATATCTTAATTCCTAATTGTTCCAATAACCCAAACCAATAAAGTCATTGTATCACCTGCTTTGGTTTACCTAAGAACATTATCATCAGAAAATCAGTATCACTAAAGAATGCCATTAAGATCAGATAGATGGACCACCACAATAACACCCTCATAGCCAACCAGGAAAATGTCAAATATCCATGAACAGCAACTTATGGAAAAACCAATCCAAACATTACATGGGTACCTGAGTTGATACAACCCCTACAGTCACAGCCGCAACATCTCATCAGATTCAACCCTATACATCTCAAAGAAGCTAGCAAATTGAAAAGTCAGATGGAGAAAAGGAAGCATCATAATGTACTGCATCCCTTGGTACATTCAACACACCTGGGAATGACTACCATAACCACAGTCATTCTAATGGTCATCCTATGCTACATCTTCAGCAGATAATTATGAAGAAAGCCATGCAGCCCAAGTCCAAGAACCAACTTACACCAGAAGAGCCCACCGGAAAGAACGAGGACGTTCTTTACACTAAGGGTGGAGGAATTATGTCACCCTGTATAATTGCGTCGCCCTGTATGTGGCAACCATAAAAGAACAATACCAGGACATCCGTTCAGATATAGTCCACTCAGCAATGACATCGACCTCAGGCGGTCACAGAGTTCAATCAGAAACCGCATCATAATCAATCCTAGTTTATAAGTATGAGTTATGTAGATTTAGAATTCATTCTTTACTTGTCCACGATTAATTAATTAATAGTACTTTTTGGGTTTAAATAAATTATTTTTTATCATAAAGCCAAAAGGGCCTTATTTAACTATATAACCCGTATTAGATTTAAGTTATTTGCCTAAATGTTGCCAATTTTGACGTTTTAAATCGCAACTTTGACGTTTTGAGGAAAACCCCAATTTATTTTTCTTTAAATGCCTATAACTTTTTGGGCTTTTGACCTACATAGCTAAATTTTGGTAGGTAACTTACCTATAAGGATGTAAACCTGCGTACCAAATTTGGTTGCCCTTACTTTGTTAATTCCGGAGATATAATTTTTTTTCAAAAGAAAACACAAAATTTTTCGGGAAAACCTGAGCAGATTTTCCTGGCTAACGAACTCATCCAAGCCATTTGCAAAAGGAATTTTTTCACCAAATTTGATCAAAATCGGCCCATTATTTTTTGAGTTATCGGTGTGATACATATATATATATATATATATATATATATATATATATATATATATATATATATATATATATATATATATATATATATATATATATATATATATATATATATATATATATATATATATATATAAACATATAAAAATTGAAACTGACCCCGGATATGTTTTCTGGGAGGCCTAATTAGCGCTCATTTGAAGAAATTTTTTCAAAATTCAAAAGTCGGGATCTCCTCGTTAGTAAATTTTTTTTAAGAAAATTCACTAATAAAAATTATAAAAATCGTTAATGGTTGGTTTTAAGAAAACATAAGCCGTTCTTCAAAATTGTTACCTACCAAATTTCATTAAAAAAAACCATTATGACGGAACTATGAAGGTCAACAACATCTAAAAAGTTAAAGAAAAAAAGTTTATAAATGCTGTGACATATGAAAATAGTTTTAGTAGGCCGTGATCGAATGGCATAGGAAACAATTTTCACGGGGTCTATAGAATTTTTCATTTTCAATCTTTTGAGATTTCGTTAAAAAAATCGCGTTATAAGTATAAAAGTTACAGGGGTGTTTCCATATACAAAATCACTATGTGAAAACTGGAACCTGTGATGAGCACTAATAAGTACAGTAGAAAAATTAGTTAACAAACACAGAACAAAGAAAATGATATCTGAATTACGACATTTAAGAAAGATAAAATAGAGAAAAAATTTGTGTGTTTACCTTATGAACCACGAATCACAAAGGGCTTGGAAAGTATTTTTAAGAAAACCGATTTACATTTGATGTTTTCGACGAAAAGTAATTTAAAAAATTTGTTGGGTAATACGAAAGACAAAGACAAAGTCACGGAAATGTCCGGCATTTATGAGATTAGTTGCAAAGATTGTGATCTTAAATACGTGGGCCAAACTAGAAGAAACATAGCCACCAGATTTCGTGAACATCTCACAGTTTCGTTATGGTACGGTGGACAAATCATGTGTGGCACAACATATTTGGGATAATAATCACCACATCGACAAAGAAAATTTGAAACTTGTCAAAAATGTTAGACATCAAACTACGCTTGATTCATTAGAAAGTATTTTTATATTAAAGTCTATTAAGAACAAAACTTCATTGAATCGTGCGGCACCTTTAATTTCAAGCCCTTTATTTTATCTTTGCATTTGATCGCTCAAACACTCCTAATTTATCTGGTAGAATAATAAATTACTGTCAATAACTCGGCCGGTTTATACATATACTAATCTCTTTGTTTGTCTCGACATTTAAAGACCCTTTCGATTTTTTGTATCTATTTAGTCAATATGAATACTTTCACGAAGAATTAAACTCAATATAAATATAGTTTTTATGTAGTATTTGATTCAATTATTTATTCTTTGTTAGAGTTAACATGGCGAGACAGACACTCGGGTTTTAGTTTTCTATTTAAAAGAGATGAGTTGAGTTAATGTTGTTTATCTCACCAGATGTCTTTGTCGGCATGTTCCAATATCCACATAGTAAATGTCTAGATCGAAAGAGAACGGCTGATCCCTTGAATAACTCGGGTCGTTTGGACCTATATTAGATAAGGGTCATAAATTTGTCGACCAGAAGATTAAAGCAGGTCTTAGACCTCTTACTTCTATTACACAATAAACAAACGATCGTTCTTGGACGACAACTTTACTTCGGACTAGTTCGTTTACTTTGACGCGATATAAATACACGGGAGCTAGTTTTTTATTTTAGAATTTTGCTTCCTCTGAAGATGTTGACATTGTCAACGAAACGACCGTAAGGTCTCTTAAATATGTGTTGTGGTGATTTGGGTGTTCTCCAAGTGTACTTAAAAGTGTACTTATTCCATATACAAGAGTCACACAAAGAATATTTTCTGAAATGGTTAATAATTCTTATTTTTTGATTAAATTTGGTAGATATCTATTTTGAGGGATGACGAATACGGTGCGCAGTTATTTTCTTCCTGAAAATGGCCCTAGCTCCTATTCCCATTTTAACATAGAAAAACTGTATTAGTAGGCCCTGGTCAAATGACATAGAGAACAATTTTCACAGCATTAATAGGGTTTTCATCTTATATCTTTTGACTTCTTTTTTTTTTTCATCAAAATCGAGTTATAAATACAAAAATTACAGGGGTTTTTCGGAAACACCCTAGTTTCCATCCAGCTTGGAAACACTGTTTCCATATTAAATGGGCCACACTGTGTATATATATATATATATATATATATATATATATATATATATATATATATATATATATATATATATATATATGTATTCGCACGATAACTCAAAAAGTGATTAACCGATTTTGATGAAACTCGGCAAGAATCTTTCCTTGTAGACCAGACACCAGTTTTTCTGGAAAAAAAATTTCCGAACAAAATTTGTATCTCAAAAAATAACAAAGTTATTTTGATGAAATTTGGTTGGTCTGTTTCTCTTGCAAATAACTTACTATACACAAAAACTCATCTTTATAGGTTTATAGAAAATTGAGTTTTGCAAATTTTAAACATTTAATGAAAATTCGCTACCATAACGCACTTACTGCGTCCCGAAATTTTTAACTTTGCTTTTGCGAACTCAGCCTCTGATTTTCAATTTAAAGTTTTTATGTAAACTATACTTGATTTTAAATGTAAAATACATAGATGGTATAATGTAGGGGATACATATTCTATTGTATAGTAATTAATGGCTTTTACATAACTGCCGTGCAAAGGTAAAAATGCAAAAGTAACTCGAGTTACTTGGTTTTACTTCTGTTTCAATATTCCGATGCCTGTAACGACCTCTATCTATAGCTATTTTACGTTGGTAAATAGACCTTTTCTTTACGAAGATATTTAGTGTTGCTTTAGAGTAACCCGACTTATATTTAGATTTCTTCTGCACTAAGGCGACTTGCTTTGCAATTTTTCTTTCTTGTTTGGATCGCAATAAAAATTACCACAGTAGAAGTAAGTCTAGTGTATAGTAGATAGTTCAATAATTTCCCTAGGTGAAATGCACAACTAGTGTAATTTAAAAAAAAACATTAAATTACCAAAGTAAAACCAGGTAACTCGTGTTTTCGTATAACACAAGGAGAAAAATGCATTAATATGAAGTAAGTAGATTTCACCGCTACGTTTTAGTGGGGTTAAACTATAGCAAGTCTTTTTACACGCCTGCCGATGGCTGTGGGGTCTTGACGCCATTACTTTTAAATACTTTGAACCCGGTCATAGTTTCATGAGAGCAGATCCGATACCTGGTTAAATAGGTAAAAAATAGGAGAAAAAACTAAAGAAGTTTAGGATTATGAAGATTTGGAGACCTTGATTAACACGTTAAACTAAGATAGCCTATTATAAATTCAGGAGCTGAAGATTTCCATGAATTTCAAAATGGGTGTGTTCAAAGAAAAAAATAGAACGCGTCGCCTAACGCAATCAGATTAAGTGCGTCCAATTTAGAAATAGGTCGACAAAGGTACATAAGTGTGATTTGGAAAATGAATGTTGTGAGATGTCCGCTTTGAAGTCAAAATTTGATTTGATACATTCTGAAAATATACAGTGCAATAGAGGGATAAACTCTGTCTGTGGCCAATGAGACTACAAGCTCAAAGCCAGACCACTCTTCACACACACAGGGATAAACTCTGAAAAAAAGATACCATAATAAAGGAGTTGCTTCCCTATATGTCACCGAGAAAGCACCTTTATAGAAAAAACATGACTTCTGCAGAAGACATAGAAGATTTAGGAAAAGTGTCAGCTACTGCTGAATAATAGCAAAATATATAAAAATTCTCATATCGTATGTTATTTTTCTTTAAAACTTAGCATCTATGTATTTTTAGGAAGTATATATATTTGCAACTACCTGTCTAATATTTCACTTAAAAATTATAACAAAATAACAAACAATTGAATAGTTGCCATTTCTTAATAAAACCATCGACAACCACTTGCTTGTGAACATCTTGATTTAATGTATTGTTATTTTTTTTATTAATTGCATGGCGTTTGTCTAAATAATAAACCGCCAAATTATGTGTTTTAAAGATAGACGTTCTCATTCTTGAGCCATTTTACTTGCCGTATTAAAACAGATCTTTACAGACAATTATGAACATTGAGCATATCCAGGTTTGTCTTTTATAATTATTTATATTTTATAATTGTTAATATTGAAAGGTTAGTGTAAAGTTGGCGATGTTTAAGCCCCTTGTCTTATTAGGTAAGCTGATTGGATAATATAATATAAGCATATATGTAACTAATAGAAAACAATCATTGCATCGTAGAAGAAAATATTATGAGGATATATAAAGCAACTCAACTTAAGTGATTTTACCTATGGATAAATATGTTTTTAATTACCACAAGCCCTTCATACTTCAATGAAAAATTTATTATATTGATATAAAAAAAGTGTAAGTCGACTTGCTTGCTTTTTAATTGTAAAATAGATGGGTGGCGGAAGAGAAAAATCTGCAAGTGGACTTACTGGTTTTTAATATTGTAATAATGTGAAGTTTGTATGACCAAGTAACTTTAAATTTGTTAGCAAGCATTTCAATTGAACAGTTTTCTAAGTAAGTACTCAATATTCATAAAGAGCAGTCAAAACATTATCTGATCCGCGGGATCAGAAAAACTAATTATGGTTAATGAAAAAAATATCTTCAGTCGAATTATAAAAACTTTGAACTTCCCTACTGAAAAGTTGCAAATTAAGAGTTACTAGGTTTTACTATTGTACGGCAGATAATACAAGACATATTTAATAAGCAATTTTACCAGTGATATCAAGCCAGCTGTTTTCGCTATTGTTGAAACTTCTACTAAAAGGAAATAAATAATTTGTTAGGAGAAACAGTAACTGATGATCTACAGCGAGTGTCTGTTTATTAATTTACATCTAGTTAGAACATAACATTATTTTATAATGCAATATTTAATCCTTTAATAATTGAGTTTTGAATGTATAAACGCTGTGTAATAATTTGATTTTCCAATTATCCAGAGACTCGTATAGGACGTTGATTATCTATTCATGCTGCATGAGGCAATTTAAATTACGACATCATTCACGTTAATGTTTTAGTTAAACTTCTGCTCTCTATTCACTTTATTTCAGAGATCCTCTCCATATTCCAATTCTCAGCCTTGTATTTTATATCGTATTGTCTTTAATTATTGTTTATAACATCATTTAATTTACTCCACTAATGCTACTGATAAGAAGCAATTTGTTGATAATTTCTTATATATTTTTTTTCTCATAGCGGAGGTGAATGTTTTTTACGCAGGCCGGTGGCTGGAGCTTCCGCGATCTGACACCAACCGGCACCGTGGTGACTCCCCTTCCGCCCAGGTTGAGACTACCCTCTAAACACCCCCTTGACACCACCTTGAGTCGTGGTGGAAACCACTCGCTGACTTTGCCTGACCACGTTCCCAACTCTTGTTGTTCTCAAAACTTCTACATCCTGTCTTCATCATCCTTTGACTTCATTATTCATACGATCCCTCTCTCCATAGTATTTCACACCCTTTTACTTCCCAGCATATGTTCCACCACATTATCTGCTGTTAAATGTCTGCGAATCACTCTATACATTTGTTCCCTTATTTGCGACCATATTGCGCACTCAAAGACCGTATGTTCTGGCGTATCACCACAATACGCACAGTCCTCTTTGTCGACTATTTTCATTTTACTCAGGTGAGACCTTGAAACGCCCATGACCTGACAGAAATTGCGTAAAATAATAACCGACCTCACCATGCTGTCTCGATATCCATGTCTGGATGTGTAGAATGAACCTCTTTGACCACTGGGATGTTCACATTTTCTCTTTCCAATCTTGCTGACACTCCAGCATTGTTTAGGTTCTTGCCTTATTTTTTCTTAATTTCTATTTTCGTGTCCCTCAAAAGTTACCTTTCTTGCGAATAAGTATATAGGGATCGTTCCAGCAATCACCTGTATTGGTTTCGTTGCTACTGTTCTATATGCACTTGCTATTCTGATGACTACCTTCCTCTGTGCCCCCTCAACCTTTTTCTACACCGTATCTTTGACAACACGGCCTTCCATGATGGTGCGCCATACAGTATGATTGAGTTTACCATACTACTCAGCACTCTCCTTCTCCTTGGTTTTGGTCCACCGATATTTGGCATCAGACGCTCTAGCTTTGCAACCATCATGTCTGCTTTTGCCACTACTCTTTCTATGTGCGCACCCATGTTTATGTTATGTCTTACTTGTATGCCGAGGTACTTCAGGCTTGGCTGCAATTGAATTTCTGCGTTCCCCACCTTGACGGTCACTGTTCTCAGTGTTCTACCTCCCACTAGCACTATACTTTCAGTTTTGTGAGGCGCGAGTTGTGGACCACTTTTTGCTATCCAGTTTTCCACCCTTGCCACTGACCAGTTCATATTATCTTCTGTGTCAGCCTTATTTCCTCCGCTTACAACCAGCGCCAAATCATCTGCATACCCTATAATAGCCGTGTTGTTTACGGGCTCCAGACTAAAAACCTTATCGTAATACAAGTTCCACAGTGTTGGTTCTAGGATTGACCCCTGAGGCACGCCGCACGAAACCCGCATTCGATATTTGTGTCCAAAAAGTAGCTGTCTATCTTCCAGGTAACTACATACTATTTTCAGCAGATACGGTTCAATTTGCCTCTTTCTTCGTATATGCCTCTCCATGGTGCTGTATTGAATGCACTTTTACTTCCAATGTTCCCATGGCCACAAACATGTTTTTATTGCCTTCTTTCCTTACCACGTCCTGTACCTTCTTTACAGCATCCATCGTCGAGCGGTACTTGCGGAAGTCAAATTGGTTGTCTGCTAATCCTCCTATTCTCTGGATTTCCTTTATAGGTCTGTTATTTATTACATGTTCATATAATATTGTTATTCCGTCTACCAGGCTTATAGTTCTATATGAGTTCTTTCCTCCTGTTTTCCGTGGCTTCTCCAATAACACCAATCGAGCATTCCATTCTGACTGGAAACTTCCATAACTAAGTAGTTTATTTATCAGAAGTTGTAATATCTCCGGTTCCTGTTCTGTTACTGGCTTAACAACCTCGATGGGTATACCATCCGGGCCTGCAGCTTTACCAGATTTCATCCTTCGGCCTGCTTCCCTTATTTCTTCATCTGTACAAGGTGGAATATCCTCCCATTTCACTTTCGTTTTCGGCAATTCATTGACTTCGTGTTTACGGAACAATTCCTGCTTCTTCTTAATCTTAATCTCAATCCCAATATTAATTTATTCATCATCACTTATTGCCATTGGTGTTCTTGTACCAATTTTACCTGTCACAATATTGTACCCTAGTCCACGCATATCATCATCTATTTCTTTACAAAGAGAGTCTCAGGCTTGTTAGTGCTGTTTTTAATTCCTTTCTGATTTACCTCTATTGATTATTTACTTCCTCTCTATCACTACTTATGATGTTTTTTTTTTCTATTGACTCTAGTGACCACTCTTCTTGCCTTCGTAGATTCAATTCTGATTTTGGCGATCTCTTCATTCCACCAACATGCACCTTTTCGTCTGCCGCATTGCTGTTTCCTCTTCAACCACACCTCACACGCTCTTTCTAGTACTCTATTCAGGTCTTTGACACAACCTTAATAGTTTTTCGGCTTTGTTTGTCTCTCTGTTTCTTCTACTATTTCCCTTACTTTTCAGCCTTATAGGACATTGTTGAAGTTTGCTGGGCACTACTAAACGGCTCTGATATCTCAAAAAGAATATTTTGTGGTAGCTCAGGTTTTCCTCGTTCTCCACATGCCAGCCTCTTACGATTCTCCGCAGACTTGATGATCACATAGTTACGTCGATATATGACGATCCTCCATTCCTTTCGAACGTTGGCAGTCTACCATAATTCAATATAATATTGTCCGCCTGGCACATCCATTCTATCAACGCTTTCCCTTTTTTGTCTCCTCTTGCCGAGCCTCATAGGCTTTCGCATTAAAGTCCCCTCCAGTTAATATCTTCTTATGTTGCCTACTGTATCTGTTTAAGAAGGTTAGAAATTGCTAAAAGTCTTCTTCTCCAATTGCAGCCGATACATAGCAAGAGTACAGAAGTATGTCAATCATTTAAATCAATACATAGTCTTTACCCATTCCCATTCTGTATATTTGTGTTTTGCTATTCGTAACATACATCGCTGCATCTACATTTTCGTCTGTTACCCATTGGGAGTTTGCCCCAGCTATGTCTTTGTTGGGTTCAGCTGTTATTGCCAACATTATGTATTTCCTATTACATTTGTTTATTAATAAATCCCTCGCCCTTTTGCTTCTATCCACATTTACTTGGAGCACTTTCATTTTAATTTTGTTAATCTGTCCGTCTTCTCCTTCTGTAGCACCCGTACATGTTCTATGTACTTAGGACAGTTCATAGGCTTTGCTTTGTGTCCTTCAGCATCGCATAAATAGCATCGCTGCACATTTTCGCATTCCCTTCTTTTGTGACATTTCCCGTCACATTTGTGGCATAATTTTTCTGCGTTGTTTGTTTTCCATTTCTCTGCTATATGTACTATTGTATAGCACCTATGGCCCTTCGGAACTTTATGAATTTCCCTTACACTCCATCTATGCCATCCTTCTCCCACTTTTTTCCTCTCCAGCAACTGACTGACTGCATCCTTTTGCAAAGTAACAAACGCGTATTTATTTCCATTTTTGTTTACCTTACCTGATAATTTAATTTCTAGGCTTTCCTCCTGCCCTTGCTTCACGCCCTTTTTTTTTGCACCTCCTGAAGTTCATTTGCCTCGAATGTCTCATCTGTATAAAATATCATGACTGACTCGCTTTTCTCTCTTATTTGCCCTTTCACCACTCTTTCCAGCTTTGTAGAAAGTTTTTCTTTAAACACCTGCTTCTGTGCTTCATCCTTCCTCGTATCGTTATTACTGCCTATTTTGTTTATTTTGTCGACTGTTATTTCCTCGGTGTTTATATCCTTTTTAAGATGTCAGCATAGGACTTTCCGGCTAGTGGTTTCAGAATTATTGTTTCGTTTTTTCTGTTTTTAGTGAATTTTCTTTTAAGAAAAATCACTAACGAGGACTTTTGAATTTTGAAAAAATTTCTTCAAATGAGCGCGAACTAGGCCCCCTAGAACCCATACCCAGGGTCAGTTTTAATTTTTATGTTTATATATATATATATATATATATATATATATATATATATATATATATATATATATATATATATATATATATATATATATATATATATATATATATATATATATAGCTAAATAAGGCCTTTCTGGCTTTATGATAAAAAATAAGTTTATTTAAAACCAAAAGGTACAATATAATATTAAAGTGATTAATTACAAGTTACAACTAACGAACTATGAACGTTGCTAATCGTAAACAAGTAAAGAATGAATTTAAATCTAACATAACTGATACTTATAAACTAAGATTGATCATTATGCGGTTTCCAATTGAACTCTGTAACCGCCGGGGGTCGATGTATTGCTGAGTGAACGATATCGGAATGGATATCGTGATAATTGTCTTCAGCAATCGGCTACTAGGCAACGTAACTCCTCCATCCCTAATGTGAAGAACGTCCACGTTCGTTTCAGTAAGTTCTGCTGTAGATTGGTTTCTTGATTGGTATAGCATAGATTTCTTCTTAAATTTATGTATGGAGATGTAACGCAGGATGACCATTAAGATGTCGATATGGTTTTGTTCGTGACAGTCTTGGATCGTTCCTTTTTGTTCGGTAATTTTTGTTACGTCTTATAATCGTTTTGTACATTTAATCATTTTAACCGAACTATTAAAAAGATGGGAAGCTGTCGTTCTAAAGTAGTGTTCAAGTTGCGGGTCCAAGAATAATATACCGTAATTATTGTTAGAGCTGATGTAAGATTTCAGAAAGTCAGTCATCTGTTCTGGTTCGTGTTGTCTTTGGATGTACACTCTCTAGCATCTATTTTTAAATAAATGGCTGTTTTTTATTTCGTTATGAGGGCCATACTACATAATTATATGATGTTTAAAGTGATTTAAGGGGTTTTCAGAAATGGACATATTAAAGAGGGGGTTTTCAGCAGAAGTGTGTTGTGTTTGTGAGTCATATTGTCGTTCGTCTTCCTGGATGTTAATACCCAGATCTCTAAGATCGTCGTCGGTCAATACGCTAAGTTTGATGGATCCAAATTATTGAAAATTGATGCTAGATCCTCGTCGGCTTCAACTGCGTTGACTTGGACACCAGATAAAGTACCGGCTACTACGTTTTCCTTGCTTCTTTTATATTTAATTTCGTAGTCGAACTCTTCCAATTTCAAACGCCGTTTCACTAAACGTGAAATTGGCTCCTTAATAGAAAAGAACCATACAAGTGGTTTATGATCGGTTTCGATCGTGATTTCATTTCCAAAAAGGTGATGTCTAAAGTGCTTAGTGTTTTCAACTATCGACAAAGATCCTTCTAAATTGTGGAGTAATTCCTTCCTGCGGAATTTAGAGTACGACTATAGTAAGCTATGGGCTTGTCGTTTTGTGACAAAACACCTCCTGTAGCGATATTACTAACGTCAATAGTCAGGTGAAAATTGTTCGTAAAGTCTGGATATGTCAGTATAGGTGAGTTAGTAATAAGTTCCTTGGCTTGATTAAAGACATTTATGTACTCTGTGTCGTTAATGTTAATTTTAGAGTCTTTCTTAAAGCATTTGGTTAAGGAAATAGGATTTTCGGGAAATTCCTAATGCAGCGGCGGTAATAGCCTATCAACCCGAGAAATTACTTTACTTCTTTTTGGGACTTTGGAATCGGGTAATATCGTATAGCTTTGATTTTATTAGGGTTAGGTCGGATTCTTTGGGTCGTAATCACGTGTCCAAGAAACTCGACTTCTTTACGAAGGAATTCTGACTTGTCCAATTGTACTTTGAAGTTAACTTCCTGTAATTTTGAAAAGATCCGTTTTAGATGTATCAAATGTTCTTGTAGGGACTTAGAAGAAATGGCAATGTCGTCCATGTATACGAAACATGATCTATAAAGGAATTCCCTAAGGACATTATCCATTACCCGCTGGAAGGTACTTGGAGAATTATGCAATCCAAAGCGTATGCACAGATATTCATAGTGCCTATTGTTAACGCTAAAGGCAGTTTTCTATATGCTGCTTTCACCTAAATCTTGTAGAACACTCACTGTATTTAACCACGAGCCGCCACTGTAATTAGGCCCCCTTACAAAATTACAACGCATAATGAAAAGAACATATATTGAATTATGTAGAGATCTCAACGGGCACGTGGACCGTTTGACACAGAAAAATAAACTTAATATTATATGTGGCTGGTCTAAATAATAGGATATGTTTGTTTATCTTTAAAAATGTGTGCATTCGTAACCGGAATGAGACGACTACAAAACTTATTTACGAAACGAAGCTGAGGCATAATTATTTTTGTTGGTGCATATCTAATTTTCGTAAAAAAATACGTAGGTCATTTCAATGAAAATTCGCTACCATAACTCACTGGCTGCGTTCAGACTTTTTTATAGGTTTCAGTTACTTTGTTAACATATTTTATGTAAATTTGATTTATAAAATTATTTTTTCTGTTACACAAGAAAGGAAAGACAACATAAATAGAGCGATTGATTTCGTTGAAAGTAAACAGAGGAGATGATTATTTAGAGTAGATCTGGCACATGCAGAGACAGAGCAAAAGGGCAGAACGAGAAGAGCACACAGGCAAACACACTCAATATTTTAATTAAGTCAAAGAAAACATGTAATGAGAAGCCAAACCGTCGATGATTATTCCCCGTTGTTCCTCGAACCAAAGCCAGACCGCGGCGATGGCAGATGTTGAAAGCAAACATGACAGACATGTGTGCTATTAAATCTAGCGTGCTGCGGCCACTGTGCAAACAAGAGACAATCTCCGGTCGCCGGTGAACGGGTAGATTGTCTTTTGTTTAAACGAACAACATCGCCATAGCCCACCACATCGATGATGCGTATCCCCACATACACGACGAGTATATCGTTTTATTTCGAGATCTCAATTTCAATTTGGCAAATGATGGCAGTGTATCTCTTTGTGGGCATTTTTAGTTGAAGTGACCACATCGTTAGCAAGATTCTTTTTGAAGAGGGTGAAATTGTAGATGTTCTTTCTTTGATGTCGGCGGGGGTCACTTTGTTACAGCTTTATCAAGTGGACATGTTCACTTGAGCGACTTTCTGATTGTATCAGAAAAATAAACCTCCACCTTTTAGTTGAATATTATATAGGTACATATACACACACACAATATGCCCAATTTATCTTTTGCATCGGTATAAGGTGTAGGACTTTAAATTATGCGGAAAATTGTACTTCTAGTTTTAGTGAATCTTCTTTAAAAAAAAATCACTAATGAGGAGATCCCGACTTTTGAATTTTCCAAAATTTTCTTCAAATAGACGGTAATTAGGCCCCCTAAAACACATATCCGGGTCAGTTTCTATATATATATATATATATATATATATATATATATATATATATATATATATATATATATATATATATATATTATCTTCATTGGCTTGATTAATATATAATTAATTTTTAATTATTTATATGATTATTTTGTATAAAATTGATTTTTTTTTTTTTTATCTATAGTCAATTATATTAGTAATTGTTGGGCGCCAATCATACTGATTAATACTTTGATTATTTCTCAATTATTTATATTTTGATTTGTATAATTTTATGTTATCTCATATAAATAATCAGCCTGTATAAATGTAAATCTTTTTGGTTGTTTTTGTATTTTTAAATTGGTACAATTTTAGGGATGATATTATTTTATTGATTGTAATTTTAAATGTAAATAGAAACCTTTTTATATTGATAATTTACACAATGTTTATGGATGCCCTGTAGATTTTATAGTGTATTTTTTGCTGAATAAAATGTTTATGACTCTGGTGTTTGAATTTTAATTTAGATCAGTATATTATATATTTGTTATATTAACTAGCTTCAGTGTAATATGGGTTGTCTACCCCTCTTTCTAGTTAATATTATAGGTAATTATGCCAACTAAATTGAAATCACATAATTAATGTACTTACTTTCTCTCAGTCGTGGATTCTGCTAAATAGGGGAAAAGAAATAGCCTGCTAATATGCAATTAACCTTATTTTTGCGTCTTATTAAATTTTCTCAAAGAATTATGTTTTTAGTAAAATTTTCATAACAACTTTTATTGGACACAATTTTTAAATTTAAACCTAAACGGATCCGTTACTATAAATCTCAATCTTACTCATAAATTAAATGATTAATATTATTCACAGAATTTTGGCTGATTTTCAAATGTTCATTACAAAATCTAAAATGGCTTTCCGAACTGCGATCCTGACTCCCTCTAAGTTCTTAACTTTGAACTTTGGTGAAATGTAAACTAAGATTTCTGTTTATGTATAAAATCTTATTTTTCCCATGAATGCTTTTGCTTGAAGGATGTTTGACAGAATAGACTGTCTTTTAATTAAAGTAATTTGCCCCCTTGTGCTGATTTAGATAAAATAAAATAGATTTCAAACCTTGGTTCCTCGCTAGTTGTGGTAGGTATCTTTAGATGTGATTATTCTTGATATATATACTGTTTATATTGTAGTTTATTGCTTTAAAACTTCAATTAACACTTCTGTTTGTTTCAGTAATAACATGGGTCTTCTTTGCACAAAATATACTTTAAAAATATTTAAATTCTTTGGGAAGCAAGAATGACGCTACTCTGGCGTCTGAATTTATTTTACAACCCACAATAATTCCTAACTAAAGCGAAAATCTTCTCTAAATTTATTTCCTGTTTGATATCAAAGCATCCTTTCTTGAAATTAATTAATACATTTTTTACAGCTATTCATCTTTGAAACCGCCGGGTAAGTTTGAATATTCTTTTTCTACATCCTTATTCTTAAAATGACATTTGGCCTAACCTTACTTCTTTGACACTCATAACCAACAATAACTTTCAAAACTAAAATAAGTTTATATTTGTTGCACTCTTGATTTGAAAAGTCCCACAACACAAACACTGTCTTTGCTAAACTCCAGTTCATTGTTCACATAAAAAATAAACTTATATCTAGATACATTATACAAAGTGTTTGTTTATTCGTTACCTTTAGGTAATTGATTTAGAACATAATTCTTTGGTATGTATTTCATGCTTAAGAGTTTAATCTATTTGCATATAGATTTTTGGCTCTTTTAATTTCATTTAAACTGAGATACTTTCCAAATTTACTAGTTATAAATTTCAAAAGTTTAATTAATGATCATTTTAACAAATTATGGCTTTATATCTTTCATTGCTTATCCAAATAACACTGACTAACAATAATAGAGAATATGCTTGTATTAGTGTTATTATTTTGTTTTCTGTTTTAGTGTAAAGGAAAATATGTCGAACGATGTGGATATGTACACAATCTACAGAGCATGCACCATGTGTAAACCGTAAGTATTGTACTTACTACTGACTAGTGGTCCTACTATAAACCTCCATTGCTAAGCTGACCCCCCAATTTTGTAGGTCTTACGATTTACATAATTGAAACAATAATCGGAGCTTAACGTCAATATGGCCTTTGCATTATGTACACTCTAATGTACTAACAGTTTATAATGTGCACTTTCCCAGCACAATATATATATATATATATATATATATATATATATATATATATATATATATATATATATATATATATATATATATATATATATATATATATATATAATAAATTTGGGTTCTCCGCAAAACGCCACAGTCGTGATTTAAAATGTCAAAATTGGCAACATTTAGGCAAAGAACCTGAAAGGCTAGATGTATTTTTACCACAATTAGAGCCGCAGACCGATTTCGCTTTCTTTAGAGCTCGTCAGTACGGCATATTAGTTGCAGCGAAAATACACCTATAAAGTAATACGGCTATGATAGTCAGCCTCGCAAAACTAAGTGAGATGAAAGACCCGCTTTTACACGTGTCGCCATGTCGTTGCGGAACCAAGTAGTATGTTGTCACGGCAGCTACAAATAACACAGAATGTTAAAAAATAGAGACTGTGTACAACTAACAATTTAGTACATTGTCAGCCCTGGCCCATTTCTTCCCCAATATAGAAACAAAGTATGTAAGGCTAGATGTATTCTCACCACAATTAGAACCGCAGACTGGTTTCGCTCCCATTAGAGCTCGTCAGTACGGCATACTAATTACATGAAAATACACCTATAAAGTAATACGGCTATGGTAGCCAGCCTCGCAAAACTAGGTGAGATGTACGAACCGCTTTTACATGTGTCGACATCTCGTTGCGGAACGAGATCGCGACACATATAAAAGTGAGTCTTACATCTCACCTAGTTTGCGAGGCTGGCTACCATAGCCGTATTACTTTATAGGTGTAGTTTCGCTGCAATTAATATGCCGTACTGACGAGCTCTAATGGGAGCAAAACCGGTCTGCAGTTCTAATTATGGTGAGAATACATCTAGCCTTACATAATTGGTCCCTATATTGGGGAAGAAATGGGCCAGGGCTGAAAATTTACTAAATTGTTAGTTGGTTGTACACAGTCTCTATTTTTTAACATTCTGTGTTATTTGGAGCTGCCGTGACAACATACTTCTTGGTTCCGCAACGAGATGGCGACACGTGTAAAAGCGGGTCTTACATCTCACCTAGTAAAGAACCTGAAACTAATACGGGCTATGGAAAGAAAATGTCTCAAGAAGTATGTTTTACAAAGCCTGAAGTCTTAGCTTCAACCGTCATTGTCCTTCATTTTGCTAAAATATTTCCAAGAAATTCATTTCAAATAGACCCTTTCTCTGATGCTTTGGCAGTAGTCTTAGCTGTAGAGTTTATCGCTTAATGGTATATAACTTTTGCCCAATTTTCGTAAAAAATTAATAAACTTCAATATATCCGTTATTATACAAGATACGAAAAAAAACTTGTATACATTAATTATAGGGTCTCTTGAGCTACATCTTAAAAACATATTTCTACAATTTGGTTGGTGATACAAATTTTCTTTTTATTACTCGAACACGCTTTCTGTTATTGGATTTTTGCATTTTCCATCGAAATATAATGCATGTTTGTAAGAAAAGAAGTTCGGGACGCAGCAAGTGCGTTATGGTAGCGAACTTTCATTAGATGCTTCAAATTTGAATAGCTCAATTTGCTATTAACCTATAAGGTTGACCAAAAAACGAGTTTTTTCGGGAACACTTTAAGTTTACTTTCGAAAATTTTTGTACATTTTCAAACAATAAAGTTATTTTGATGAAACATGACACATTGTTTTTACTATATAGGTTATACTGGTAACCGAATTTGATGCCTGCTTTCTCTATATAAAAAACACACATATTTGCTATTAAAAACATTTTAATGGAAATTCACTACCATAACGCACTTGCTGCATCCAGACTTTTATTTAATAGGTTCTGCTCATTAACTGTGGAAAGTATGTATTATATGCCAAGTAACTGGTGCATTAAACGTTTACGTGGGCCACATCTATACGAAAAGGAAAACAAACTCTTTAAATAAAAGGAGTAAAGTGAACTTAAAGTGAACTGCCTTTGAAAGATTTGCTCTTATTCGGAAATACTAAGACAAACCTATAAATTTAAAACTCTGGACGCAGCAAGTGCGTTATGGTAGTGAATTTTCATAAAACTATTTTTTAATAGCAATAATGTGTCTTTTTTTTAAGAAAGCAGGCATCAAATTTGGTTACCAGTATAACCTATATAGTAAAAACAATGTGCCATGTTTCATCAAAATAACTTTATTGTTTGAAAATGTACAAAAGTTTCCGAAAGTAAACTTAATGTGTTCCCGAAAAAACTCGTTTCTTGGTCAACCTTATAGGTTAACAGCAAATTGAGCTATTCAAATATTAAGCATTTGATCAAAATTCGCTACCATAACGCACTTACTGCGTACAGATTTTTTTTCTTACAAACATGCATTATATTTCGATGCAAAATACAAAAATGCAATAACATAAGGCGTGTTTGATTAAAAAAAAGAAAATTTGTATCACCAACGACTTATGGGCCACCCTGTGATTGTAGAAATAATTTTTTAAGACGTAGCTCAAGACACCCTATAATTAAAATATACAATTTTTTTTCATATCTTGTATAATAACATATATATTCAGCTTCATTAATTTTTTTAAGAAAATTCTACAAAAATTATATACCATTAAACGATAAACTCTAAGGCTACTGCCAAGCATCAGAGAAAGGGTCTATTTGAAATGAATCTTCTGGAAACATTTTAGTAAAATGAAGGACAATGACGATTGAAACTAAGACTTCAGGGTTTGTAAAACATTCTTCTTGAGACATTTTATTTCCATAGCCCGTATTAGATTCAAGTTCTTTTCCTAAATGTTGCCAATTTTGACGTTTAAATCGCAACTTTGTCGTTTTGTGGAAAACCCCAATTTATTTTTCTTTAAATGCCTATAACTTCTTTGGTTTTTGACCTACAGAGCTAATTTTTGGTAGGTAACGTACCTATAAGGATGTAAATGCGTACCAAATTTGGTTGCCCTTACTTTGTTAATTCCGGAGATAATTTTTTTTCGAAAGAAAACACAAAATTTTCCGGGAAAACCTGGACCGATCTTCCTGGATAACGAACTTATCCAAGCCATTTTCAAAAGGAAGGTATTCACCAAATTTAATCAAAATCGACCTATTATTTTTTGAGTTATCGGTGTGATATATATATATATATATATATATATATATATATATATATATATATATATATATATATATATATATATATATATATATATATATATATATATATATATAAACATATAAAAATTAAAACTGACCCCGGATATGTGTTCTGGGAGGCCTTATTAGCGCTCATTTGAAGAAATTTTTTCAAAATTCAAAAGTCGGGATCTCCTCATTAGTGAATTTTTTTAAAGAAAATTCACTAAAAAGTACAGATCACTTACATATTTTACCAGTGACACAATTCCTATTTTAGTTTATGCGTCTGTAGGTCTTAAAATTAAAATAGTGCTGCAAATTGAATCATAACTTCTACATAGCTGTAATAATTTATCCTCTTCAGAAAGACATTCTCATGGGATAAATTTAGGGTCCATGACTTGACCACAAAGAAAATGTTTGTATTCCTGTACCCATAAACTTTTGAAACGTTATATTACTCGAGTTTTATAGAAAAAATTTCAATTTTTACCAAATCACCCCTTATTTATCCCTTACCCCCTGAAGCGATCTTACCCAAAAACAATTCGAAGCGTTCCTTTGTCGGGTGCTAACTGGATACCAAATTTGAAGATGACATCTCAATTCGATCGAAAGTTATTGCGCCTGTTAACAGACAGATGTACAGACTGAAAGACCATCCGACCGACAGACCAAAAAAAATTCGTTAGTCTGTGTGTTACAGACGTTCACGCCGACAGACCGATAGACTGACCGACCGAGACACCGACATACAAAGAAAATTTTGTTCCAGAATCAGGTTTTCCATATGTTTTGAGGCTTTTTACGCCGTTTTAGCAAAAAAAATCGAAATTTTTGTCAACAATATTCCACGCCCACACATTCAACCCCTAATTTAATTTCAGCACAGAATACGACGGTCTTTCTCATATGACGTCTGCGAGACTTATAATAAAATACCAAATCATATAAAAGAAATGACCATAAGTAAATTTAAGAAACACATGTTTCGGTGGATGCTTGATTAGCAGGTGTTAAATACAGGAGAAATAATATGTGGGTAAGTGGTGGGAGATTCTGGGTATGATTGCGCGAAAGTTTTATGCATACGTGCATATGGGGCTGTGTAGCGGTGTTGGAGTGCATGAAGGTAGATGTCTGAATATATGTATGTGTGTGTGTGGGAGTCTTTACGTATGTTGTGAGAATGTTTTGAGCGTATGATGGGCGTGGGGGCTGGGTGGGTATGTGGGTGTCCTTGGGTGTGGGCAGTTGAGTGTATAAGTGTATGAGTGTGAGACTTTATGTGAGAGATTGGGAGTTTTTGGCTATGTGGGAGAGTGTTTTAAATGTACGTTGCGTACGGAGGCTGTGTGAGCAGTGAGCAGGTGTATGTGCATGGACACGTGAAGATAACACCTTGAATGTTGACTATGTGAACGCGTGTGGATGTATGGGTACGAGTGAGTGTCGCCCTGACATGGATGGCTTATAAGTTACTCCGTTTTTTTTTCAAATCAGAGTTCAGAAAGGTAAATGGCTTGCCACTAACAATTTAATAGGGTTTAAGTGGTAGAACAGCGGATACTACGGTATCGGGCTGAACTTCGCCCTAAGATTTGTTTTGTATTAGTTAATATGGAAATTTACTTATTGTATATGCTCATGTGAAAGACGACAAGACAAATAAAGGAATTATTATTAATACCAGATGTTTGATGAAAATAAAGGTTTTCTAATAAATAAACCCTAAAACGTTATTTTTTTTTAAATTTCAACAACACACCACGAGGGCTTACAGCCTAAATACTATCGTACCGTGGGTGTTGACAAGGAGGAAAGAGGCAGCTTGTTAATTCTGGACTTGAAGGTTTGGAGGTTCGGAGGAGAAGGAAAAACATGTGCCGGCAAGGAATTCCACAACTTGGAAGTCCTCGGGACGAAAGAGCGGGCATAACAAGATGTTCTATGTCTGGTGACCTGGACAGTAAAAGGGTGCATTCGTTCTGTTCCCCTGGTAGATCTGTTGGGGACAGCAGGTGGAGGAACTATGGAGGAAAGCTCCTCTGAGCAGTGCCCGTGCAGATATTTATAAAAGAGAGAGAGGTCACCAACGGCACGTCGTTGGGCAAGGGATGGCAGCCTTTGGGTAAGGGTAGGGTCACCGATGAGACGTATAGCTCTCTTTTGAATGGAGTCCAGGATAGCTAGTGTAGAAGCGGCAGCGGCACCCCAGATGTGGGAGCAGTATTCGAGGTTTGGCCTTATTTGTGAAGTTAATAAGGTATAGAGATTAGCTGGTGAAAAGTATTTGCGAGCCCGGAAGAGGAAACCTAATTTCTTAGCAGCTGCTTCTGCAATTGATGTGACATGTTGGTGCCAATTAAGATTTCGATCTACAGAAATGCCAACAAGCGAAAAGGACTCATTACTTTGAATAACTTGGTTGTTCATTGTGATGGATCTAGGGCTGGTGTATCTCTTGTGAGAAAGAAAGCAAGACTTAGTTTTGGTGGGGTTGAATTGTACAAGATTTCTACTTCCCCAGTCTAATATTTTTTGGAGATCCACGGAGACAGAACCCTCCATGAGTCTGCGATCCTCATCTAATTGGGCTAAAGAGACAGGCTTAGAATATTGTATATTTGAATGGAGGGTGCTGTCGTCCGCGTAGCTGTGAACTGGGTTGGATGTGCTATAGAGGAGGTCATTGATGTGGAGAAGAAACAAAGTAGGGGCTAAAGCTGAACCTTGAGGAACTCCTGCATTAATTGGATACAGTTTAGAGGAATGGCCATCCACAACAACGGATATGCTCCTGTTGGAGAGGAAATCTGCTGCCCAGGTACAAAGTTTTGGTGGTAGGCCATAGGCCGGAAGTTTATTAAGCAGCGCTGCGTGCCAGACCTGGTCGAATGCTTTTGATATGTCTAGAGCAACAATCTGGGATTCACCGTGTTGTTCCATAGGCTTGTTCCAAGAATGGGTGACAAAGGAAAGGAGGTCGGCAGTCGATCTGCGCTGACGGAACCCATACTGCCTGTCGTGGAGTAGACTGTGTTTTTCGAGATATTTTAGTAATTCGGTGTTTATATACTTTTCCATCACTTTAGAGACGACTGAAAGGAGAGAAATAGGCCTGTAGTTGCTAGGAAGCGCTTTGGATCCTTTCTTGGGGACGGGTTGTACTTGAGCAGTTTTCCAGTTACTAGGGAATATGCCTTTATTATAAGATATCTGAAACAGACGAGTCAGGACAGGAGCAAGCTCTGGTGCGCATTTTTTGAGAACAATTGCTGGGATCTCGTCAAGGCCAGAGGCTTTCCTGGTATTAAGAGAAGAGAGCATCTTTTGTACCTTTTTAGTTTTGAAAATAATATCCGTCATTTTATGCGCGACATTGGGGACTGTTGGAGGTTGAACATTTGGAGGTGGGTTGAGAGTAGAATTGCCGGCGAACAACGAAGCAAAAAGTTCAGCCTTGCCCAGGGCGGTAGAAACAATTTCATCCCCTGAGACAAGAGGTGGGAACGTGCTTTTGCAGAAATTATTCCCAATAGATTTATCAAGAGTCCAGAAGGGTTTGCCGCCGTTGGAGCTTGAAAGGACTTTGTTTTTGATGTGGTTATTAAACGAGTTTTTTGCCTCAGAAAGAATGCGGACATAGCGGTTTCTTGCGTCGTTAAATGCTTGACGATTTTCTTGACTGGGATTGTGTAGAAGCGTTTTGTGAGCTTTGACCTTTTCAAGTCTGGCCTTGTCGCAGGATTTAGAGAACCAGGGCTTTTGAGTGGCTGAAGAGGTTTTCTGTGTACGTGGGATAAATAATTCCATGCCAGCTTGGATAATTTCGGTGACGTTTTGTGAGATATCAGAGGGGTCAGGATGAGAGAAGCAGACAGACGCCCATGGAAATGAGGAAATTACTCGAGGTTTAACGAAAAAATGTCAATGTTCACCAAATCTCCCTCATTCATCCCCTACCCCCTACCCCCTACAGCGATTTTACCCAAAAACAATCCGAACAGTTCGTTTGTCTAGTGCTAACTGTATACCAAATTTGAAGACGATATCTGAATTCGTTCTAAAGTTATCGTGGTTACAAACAGACAGATATGTAGACCCACAGAGCGACAGACCGACAGATAAAAAAAGTTCCTAAATCATGTTTTCTATATGTTTTGATACTTTTTACATGCGAAAATTTTTTTTTACATTTTTGTCGCCAATGCCATACTTCCACATCGTCACAACATGTGGAAGTATCGCGCCAAAAAATTCAAAAATTGTTTCGCTTAAACGTCGTACAAAAATGTCAAAACATATAGAAAATATGATTTGGGAACGAACATGTTTTAGTCTGTCGGTCTGTCAGTCTCGCGGTCCGCCGGTCTGCCGGTCTGTCGGTCTCTCGGTCTGTCGGTCTACCGGTCTGTCGGTCTGTCTGTCGGTCTGTATGTGTGTTTGTAGCCACGATAACTTTAGAACCAATTGAGACATCGTTTTCAAATTTGGTATACAGTTAGCACCCGACAATCGAACGGTTTGGATAGTTTTTGGGTAAAATCAGTCGACGGGGTAGGGGATGAAAGGGAAGGGAGGTTGTGATTTGGTGAAAATTGACGTTTTTTCGTTAAAAGTCGAGTAATATAACGTTTTAACGTTTCTTTATTAGAAAACTTTCAATTTCATCAAACTTCTGGTATTCTGTGCTGAAACTAAATTAGGAGTTGAATTTGTGGGCTGGAATATCGGTGACAGAAATTTCGAAGTTCTTTTGCTACAACAACGTAAAAAGTCTTAAAAGATATAGAAAATTTGATTCTAGAACGATTTTTTTGTCGTTCGGTCCCTCTGTCGTTCTTACGCATGTCTGTTAGTAGGCGCAATAACTTTCGAACGAATTGAAATATAATCTTCAAATTTGGTATCCAGGACGCTTTAAATTGTTTTTGGGTAAGATTGCTTCAGGGATAGGGGATAAATGAGGGATGATTTAGTGATAAATGATACTTTTTTGTTAGAACTCGAGTAATATAACGTTTCAGAAGTTTATCGATACAGGAATACGAATATTTTCTTTGTGATCAAGTCATGGACCCAGAATGCATTTCATGAAGATGTCTTTCTGAGGAGAGTAAATTATCACAGATATGTGGAAGTTATGAATCAATTTACAGCACATTGTAATCCGCATATCGTGAAAATTTAAATTTGGTGAATTTTTGTATAATAAAATTATTATTTTTTAAATTTGAAAAAATCATGTTATTTTACAAACAAATTATGAAAATTCGCTACCGTAACGCACTTTCTCAGTCAGGATTTTCAATTATTAAAGATGTTAATGGGAAGGACCAACAAAAAATAGGTCTGATGTACTTATCTACTGAATCATTGAGCCAATCGACTTGGCCTGGAAAAAATATGAACACTATGATTGCTGTTGTCTCCTGCTACTACCCCGCCTACTATAGTTGCGCTGTTGCTTTGTCACATAAAGTAGAAATAGATCGACAGCAAATGTCACAAAATATCTAAAATGAATGAAAAGACATATAGGAAATGTCACCAATAATGTATATTTGATGTGCAATAAGGTCTGCATTGTCCTCGTTAAGGATATATGAACTAGCGAACTGGAGCTTCAAACATGACACGAGAACAAATTAAATGAACAGGTGGATGCAATAGCGATTACTCTCCAGAGTCATTGGATATTTTTAGATTGTAAATATGTTTAAAAATATATTTAAAAAAAGTTAATTTGTCTTTTATTAGCTCTAACAAAGATTAATAATAATAATAATAATAATAGTAATAATAATAATAATAATAATAATGTCGCACCTTGTGTGAAGTCAGAGGGAAAATACAACCAGGTGTATATGAAATGCACAACGGCCAGCACATTGCCTCGATGGATGTGGAGGAGTGTTATAAATACCTGGGAATACAGCAAGCGAAGAAAATAAACCACTCGGTAATGAAGAACGATCTGACAAATGAGTTTACGAAACGAGTAAAGCAGTGCGATCATATCTTAACGGCAAGAACCTGACTAAAGCTCTGAATAAATATGCATGTTCTGCACTTAGGTACTCATTTGCGATTGTGAACTGGAGTAAAACGGACATCGAAAATCTACAACGGAAGGTGCGAACACTCTTAAGGGTGGCATTTAGCTATCACTTTAGTATAGGACAACAAGGCCTCCTTAAATTGTAATTATCTCAAGAAAGAGTAGGTCAACGGGAACAATTTAAAAAGATGGCGTCACCTATTTCTGAATGGTGACGTCATCCTAACTCTTTTAAATGACAAGCACGTTTTTTTGTTGTTTTTCCATAGGTCTGCTTACTACCTAAATGATGATGAAAAAAATTGCTATCTCACATAACAATTTTTTTTGAAAAAATAGCATTATTAACGGAAACGTAAATTTAATCGAAAAAATTATTGAACCAAGGAAAAGAAACAAAATTTAGCAAAAGTGTTCAAATTGTTCTCCACCTACCATTTGACATTGACCAATTGAATATTGCCATATTTTTGCTTTCTATATCTCAATTAGTGGTCTCAGTAGCTTAGCAGGTAGATCATTGGCTTTCGTTTGAGATGTTCTGGATTTGCATTTTACCACAGCTTTTCGTAAATTATAAATAATTATTAATTCGGTACATATTAAAACATAACAACTGCCGTGACAATGGCATTGTGCTTGAGCAAGTTGAAGGCCTGCACCCGCTCTTCAGAAAGGCTGCTAATATGTCGGTCTCGTGTACCACGCGATGTTAGGCATGTTAAACATCCCTACCCTGCGTACAAAATTATAAAGGCGAAACGTACGTCTGGCGTCGGTGACTGGACATAGTCCCTGAAATAGGCAGACGGTAAAGAAACAAAATACAATACTATTTTTGTATGATAAATTTTAGGATTTTTTGAAAAACACATTATCTCCAAAGCAGTACCCGTTTTTTAAGAAAGTGACAGAGAAATATTAAAGTCCGGACACAGCCAGTGCCTTATGGTAACCAACTTTCATTAAAAGCCTGTACATTTTTATAACTTTTGGTACACAAAAGTATATGAAAGGCAACAAATAAACGAAGCTTTACCAAAATACATTTTCAGCAATAATTTTTTTAATTGGTCCAATGGAGGAGGCTAATGTGTCGGAGTTTAATCAAAATTAATTTGCGTTCATTTGAAGAAATGTTTTGAGAGCTTAAAAGCCTGATCTTCATAATCAAAATTTTTTATGAAGATTTGCGGGAAGACAGTGCTTCTGTATAAGATTAGGTGACTTCAAAATCCATAATGTAACTTTATTCTCCGGCCTGATAAATGCCGAATAGACGCCTCATTCATTGGACCGCTTAGAAATCTTACAAATATTGTCTGTGCCAAGTTCATCTAAAGGCAAATGTAACAATAGAAATAGAACTCGTATCTTCCCCATCCTCCACTCTGCAACCTCCCTCTCTATAAGCTTGGTATGTAAACAAAAGACTAGACAAATGACAACTTCGCTTTTCCGAGGAAGTAAGCTTTCTGCAAAAACAAAGTCGAATGTGGCGCCACCTGTTGAGAAGTAGTTCAACTTAGTAAGACTTTCGATAGAATCACACAGTTTTCAAGGAAACCGCTAGTTCAATATCTTCACTAATCTTCAGCAGCACCCCTCAGGATAATGTTTTCTATCTCTGTTGGAGGGTCTTCTTCGTCTAGAATATCGCAGCCTTAACAAAATCCAGAAAGCATAATCCCCGTAGTGTTATCGAGCGAGTAACCCTACCTAGACACCAAGGTGGAAGGGGAGTGTTGATATTGGTAAACAGTTGGACCAGCAGATAGAGAACCTGCGTACATACTTCTATCAGCGGGCGCTTACTTCTGAACTACACCGTTCCATATGCGAGACAGATGATTCAACACCGCTGCAATTAAAAGAAAGTGAAATACAAGGATACTTCATCAAGGACTCGCTCTGGAACTGGGACTTTTAAACCTTACTAAGGAGCCCTACTATAGATACACTCCTAAGCCTGTTCTAGAGAACTCGGGATACAGGTTGTACTGGGATCGGACCGTGCTCACAGATCAACGAGTTGCACACAACAGGCCAGATTTAATAATAGTGGATAAGTCCTGCAACCAAGTGACGCTGATTGATGTGGCCATTCCAAATACTAATAATCTAGATGTAAAGTACAACGAGAAGATCTTTAAGTACAGATACCTCGAGATACAAGTAGAGACAGTGGAGGGCAGATAGTGTCCGAGTGATTCCAATAGTCATATAGTCAACTGGTGTGGTTCCTAAGAATCTTCGAGAGAACATTAAGATACTGGGCCTTGGAGAGCATCTTTATAAGGTTATGCAGAAGGCGGTAATACTTGCAACTGCCCACAGCGTGCGAAGATTCCTGGAAAGTGAGTATGTGTCGCGTTGTCGTTCAGGGCCTGATAACTTGAAAAGGGCTCCATCTGAGCTCAGTCCTTTTGGTATCTGAGATACCTGGGATGAGTGTTTATTTTCCTTACAATACATGTACATTATATATAAATAAGATAAAGTAATATTAATTACGTACACACAAAACAAACACTAAATTACTTACAGAAGTGCCGGGGCACTTTTGCGTGAGATTTATTTCTGACAAAAATACGTCCCCACAATAGAAATAGTCCCAGATGAGGAGAGACAAAACACGGCCAGCATCTCCTTTTGTTTCTTTTTAATATTTTTTTTCTTTTTTTTTAGTTTTAATTTTAAATGAAATGTCAATAGTAAAATATTCACTTCATAAGGAGTCAATGCAATTTAGCGCTATCACAATCTTTTTGTAGATAAGCATGCTTTAGGTTACACATACATTCGCTCACACAACCATACAGACACAACCAGACATACACACATCCACATACAACACAGCATACAAGCCACATCCACGAACGCGAAATCCACACTATCACATCCCATCATTCTCATCCAGGTAGACCTCCATAAATTCCACTCCACCATTATACCAATCTCTTTGAGTAAGAATAGTTTGCCCTTTGTTCTTTACAATTTCCCTGTTAGTTTCTGACGACAACAGCGTCATGTACGTCTTTTCTTGGTTTACCAAGTATTTAACTTTCTTTGTGTACGAATACATGCATAGGGCCGACTTGACATCATTAGGTAGTTCGTCGTGTACCACAGAGATCATTTGCATGCAAGATCTTTTACCTACTGTTTTATGTTTCCTCTATATGTGGCTTATAATTCGGCCATACCGTGCTGCCTATGTTCGATTGTATTCTTTCGCCTATATAGTTCGACACATAGTGCATAAAAGTAAAGCTGTCTCATGTCCAGCAAACCAGATTCCATAGACAGCCAGTTTGATGGATAAGCACGATGTCTACTGTAAATAATCTTTATGAACCATTTTGTAATTACTTCCAACGAGTCCAAGCAACAGCTGGCAACACTGTCACACACAAGAATACCGAAATAAAGTTGCGAGTGCACGAGTGAGCAATACAATATCTTGCCTTGCACTCAGGAAATTTCCTAGATACTTAAATCTAAAAAGGAGGCCTCTTAATTTCTTGGTCACATTATTTATATGTTCGTCCTGTCTCACATAACCACAACACCCAGATAGGTCACACATTTGCCTGTTGGATTGTAACATCACGATCATCGCGCTTTACTGTCAGATCACCGAGGATGGCTTTTGGGTTGTTTTATCCACATTTATTGTTAACCAGTTGTAATCAAGCCAGTGTTTTATTTTGCTGAAATCAGTCTGTCCTTTTATTTTAAGGGTCTCCCAAGTCTCATAAAAAATAGCTGTATTATCAGCAAAGCTAACTATTTCGCTTTTGCATGCTTTTGTGAGCAGACCATTTATATAAATGGTGAATAACACTGGACCCAATACCGTTGCCTGCGTTACACCATATACTGTATCCATCACATTTTGACTTAACACTCCATTTATATCAACATATTGCTATCGTTCTGTTAGGTAGATCTTCAAAAGTCTATATGGTTTACTTCGTATACCGTAGTTTTATAATTTTTCAAGCAGTATGTCATGACTTACGGTATCAAAAACCTTTGCCAAGTCGATGAAGATACATAATGCGGGTTTGGTACCGAATAGATGTGTTCACATAGAGTTTATGAACATATCCTCGCAGTTAGAAAATCTGACCGCTCATCCGCACTGCCCGTGCATCATATTTATACAAGACACAAAATAGATTTCGACAATGCCAAAAAATAGCCCCGGTCTACAACTTCAAAACCAGAATCACCCGTGAAGGAATCGAGATCGAAAAACGTCCCGATTGTTTAAACAATAGGGAGGGGCTTCGATTTCCAAATTACCTGGAAAACCTATTATACCCTCATTACAAACATACAAAATGAATATTAATAAACAATTTAACTGCCCTATTACTCAACAAGTAGCCCTAACCCGCTAAATCGTCTAAGTAGTGTTACGAAATTACCTGACTGAATAGACCTTACCGACCTGTCTAATTACTCGGATAACGAGCCAGGTAGACTAAACGCTATAAATGATACGAGTCTCACGACGAACCGTCAGATCTCTCACAGGTCTAGGGTTGAACACACTGAGACCTTAGAGAAGAAGATCTTCACTGATATTTGGGGAGTAGGCAGCTTGAGGCATTAGAATCCATTTCCTTTCATATTTGCTTAACCTCTTGAAAATGGCCCCAAAACAGGAGCCAAAACGTCGATTTTTAAGGAATTCTAGACGCGGTTCAACCCGAGTAGCAATATATATATATATATATATATATATATATATATATATATATATATATATATATATATATATATATATATATATATATATATATATATATATATATATATATATATATATATATACATATATATATAGGGTGGCGCATTGAAAACGAAACAGACCGATTTGCGTCCAGAGATTTGTTTTTAAGAAACGCTGAAACACGTCAATATTAATATTAAAGGGGGCATGTTTTGACATAAAACTCAACTTTGTCACATCAACCCCTTAAGGGTGGTGATAACAACCCTTATATTATATTTTAAATAGGGAACATGGGTCGAGTGTTACATCATTAGAAATCTCTTTCTTTTCTGAATTCAGCACACAAATTTTTTTTGAAGTTTATCAACTCGTTTAAAAATTATTCACAGTTGAAGATGCAAAAACGCATTTCACTCATTCCGATAAGAAATGTGCTGATAGTCAATGTTTTGTTGGTTTGTAAACAAAAAATTGACTATCAGAACATTTCTTATCGGAATGAGAGAAATGCGGTTTATTATTTCAGTTTATCGGTCGGTTTGATACTTGATAGTACTACCGAAAATTAATTTCACAATGGTGTATTCTGTAGAAGAAAGAGTTAAAATAATTACTCTTTTTTTCAAAAACGATGACTGTGCCAACCGTACCGCAAATTTGTTTAATGAACGACAGAAAATAGATTTTGGAGTTAGTTGCAAAGTTTCGACAAAGTGGTTCAGTCGCCAACAAAGAACGGGATCCTGAACGTGAATTTCCGCTTAGAAATGAGACTACCGAGATTGAAGTTTTAGGACAAATTGCTGCAGACCCAACTTTGAGCACGAGAAAATTGGCCACTGTTTCAAACATCAAAAGAAGAACTATTCAGCGAATATTGAAGCATCATAAATTTCACCCGTATAAAATTCAACTTGTACAACAACTGAATGAAGATGATTTTGATTGGCGGCTGGAGTTTGTGCAGTTATGACTGCACGAATAGCTGATAACGGGAACTTTCTGTTCAATATCTGTTTTTCAGACGAGTGTACGTTTTTATTAAACTCTACAGTCAATCGTCATACTTGTCGTTATTGGGCAGATAATAATCTAAGAAATTTTCACGAAGTCCATACTCAAACTCCACAGAAATTGAATGTCTGGACTGGCATTTTTGGAGACCGTTTAATCGGACCAATTTTTTTTGATGGCAATTTTAGTGGCGAAACGTATTTGGAGTTACCAGAAGATAACGTTTACCCTCTACTAATTGACATTGTTGAAAATGATGATCGCTATCAAGAAAATCAATTAGTGTTTCAACAAGATAGAGCTCCTCCGCATTTTTCATAACGTGTTAAGGCGTTTTTGAACAGAGAGTTTCCAGATCAATGGATTGGGCGTAGAGGTGCTATTGAGTGGCCCCCTAGATCACCGGATTTAACCTCTTTAGACTTCTTTGTATGGGGCCATTTAAAGAGCAGAATTTACGTAACAGAACCGGAGTCTCTGGAAGAATTACGACGACGCATTGTTGAAGAATGCCGTCTAATAACTCCACAAATGCTCCAGAATGTCAGGGCTCGTTTTGAACAAATTTTGTACTTTTGTATGGAAGCTGGTGGTCAACAATTTGAACACTTACTTAACTGAATAAACATTTTTGAACGTTTGGTTTTGTTTTTTAGTTTTTTTTTAACGAAAAATTGACTATTTAGTGCATTTCTTATCACAATGAATGAAATACGTTCTTGCAACTTCAACTGTGAATAATTTTTAAACGAGTTGATGAAAGTTCCAAAAAAATTAGTGTGCTGAATTCAAAGAAGAAAGAGCTTTCAAATGATGTAACACTCGGTTCATGTTCCCTATTTAAAATATAAGGGTTGTTATCACCACCCTTAAGGGGTTGATGTGACAAAGTTGAGTTGTATGTCAAAATATGTCCCCCTCAATATTAAAATTGACGTGTTTCAGCGTTTCTTAAAATAAATATTTCTCTGGACGCAAATCGGTCTGTTTCGTTTTCAATGCGCCAGCCTATATATATATATATATATATATATATATATATATATATATATATATATATATATATATATATATATATATATATATATATATATATATATATACACCTCGGAAATTGTATTGAAAATGTATTTAATAATTACTTCACAGATTGACTTTGTTCTGTTTTCAAGTGAAACTGGTCAAAGTTTCCTGGTAATAAGCTATATGGAATTATTTTTGTTGGATTCTATAAGACGCAATAGTTGTGTGGAAATCAATTATAAAGGAAGAGTGGAAAGCAGGCTTCTGACACTCTCGGAGGATTTAGACTAATTGCCGGGAAGCCAGGAATCGCCGGTCTGTAAATAGGATTAGCGTCGTCTTAACGGATGAATTTAATACCTGAAAATAAGAAATAAGACGTAAGAGACAGCATACTTCGATCCGCACTTTGATGATGGAAAATCGTCAGCGCTATCGGAGTTTTCATTCTTAGGGGAACTAAAGAACTAATAGACTTCAATAGTTTATGTGCTAGCATCAGCTCTTTGTTTTATATTGAAAATGTATCTAAAAAAACAGTTCCACGAATGTTGTTTATTAGCGAATTGTCTTAAAAAAATTTTTATGTTTTCTTTCGGAGAAATTTGTAACTCCGGAAATAAGACAGTAAGAGCAACCAAATTTGGTTCGCTGATTTCTGCCGTAAAGAGTATCCTATGTATCAAAATTTATATCTCTAAGTTATAAGACAAAAAAGTTATAGGTATGCCTCTGATTAAAAAACGTGAATACATCAAATTTGATCATTATGGCAATCATATTAATGTGAGTGAAAAATACGACACGAAATGACTAACAACCTCCTAGATCTGTGTCAAAGTCGTTATTTTCTTTCATTTCGTTAAAATGTGAGCAAAAAGTCCATTGTAACTAAAAATTGTTTGGTATAAATAATAAAGACGTTAGAAAATTAACATACTAGCGTATATAGCGTATGCTAGTAGATAAGTCTGTCATGCCCACGGTAGTCCAGTGGTCTAAGCGGTTGCATCAGATAATCGAGTCCTATAATAAAACGGGTTCTAATCCTAGTTAATGACTTCACTTTTTATTAATTTTTTTTTTAGTCTTTCATTTCATTTTACCGTTATCTGATCAGATTGTTGTTATTCCGATGAATTTTCTAGCGAGTTAAAAAATAATTTAATAAAGAGAAGCTGAAAACTTTTAAGACTTAATTCAATTTGAATAGCATATCTGGTTATTTGTTCTTGCCCTAACTTAGTGAAACCGTTCTATATTTAATACAGTCGTAGACTTTTCTCCAGTTTCAATTTTTATACGTATATATATATATATATATATATATATATATATATATATATATATATATATATATATATATATATATATATATATATATATATATATATATATATAAGTGAAGATTGAAACCTGTGATGAGCACTAATAAGTACTCTTGGAGAACCGAAATCCCCACAACATATCTTTTTAAAGTATTGACGATAGTTTCACTAACAAAGTTAGCAAGCGTCATCAGCGGATGAAAAATTGTGAGTACCTTCCTTTTGCAAGTGTTTCGTTAGCCAAAACAAAACAGCTAGTTTTTCCTCAAGTTTTGTTTTCTTTCGAAAAAAGTTTATATCTCTGGAAATAACAAAGTTATCACAACCAAATTTTGTACGCGGGTTTGCGTCATAACAAGCAAATTACTTACCAAAATTTAGATATGTAGGTTTAAAGTTAAAAAGTTATAGGCATTTAAAGGGAAATTGGGATTCTCCTCTTAAAACGTCAAATTCGCGATTTGAAACGTAAAAATTGGCAACATTTAGGCAAAGAACGTGAAACGAATACAGGTTATGTAGAGAAATTGTAGGAAGAAGAGTGTTTCGCAAACTCTTAAGTTTCAGCTTTAACCGTAATTTTCCTTTTTTACGAAAATATTTGCAGAAAATTCATTTCATATAGAGACCCTTCCTCCGATGCTTTGGCAGTAGTTTCAATTATAGAGTTTATCGTTTAATGGTCTATAATTTTTAGCGAATGTTTGAAGAAGAAAATCATTAATGAGGAGACTACCACTTTTGAATTTTGAAAAGATTTCTTCAAATGAGCGCAAACAGGCTTCTTAGAACCCATATCCAGGATTAGTTTCACTTTTTATCTGTTTTCATATATACAGGGTGGCGCATTTCTACGGTAAAGCTCAATATATCCATCGTTATACAAGATACGAGAAAAAATTGTATTTGTTAATTATGTCTTGAGCTACATCCTATAAAATTAGTTTTACAATCATAGGTGGCCCATAAGTTGTTGCTGATACAAATTTTCTATTTTTTTTTATCGAACACACCTTATTTTATTACATTTTGTATTTTCCATCGAAATATAATGCATGTTTGTAAGAAAAGAAACTCAGGACGCAGCAAGTATGTTATGGTAGCGAATTATCATTATAGGTTTCAAATTTCAATAGCTCAATTTGCTATTAACCTTAACGATCGTTGGCTAATAACTAGTTTTCTCAGGAACATTTTAAGCTTATTTTTGATAATTTTTTTACATTTTCAAAGAATAAAGTTATTTTGATGAAATATGGTACATTGTTTCTACCGGTAACCAAATTTCATGTCTACTTTCTTTAAAAGAAAAGACATATTTGACCTTAAAAACATTTTTATGAAAATTCACTACCATAACGCACTTGCTGTGCCCAGACATTATATTTATTTTGAATCGTCTTCATTTGTAAATCTATTTGAACTAATTAGATTTTACCAGAATATTTGAATGTTGATCCTCACATGTTTTTAATGACGTGCACTTAACAAAACTTACATAAAAGTAAGTCAAACATTTGTGAAACTCAGACGTAGTTTTTGAATTTTACAATCGTCTGATGATGCATTTTTTATATCATTTTTTACCCTGGGGAGAATACCACAGAACAACGTTGTTGTTTCTATTCTTTTCTTCAAAATATGTTATTTCCTGTCATATCCTCAATTTTATTCAAGGTGATGACCAGAACATTTTCTATAAGCCATTAAATAAAACAACAAACATTGCAAGTTTAAACTCCTAGTTTCTGTGTGATTGATTCATTAATAGAAACAAAGGTTGAAAGCAAATAATCTGATAACCTCTTTCGATATCAAGTCGTTGTTCCCCATAGCTCACTAGTATTTTTGGAACATGTCTTATGATAACGATCTATCGGACATACAGGTGGAGGAATATATTATTTTCCCTATGTATTATACTTGAGAGTTTATTTCGGGTCGGCGGGATGTTTTATCACACAAACCGAGGAAACCACAATGCGAAATCCGTTGATTTTCTTCGTTGCTAAACTCTTGATGAGCCGATTTGAGAGTGAGTTTGCTGGGGCAGTGGAGTATTTTCCGAGGGTATGGTTGAGATATGTCGACGATGTTTTTGCCATATCTGACCTAAATACCTAAAGATAATATCAATAATTTTGTTAATACTGTCACAGCGAACACTCTGGAATGACATTTTTGGAATAGACCAGAAGTGACAGGTGTAGAATAGTGTAGAACGTCTAGAATCTCTATAGACAAGTATACATAGACGAGCGATGCGCAGAATAAGTTAGTTCAGTATTGAATAAGGTGGTGTAAAAAGTGATCATAGAGTATTAAGCGAGTCAGCGGTAAGGAGCGATCATAGAAGGCGATAGTGGAATATAGTTATATGGACATTTAATAATAGAGAAGAGAAATATTTTAGTTGACACTGGTGTTGGAAAATAGTTGGTAATAATAAATAGTAGTTTGAAAGGCTGTATTTTGTTAGTAAACAAATCCAGAACCCCGTAGAACGTAACAAATGGTGTCAAAAGTGGGATTTTCAAGCTGCTAGGGGAAATATTTTCCAGAATAATCGTTGAATAACGTGGAAATTTCTAGAATCTCTGGAAGATCAGTGTCAGCAGTAATTCATAACTGGGTGTGTTCTTGAAACAGAATAAACTGTGTACCAGCTTTAAGTACGTTATGCCTAAGACACGTAGGAATTAATAGTGGAATTAATTAAAGAAATGAAAGAAGAGGCTAGAAGAAGAGACGAAGAAGCTAAATAAGAGGCCAGAAAAAGAGATGAAGAAGCCAGAAAAGGAGATGAAGAGACCAAACAAGAAATGACAAAAAGAGATGAAGAGGTCAGAAAAAGAGACGAAGAGATAAGAGAGGAATTGAGGAAAAGAGACGACGAAGCAAAGGAAGAAATGAGGAGAAGAGATGAAGAAACAAAAAAAATTCTGCAAGAACAAGCCAGCAGAATTGAGAATATTACTTCGTGTGTAGACGAACGTATGAAGCACGTAAAAGACGACATCTTCCAACAAGTAGAAAGTCGAGTAAGAGGTATCAGCGCAGATGTACATGACAAGCTGACGAGTGTGCAGGAAGTACAAGCGGAGGTACAGGAGAAAATGCAATCACTAGAAAATAAGTATGATACCCTAGTCAAGGGAAACATCAGACTCGAAGATAGCCCAGTCGTAAGAATTAAGGTCCCCACATTTGATGGCTCAGTCCCATGGGGTATTTATCTACTCCAGTTCGAAGCCGCTGCTACAGCAAATGGTTGGGACGAGATAGAAAAAGCGACCTCGTTAATAGTAGCTCTCAGAGGAGATGCCCTAGATGTGCTCCAATGTATTCCCAGTGAAGAACCGTTGAGTTTGGACAGCATTAAACATCAATTAGAGATGATGTTTGGCGACCAGCATTTACAGCAGCTGTATCGATTGCAGTTGAAAAATCGTTATCAGAAATCGGGCGAAAGTCTCCAACATATCCACGCCGACGTTGTCAGACTGACACGATTAGCCTACCCCATCACTCCGATAGACTTTTTAACCAGCTGTCGCCCCAACCTTCATTGACGGCATCAGAGATACCGACACACAACAGGCGCTGAGGATGGCGAGACACAAAAACTTGAACGATGGTTTGGCACATTCCTTGGAGTTTGAAGCGGTAAAGCGAGCGTCAGAAAGTCATGTGAAAGTTCGCAGTCTTCAAGTCCAAGTAGAAAATAAAACAGATCCGTCCAAGATCATGCAGCTACTGTAGAAAATAGCAGAACAAATAAGGCCGACGTCTCGTGGACACCCAATAAGAGCCTACCGTGCAAATCCATTGCGCTGCTGGAACTGCGCCAAGGTGGGACATATAAGGGGCGAATGTTGGGCTCTAATATCACGCGCAAGGGAAAAAGTGAAGCTGAGGCCGGTAACCATTTCTCGGGTTAGAGATTCTGGCAGCTCTCTCGTCGTAGACGGATACGTAATCGGTAATAAGAGCCAGATGGTCGTCGACACAGGCTCACCCAGGACGATTATTCGCCGCGACATGGTTCCAAGATGGCGAGTAAGAGAGCCAGACAAAATGTACAGAGTAAATGCAAACAGTGGTGATCGAATCCATGTATTTGGTGAAACTGACGTCGAGCTGCAAATTGGGACATGGGAGGCAAATCAGATAGCCATAGTCGCCGCCATATCAGACCTGATTATAATTGGTTTGGACATACTTCAAGGTCAGTGCGCTAACTTGATCTTGGCACGAACATCCTGACTATCGACGGTGAAGAGATAATAATGTCGACTGGCAGTAACCTGGTAGTGCGGAAAATCACCATAGAGGAAAATAGCAACGTATGCCGTGAAAGTACCATTCCAGTGAAGAGAGGTGTGAGAGGAAGAGACGACCCAGTTACTCAGCCAAAAGCAAGTGGAGAAGAAATTATGAGAGTATAAGACGAAGGGTGTAAAGACCATCTAAATGTGAAGCCCACCCAGAAAAAGGTCAGTGAACACATTTGTTGGAACAGAGTCGATGACGACAGGATGAATACGACCCGTCGAGATATTTGTGCAAGTAGAAACACCAGAACAAGGACAACTACACGGAAGAACCAGTACCACGTAAGAACTTCGCTTGAAGAAAGCACTGACATATTGACGAGAAGGAAAACCATCCACTCTGCTGTCAGAATGCATATACGAGTAGAAAGCGACCGCATGAAGACCCGTTATGACGTGAGAGCTAATTCAGCTGGTTTCAAAGAAGGATATCGTGTGTGGTTCTACAATCCAGTTCTACACAAGGGACGGTCACCGAAACTACATAAATTATGGGAAGGTCCTTATAAGGTGGTCAAAAGGATCAATGACGTTGTCTATCGCATTCAGAGGAGCCCGAAGAGCAAGATCAAGGTGGTCCATATGCGCAGACTTACGCCATACCAAGAAATGTCAGAATTCGACCGGGACTATCGAATATAAGAGGGGGGCAGTGTCACAGCGAACACTCTGGAATAACATTCTTGGAATAGACCAGAAGTGACAGGTGTAGAATAGTGTAGAATAGTGTAGAACGTCTAGAATCTCTATAGACAAGTATAAATAGACGAGCGGTGCGCAGAATAAGTTAGTTCAGTATTGAATAAGGTGGTGTAAAGAAGTGATCATAGAGTATTAAGCGAGTCAACAGTAAGGAGCGATCATAGAAGGCGATAGTGGAATATAGTTCTATGGACATTTAATAATAGAGAAGAGAAATATTTTAGTTGACACTGGTGTTGGAAAATAGTTGGTAATAATATAGTAGTTTGAAAAGCTGTGTTTTGTTAGTAAACAAATCCAGAACCCCGTGGAAGGTAACAATACGTTGAACAATAGATTCTCTTCAATCAAGTTCACTTACGAAATAGTGAACAACGACCAATTAGCCTCCCTTGACCTTCTTAGTATTAACATTAACCCTGCAATACTCGCGCGGGATACACACGTATCAGTACTAAAGATGCGCATGTTCGGTAGTGGGGGCTCCGACGTACGTCGGCTTCTAGGTAATCCTACTCAGTAGTACACTCTTACAGATGATAGCTTGTGGTTGGTCTGTTTTGTTTTTTAGTCGTGATTTTTGTTACTGGGATACGAATGTATCCCGCGCGACCACCAAAGTTGAGCTTTTGTTGGATTTATTTTGGTAAGTTATTTGTTGATTTTTCGTATTCAATTTTTTATCATTCAATGTATTTTAGCTGCTTGAGCATGAAGAGCCAGGATCCTAAAAAAATGGATGGAATCGCTTAAAGAAACTGAAGAGGAAGAAGAAATATTAGAAGAAATTGATCCCGATGAAGATGAGAGTCACCATTGTAAAGAAAGTAGTCATAACTCGAAGGCAGAAGAAGATGCTGATGAAGAAAATGAAATCAACAAACATACTCCAGATAATGATGATGGGGCCCCGCATTATTTGGGGAAAGATAAGGTCACCCAATGGAGAAAAGTGTGTCCACCAATAACCAGAACGAAGGTATATAATATATTTGACATGAGACCCGGCCCAGTAAATAATGCTGCAAATGCGAAGACCATGTTAGAACGTTTTGAAATATTCTTTACTGAGAAGTCAAGCCATGACTCCGTCAACAAATATTTATATAAATGGCATAAAAGAAAAGTATAAACGCGATAAAGATGCAAAACCGACTGATGCCTGTGAAATTGGAGCATTGTTGGGAATGTTATACCTACTAGGACTTTGTAAGGTCGGTGGACAGAATATAACGGATTTATGGAGAACAGATGGTACTGACAAGGATGTTATTTACTGCACAATGTCCTATAACCGATTTCGAATTTTATTACGTTGTCTGATGTTTGACGATAAAACTATATGCGATGAAAGAAGACAAACCGACAAACTAGCGGCTGTAAGAGATGTTTTCGAAATGTTTGTAGGAAACTGTAAGAAATCAGTAGTTCCCGGATCTGAGTTAACTATTGACGAAGAGCTTCTCGCTTTTAGAGGTCGCTGCCCTTTTAGGCAGTATATACCTTCAAAACCTGCTAAATATGGTATCAAATTGTTTGCTTTGTTTGAGTCAAGTAACATGTATACTCTAGTGCTTGAGATTTATGCTGGAACACAGCCAGAGGGTCGCATGTCAAATAGTCAAGGTAATGTCGTAAAACGTCTTGTAGAATTTCACAGGGGTACGTATCGCAACATAACAATGGATAATTGGTTCTCTAGTTTTCAACTCGCAATTGATCTGAAATATGATCTGAACCTCACCATGTTGGGAACTCTAAGAAATAACAAGAAATAAATACCAACCGAATTAGTAAACGTGAAGAAGAGACCAGAAAAAAAGTTGTCAATTTGCATTTCATCAGGACTGCACCTTACTATCATACGTTCCTAAAAAGAAAAAGAATGTTTTAGTTTTGTCCACAACCTACGTAGATGACAAAATTGATCCTGAATCCGAAAAGCCAATCATGATAGTAGATTACAATAATACCAAATATGGAGTCGACGTCGTAGATCAGATGTGTGCAAGTTATAGCGTTGCAAGAAACAACAGAAGATGGCCGCTTAGTATTTTCTTCAACATGATGAATAGAGGTGGTCTAAATGTACCAGTACTATATCAGCTGAACAATCGCAACATTTCAATAGTTCGTCTTGAATTTTTACGCACTCTAGCTCTAGATTTGCTTAAACCACAACTAAATAGAAGATATTATTTGCAATCAGTTCCTAGACAGCTCAAGCAAAAGTGCCGACTTATTCTTGGCATTGAAGAAGCTTCAACTTCCACAGCCGACGATACCGATGAACCAAAGCAAAAAAAGTGGAAATGGGCGAAGCTATTTATGTCCACGGAAAAAAGATAGCGTACTAGAAACTTCTGTGCTGTGTGTTTCAAGTGGGTATGTCAAGAGCACCAAAAAATTTGACCGCAAAAGTTGTGTAAATTGTGCTAAAGAGAGGACTGATTTTTTTGTTCATAAAAGTTTAAAAGTTTCTTCATTTATTTACTATTATCTCTTCATTTATGCGGTTACTAGGTTTCCATTATATGTTTATCAGTATATTATCATGGTGTTATTACTTAGCCTAACAATGTGCTACTATTTTAATTAAAATTTTATGGGGATACACGCGTATCCCAAGCCACCCTTTACGTAACAAAACGCCGCGCGAGTACCGCAGAGTTGAAGATATAGATAGGTTGCCTGACCTGACCTTAGTATTAAAGATGTAGATAGGTTAGAATTTGGTATTTCTAGGAAAGAAAATTCTAAAACTCCCTTCATACCAGAATCTCTAAAAAAAATTTAAAGAAGTAGGTATCACACATTTTATAATTCATAAATGAAAGAAACTCAAACGTTTTCAGAACAACCGATATAATCCAGATGATAATTTGGTTTCTCAGGGACACTAATACGATTACCAGCAAACAGAGGACGGAAGTTGGAGAATCAAAAGCATATCAGAGACTAATAATGAGCGGGGAGATACAGAATTAGACGGGCAGATGAGACATGAGCGATGGTGCACTAAAAGGAATCGAAATTTGATAAATAAAGAAGAAGCAGCGACACAGAGAAAGCCAAATGCAATTTCCGCTCGGCGCTTCTGATTAAATTTATGAAAGATGACAATGGCCGGGACAGGAGAGAGAGAGAGAGAGAGAGAGAGTCATGTTTAATGTCGTGCGAGGTCAGTGTGGATGTGGTGCCTCTGGTGCCTTGCATTACGTCAATTCTGCTCCTGTTGATCTGAAAGGACGAGAAGGCTTTATGAACCCTGCGCTTTGCGGTCTGACAGATCTGCACGATCCAGGATTACCTTCTCCCTCGCACTTATCGTAGACTGTATGGGGCATTACCTTTACTGGAAGCTGATGTTTAAGTTGCTTAGACTTACGAACATGCAATGAAGGACAATAAAAGAAATTTAAACCAGTAGCTGATCACACGTAACTGATTCTTAATGTTCTTAACAGTTCAGGGTAAATATATAGTTGGAGCGGACGAACCTAATGACTATCTATTTTTTTTTAATAAATAAATTAGAATTTAAGTTCAGCTGTAAAAATGTTATTGTTTTTTAGCAAATTTTCATAACGAAAATTTTGCTAGAAGAATCTCCAGTTTTGTGGCGGTTCTAGGTATCCACAGCAGCTACGTGGAAGAAAACTATGTAATTCAATGCCCATCGTGGCATTAGCCAGGGGAGTAGTTGTTTTTGCTCTCTGGTTTCTTTCCACAGCTTTCTTGTTGCTGTACTGTCTGGTTTGCGACGAAGCTTCTACGCACTTCCGGTATGTTTCATTACACTGCCGAATTCATTTCGGGGGCTAAGTTCGTTGACCAGTTATAAGAGTCAACTTTTTCCATGGAAAATTGAAAATTATCCTCTCGAGAATACTTTACTTTGAAACTCATTAATTTATTGTTACGAAATTTAACTCATATATTGTCATTAAACTACAGATACAAAATGCCAAAATTCAGTTCTGTTGAATAATTGTAATCCAAATTTTTCCGAAATAAAATTTAAGAGTATTTGGAAAACACCTTTAATGATATTTGTTGTTAGAAAAGGACATTGCGTTGTAAATTAAATAGAATAAACGAAGATGGATATATTAAATGATTTAGTCGTTTTCTGTGTTTCTAACCTCCGGAATAGAACCTCAGTGGTTCAGGGGTAAGAACGTGTGCCTCTGAACCGAAGGGTACTGTGTTCCATCCCAGGGTACTCCTTTCACTTTTTCAGTACAAACTGTAACATTACCATCAACCGAGGTTCTGGCATTGTATTTGAAGAAGTTGAATTACTGCACGTTCCGCCCTTCCTATTGCTGAATTCATAAAAGTCAAGCCAATTCATTATTCAAATAATTTACCTACTTAAAAAATTAATCAAGGAATATTAACGTAATATTCTTATTCTTTGATTTCCAATTTTAGAAGTGTAATATACACGATGTTATTTCTATTGCAATGACAATCATTTACTACTTCATCTCAAAACATAACTGTCAGACTATAATAAATAGACAAAACACGTTATTATTCTTTAGTTTCCAATTTAGGAAGCATTATACAATAATTAACTTAACCTCAAAACAGAACTATCAAACCATAATAAATAAACAAAACACACTATCCCATCTGGTTTTTACTTCAGGGAGTTCATATAAAACTTCCGTATGTTCCCCTCGCATCTTCAGATTAGGATATTTTTTTAACATTTTACAACCCCGCACATTCGAATATACCCGATGGCAATCATTAGCGTGAGATCGCCACAGTTTAGGTGTGGACGTTCGATGTACATTAGAATGTTGTGGCGATCGCGTGTTACGTGTGTTATTTTGTTTGGTTATCGCTGCATTATGATGTATGCCTGTAGTGTATGTATCAATCTACGTGTGGCAGGTGAATATTCTGTCTTTGTCTGACATCATACTTTAACAACTTTAACACCCTCAGGATCCCCAGTAGGGATCAGTGGAGGGAAAATGAGGTTGCATTCCAGCCCGCAAGCCTGGTCTGTTTCACCGACGGATCGCGGCTGGAGGACTAACAATCCTCCGGGGCAGGAATATACATCGAGGGCCTGGGGGTGCGCGAGTGCTATGCTCTTGGCGCATATACCACGGCATTCGAAACAGAAGTGTATGCTATCCTGTCTGTGGCCAATAGACAGGATGTGAAACAATCCTCCGGGGCAGGAATATACATCGAGGGCCTGGGGGTGCGCGAGTGCTATGCTCTTGGCGCATATACCACGGCATTCGAAACAGAAGTGTATGCTATCCTGTCTGTGACCAATAGACAGGATGTGAAGAGGAGTTCCGAGAAATGTGTGTACATCTGCTCGGATAGCCTGGCGGTCCTCCGGGCAGTCTGCGCGGCCAGAATCAGGTCAACACTGGTTCAGGAGTGCGCTGACGCCCTCGGTGGACTAGCCAGGACGAAGGAGGTGCAACTGGTATGGGTTCTGGGACACTGTGGCGTAGCGGGGAATGAGGTGGCGAATAATCTTGCAAGACTCGGTTCCCGGCGGCCGTTCTGTGAACCGGAGCCTGCAATAGGCATAAGTAGGAAGACAGTCTCTGTCGCCTTAGACAGATGGACCGAGGAAGCAATGGAGAGGCACTGGGGGTCGGTTGGTGGCTGCAGGCAGGCGAGGGACTTCGTGGAGGGGCCGGACAGAGATAAAGCTATCTGGCTACTCGAAAGGAGTCGACCTACTCTTCGCCGCATCCTTGGGGTGCTGACAGGCCACTGCGCCCTTAGAACACACCTCACATTGATAGGCGTAGAGAGGGATCCCATTTGCCAGGAATGCGGCGAGGATGAAGAAACGTCCTACCACTACCTGTGTGAATGCGAGACTTTTGGGAGTCTTCGAGCAGAATTGTTCGGATCGAGGAATCTGCAGAGGAATCAGGTAAATACCGTCCAATTGAAGACCGTCACGGCCTTCATCTCGAGGTCGAGGCGGTTTGGCGACGGAACCGAGTAAGAGTAGTGCATGGTTGCTGGGGTTGGCAAAAAGGGCCCATTGTGGCCTACTTGCTTGGCGTTGGCCTCCCCACCACTGCTAATACTTAACAACTTAAGTTGTTGCAATTCATGTCTTTCAGATTTTAGTTCTAATTTGTGAAAAACTTTTGTTAACCAAATTACTTAAAATTCACAACAGAGGTTTATTTACACCATTTCTAGCTATATGTAAAGTCTCATTCTAGTTGCTTTAATACTTTCAAAAATATAGCGTATTCAAAAATATTGTTGTATATATTTGGGGGAAAATATGTCCGTTATAGCTGATTTACGAACTGGTCCGCGATCGTAACGAAATGAAGAACATGTGCCAAGTTTCATTCAAATCGGTTAAGTATTTTTTGAATTTTCACTCGGATCCATACATACACACCAACTTCGTTATTTTAAATGAAATATACTGTATATTTTGCATTTTCAGAATGGCGATCCACTTTGGAATATATTTTATGCAGTACTCTCTACACCTAGGGTTATTAGTCTTTGAAATATTAACTATTTTCGAAAAATATTCGTTATTGCAGCTCTTTTTATAACTTGATGTATCTTTGTAATGTCTAAATCTAGAAAATATGTTTTTGAACAACAGATTGCTGGAAACTATGTCTGGCAAAATCATTGGAATGAAAAGCTATTTTTTATACACCGTGTGCGTTTATAGCCTGAGAAAATATGGAAAATGAAGCGGGTATAACTTGATTTTTTAAAGCGAAACGGCCTATATATTTATATTCCAAAGCGTTCTACATACATAGCTCAGGAACTTCCATTAATTATGTCCTATACCTAAATAGCATAATTTCTGAGATATTGTTACTTTCCTGAAGTGATATATTCAATATCTCAGCAGAGAATTTTAATTCCAATGTTTTCATGGCATTGGATGATCCAGTTTCTTTTTATATCCATGATGACACGCTGACAATCTGAGAATAATAATGAAACGTCTGGACGCAGCAAGTGCGTTATGGTAGTGAATTTCCATAAAAGTGTTTTTAACAGCAAATATGTTTTTTTAAATAAAGCAGGCATCAAATTTGCTTACCAGTAAAACCTGTATAAGCGAAACATAATGTACCGTATTTCATCAAAATAACTTTATTTTTTGAAAATGTACAAAAATTGCCAAAAATGCCAACGAACCTCATAGGTTAATGCAAAATTGAGCGATGAAAATTTGAAGCTAATATTTCAAAAACTAATAACGCTAGGTGTAAAGAGTACTACATAAAATATATTCCAAAGTGGATCACCATTCTGAAGATGCAAAATATACAGGGTGTTTGATTTAAAATACGAAGTTGGTGGCGACTTCCGGTATAACCGGAAGTGATAGAGTAGTGCAACTATTTTAATCTGAATGAGAATATCGTATAATGGCCGAATACAAATTTTTAGCTCTGAAATCGAATGAGAAGGTCATAAACTTCTAATGAGCGCTTCTCACCAATCATATATATATATATATATATATATATATATATATATATATATATATATATATATATATATACATTTGAACTGGCTTTGATGCGGGTTCTAGGGGCCCTAATTCGCGCTTATTTGAAAATTGTTTCCGAAAGTCTCACCATCGTTGCCCCTGTTAGTGAATTTTCTTAATAAAGAATCACTAAACTCAGCAACTTAATTTAACGTCAATAAGTTTACACAGGTTCAATGATATGCTTACCAGATAAATTAAGTTGTGTTATTTATGCATTACAAAACTTATAAAAATTAGTTACTTTAACGCACTGGCTCTGTCCAAACGTTTTTCCTTTATGACCGTATACTAGTAGTTGACAATTAATTATTAACAGTAAGTTTCATTTCAAAAATGAATCAACTTGAAAATGTTCTTTAAAAGAAAATGTTCACATAGAAATTGAACATTTTATTAGACTGTGGGTGGAGTCGTGTGAGACGATGAAAGCTTTTCCTGTAGAAGCTCATAGCTGTAACCTACCTACGGTTAGATGAAAATGGATCCTATTTCATAAATCGACTTTCTCCAGTCTATTAGAGAGTGTATTGTAGCCGTGAAGTTATAAAATTGGATGTGAATTGAATTTGTTGCATAAGAGGCGTGAAAAGCGAGAAAGCGTTTTACAAGTACACAAGATTCTATTCTTATGGGAGTTATTCTGTGTCACCCTGAAAGGAAATACTGATAACTTCTCTATTCTGCCATTAGATTTTATCCTCAACCTATCAAGAGGTCCGTCACCTTTACATTTTAACAAATTGCATTTTGACATATGACTTGTAAAATAAGAGTAGATATACTACATTTGTATCTAGGATAAAAGTTGGACTGGACGAATAGAAAATTCAATCTTTCATTGAAATTGTGATCACAGTACAAAACACATTTTGGTGCCTGCGTTAGGTAAGGGAGGGGGTGGCTGCACAATTGAAAAATATTATCCAATTTGCTCTAGTTTTCGAGCAGCCACATAGTCGCCCTATTTTCTGAATAAATAACTATTTTCGCATAAACGCTCAATTTTTAGATATTATGATTTACGTTACCCCATTTTCGACTACCCGGGTCGGTAAGATAAGACCCGCCTAATGACACTGATAAGGAGCCAAATAGAAGCAAGGCTATAAATAATACAAGGCCTCTGACGAACGGTCTAGGGTAGCACACACAGACCTTAGAGACCATCTATCAATTACAACAACCCAACCTACCCTGATCCACCGCTCTAACGGGTAGGTACATTGAAGCCTGAGAATTAATTTCCTTTCATACTCTCTTAACCCCTTGAAAATGGCTCTAAAAAAGGAAAAAAAATTGAGTTTCAATAAATGTAGGACGCGGTTTAACCCGAGAACCAAATATTTCTTACACTAATGACCGCGGAAACCTTTTTGAACATATATTTACTTGTTTATTTATTTAAAAATGAAACTGACTCCGAATACAGAGCCTCGGTGGTTCAGTGGTAAGGACGTGTACCTCTGAACCGAGGCGTACCGGGGTCGATTCCCAGTGTTACCCTTTCGTTTTTTCAGTACACACTGTACAACTAACATCAATCGAGATTGTGGCATTGTAGTTCACCAAGTTGAATGTCTGCACGTTCCGCCCTTCGAAGGGGGCGTAAACTCATCGGTCCCGTGTACAAGCGATGTTGGGCACGGTAAAGATCCCTACTGTTCTTACAGAAAGGCAGATGTTCGGCAAAATTTCCAGGATAGCAAGGTGAAACTGCTTCCTGGCGTCGGTGATTGGCCAGAGTCGCGGAAATAGGCCGAAATTAAAGAAAAAAAGAAACCGAATACGAGTTCTACAGGTCATGGTTTCCGCTCATTTTAAAAAAAAGTTAAAAGTGGCTGTCACCTCAATTTAGGAATTTGTTTTCTACGAAAATTCCCTATTAACATAATTAAACCAATTTCATTCTTCACTTATTTCTTTTTAACGCACCACTCAGTATACTCCTTTGCAATTGTTTTTCCGTTTCTTTTATCAGCGCTATATCATCTATGTTTGGTTATGCAATGGAGCCGTTTGATTACAGCCACATTTGACTAAAATAAATTTAAAACTCTTTTTGCGAAGTATTACATTATTACTTTTTTTATTTAAGTTCGGTCTATTTCCGCGACTATGGCCAATCACCGACGCCAGAGAGCAGTTTCACGTCACTATCCTAGAAAATTTGCAGAACCCCTGCCCCTCTGTAAGGAGAGTAGGGATCTTTAACGTGCCCAACATTGCATGGACACGGGACAGGCGTCTTTACGCTCCCTCCAAAGGGCGGAACCTGCAGATATTCAGCATGCTCAAATACAATGCCTCGGTTGATGTTAATTATACAGTATGTACTGAAAAAGTGAAACGAGAACGCTGGGTTCGAACCAGATATCCTTCGGCTCAGAGGCACACGTTCTTACCACTGAACTACCGAGGCTCTATACGTTATTACAAAGCCCCATTTAAACTGTAATGTCATGCCTATGGCACATTTCTGTATTACTTCCACATCATGTGTGGAAGTATCGCATCGGCGACACAAGTTTCTAAAAACATTTTTTCGCTTAAACGTCATAAAAAGTCTCAAAACATATAGAAAACACGATTTGGGAACGAAATTTTTTTTTGTCTGTCTATCGGTCTCGGTCTGTATGTGTCTGTTTGTAGCCACGATAACTTTAGAACGAATTCAGATATCGTCTTCAAATTCGGTATACAGTTAGCACTCAACAAACGAACGGTTCGGATTGTTTTTGGGTTAGATCGCTTCAGGGAGTAGGGGATAAATAATGGGGGGGTGATTTGGTGAAAATTGACATTTTTTCGTTAAAACTCGACTGATATTACATTATAGGGTTTATTTGTTAGCTAATTTTTAATTGCATCAAACATCTGGTATTTCGTGCTGAAATTAAATTAGGGGTTGAATGTGTGGGGGTGGCATATTGTTGACAGAAATTTCGACACCTTTGTTTGTTAAAACGGCGTAAAAAGTCTCAAAACATATGTAAAACTTGATTCTGGAACGAAAATTTTTTTGTCCGTCGGTCGGTCGGCCGGTCGGTATATCGGTCTGTCGGTATATCGGCATGTACGACTGTCTGTTAATAGGCGCAATAACTTTCGAAAGAATTGAGATATCATTTTCAAATTTGGTATCGAGTTAGCACCCGACAAAGGAACGTTTCGAATTGTTTTTGGGTAACATCGCTTTAGAAGGTAGAGGATAAATAAGGGGTGATTTGGTGAAAATTACATTTTTTTAATAAAACTCAAGTAACATAACGTTTCAAAAGTTTCTGGGTATAGGAATACAAATATTTTCTTTGTGGTCAAGTCATGAGCACTAAACTCATTCCATGAAAATTTTTGAAGATAATAAATTGTATAGGTCAGGGGAATTAGCTCTGTAAATAGAGGAAGAAGGAACATAGAAAATAAACTGCCGTTTCTATGAAGATGTGGGTGGAGCTTGTTGATCGTATTAATAACAAAAGAATGCAACACTCGAACTGTCACATGTTGTATTTGCATAACATAAATTTTCAATACCCCATCTCTTATAAAATAGCTAATCTACGCATTGACTAAATAATTAACGAACGTCATATATTACATTTCAGTTTGATTTGGAATCTAAAATACCTGAAATTTAAGAAACGTATTTTTGGATGCCTATTCTAGGTAAAAGATGCTCTCTTCTCTTAATACCAGGAGAGCCTCTGGCCTTGACTAGATCCCAGCAATTGTTCTCAAAAAATGCGCACCAGAACTTACTCCTGTCCTGACTCGTCTATTTCAGACATCTTACAATAGAGGCATATTCCCTAGTAACTGGAAAACTGCTCGAGTACAACCCGTCCCCAAGAAAGGATCCAAATCGCTTCCTAGCAACTACAGGCCTATTTCTCTCCTTTCAGTCGCCTCTAAAGTGATGGAAAAGTATATAAACACCGAATGACTAAAATTTCTTGAAAAACACAGTCTAATCCACGACACGCAATATGGATTCCGCCAGCGCAGATCGACTACCGACCTCCTTTCCTTTGTCACCCATTCTTGGAACAAGTCTATTGAACTACACGGTGAATCCCAGATTGTCGCTCTAGGCATATCCAAAGCATTCGACCAGGTTAGAGGAGGATCGCAGACTCATGGAGGGTTCTGTCTCCCTGGATCTCCAAAAAATATTAGACTGGGGAAGTAGAAATCTGGTACAATTAAACCCAACCAAATCTCAGTCTTGCTTTCTATCTCATAAGAGATATACCAGCCCTAGACCCATAACAATGAACAACCAAGTTATTCAAAATAATGAGTCCTTTTCACTTGCTTGCATTTCTGTGGATCGAAATCTCAATTGGCACCAACATGTCACATCAATTGCAGAAGCGGCTGCTAAGAAATTAGGTTTCCTCTTCCGGGCTCGCAAATACTTTGCACCAGCTAATCTCTATACCTTATATACTTCACAAATAAGGCCAAACCTCGAATACTGCTCCCACATCTGGAGTTCCGCTGTCGCTTCTACACTCGCTATCCTGGACTCCATTCAGAAGAGAGCTATACGTCTCATCAGTGACCCTACACTAACCCAAAGGCTGCCATCCCTTGTTCACCGACGTGCCGTTGGTGACATCTCTCTATTATATATATATATATATATATATATATATATATATATATATATATATATATATATATATATATATATATATATATATATATCTGCACGGGCACTGCTCAGAGGAGCTTTCTTCCATAGTTCCCCCACCTGCTGGCCCCAACAGATCTACCAGGGGAACAGAGCGAATGCACCCTTTTACTGTCCAGGTCACCAGACATAGAACATCTTGTTATGCCCGCTCTTTTGTTCCAAGGACTTCCAAGTTGTGGAATTCCTTGCCGGCAAATGTTTTTCCTTATCCTCCGAACCTCCAAACCTTCAAGTCCAGAATTAAAAAGTTGCCTCTTTCCTCCTTGTCGACATCCACGGTACGATAGTATTTAGGCAGTAAGCCCTCGTGGTGTGTTGTTGAAATATTTAAAAAAAACAGTGATTTTTAGCAAGTTCTGTGAAAAAAATGTAAAATTATGGTTTGACTAAAACGTTACATTTTCTGTGTACAAGCCAAATTTCTTTAAATATTACTTCCGCATCGTCACAACGTGTGGAAGTAGCGTATCGGCGACAAAAGTTTCAACATTTTTATTTCGCTTAAACGTTGTAAAAAGGATCAAAACATATGGAAAACATGATTTGGAGACGAACATTTTTTGTGTGTCTGTCGGTCTGTAGCACTGTCCGTCTGTTGATCTGTTGGTCTGTATATCTGTCTGTTTGTAGCCACGATAACTTTAGAACTAATTGAGACATCGTCTTCAAATTTGGTATACAGTTAGCACTCGACAAACGAACGGTTCGGATTGTTTTTGGGTAAAATCGCTTTAGCGGGTTGGGGATGAATAAGGGGTGATTTGGTGAAAATAGATGTTTTTTCGTTAAAACTCGAGTAATATAACGTTTTAGGGTTTATTTATTAGAAAGCTTTTAATTTCATGAAACATCTGGTATTCTGTGCTGAAATTAAATTAGGGGTTGAATGTGTGGGGGTGGAATAGCGTTGACAAAAATTTTGAAATGTTTTATTGCTAAAACGGCGTAAAAGGCTCAAAACATGTAGAAAACTTGATTATACAACGAAGATTTTTTTGTCTGTCGGTCGGTCTGTCGGTATGTCGGCATGTAAATCTGTTAATAGGCGCAATAACTTTTGAACGAATTGAGATTTTTCAATAAAACTCGAGTAACATAACATTTCAAAAGTTTATGGGTACAGGAATACAAATATTTACTTTGTGGTCAGTCATGGGCCCTAAATTAATTTCATGGGAATGTCTTTTTGAAGATGATAAATTATGACAGGTATGTGGAAGTTATGATTCAATTTGCAGCACTATTTTATTTGAGAAACTGGCTGTCCTCATGTAATGGAAGCAACAAGAATTATTTATTAAAAATGTAGCCAACACGTAAGAAATTTATTCCCAAGACGGTAGATACAAAAAATTAAATAAAATAATATAGCATCTATTTACACTGCGGAGGCATATGCCTTGTATGACGCTCTTCAATGGTCAATTGAAAACAAAATTAAACATACTCTAGTTTTATTAGATTCCGAATCAGTTCTGCTTTCACTTAAAAATTACACCAAACATGGCAAAAATCCAGTAATATGTGACATTATCAGTCTGTATCAGTCCATAGAGGATGGTGGTAATTGAGTCATATTTATGTGGATAAAATTGCACACGGGACTAGCAGGCAACGAAATGGCTGACAAACTAGCTAAAGAATCTATTTAAAGTCCAAATAAAATAATAAACCGGATTACTGCTGACGATGTAAATCAAAAAATTAAATTTGAAATAAGGGAAACGTGTGAAAGTGTTTGGCATGAGTTTGTTAACAAAACAACTAATCGATTTACACTTATTCATCCAATGTTGCCTAAAAAAATTCCACATATTGACGAATTTATTATGCCAAGGTACTATACTACTATAATTACCAGAATGAAGCTGAATCACGGCTGCTTTCCACAACATCTACATAAAATAGGCATTAGTAACAATCCTTATTGTACATGTGACAACAGTTACCTAGGAACTTTAGAACACCTCATGTTTCAGTGCAGTTTGTATAACCCAATACGCAAACAACTCTGGAAAGAACTCAAAGGTGCAGGACTAGAGTTTCCTGTGAAATTAGCAACACTTATTTGTACAAATAGCCTGAAAATCTATAATATACTTGTAAAATTCATTCGGCATACAAAAATCAAAATTTAGTTTTACTATTTCTCTATATGTGTATTTTAGTATTAGCCTTAGTTCAGAATAATAACAATATAAATTTAGTTTTCCTACTGTCTCACCTATTGTTTTTTATCCCATGTCATTAGCTGTCCAGTGTTGTTTGTGAAAAAAATGCCCTGAAGGACACCTGGGCGAGAAGAGAGTATCCTTTGTTTCTATCCTTAATAATAAGTAAGAACACAAACATTTATATTTTGACAAAATTGATATGTTAGAAGATAAATATTGCTTATGCTATAGCCATTTAGAAATAGTCATACTCTGTAAGAGCTTACACATAAAGGTACGTCTAACGCTTTAACCCTCCCTATTGCTGTAAGTATTGATATCCATGCTGCAAATTATAAATATATTTGAAGGAAAATCGCTTTTTATAACAATGTATAGATATAACAATGGTACAAATTTACTGCACAGTTTTGTGGCCAATGGACGTAATGTCCGAAGCCAATTCCTTCCACACTCCACTCCACGTAAGAAATTTTAATTAATATTCAAGCTCGGCAGAGATTATTGCCGTTGACCATTTCGATTGTATGTTAATATAAAATAAATTAATTTCAGTCGAGTAGAGTGAGATATAATATCGCAGGAGAAATCGCGTTGCCGTACACTACTGTAGCAATATTAATCGTTATGAAATATCCCGTGTTAAACAACGCGTACAGCAGCCGTCGACAGTTCTAATTATACAAAGTCCTTGTTAATTGACAAAGCATTATGACACCCCGTGCTCGTGCTCTCTATGTGTACTAGCACTTTTATTATTGAAGTTTCATCCTCAGTGAGTTATTTACACCGGGCGGCAAGGAGGGTGGTGGTGCAGTAGGACAAAATATCACATTATGTCCTGAATGTTGGATGGGCCGCTAGCTTAAGAGGGTTTAATTATCAAACATTAGAGCGCTAATGTTTACAACTATGTCATAGTTTTACATTATAGAAATTATTAGGAGCATATAAAAGCCTTCGGATTGGACGGCATATGATATAACTTCTCCATAACTCAGGTATAATGAAATTTAACGCCTAAAATGCACAAAATATGCCAGTTTGCGAGGCGAGTAACCGCTGGAATTCGGACTAGAAAGTCGCTGGGCTGAGTCCCGTGTCCCGTATTCAGATAGTCGGTTTTTTTTTCACTCTGATTAGTTATGGGTCGTGTCTATATATGTGTATATAAGCTTCCCCCGCACAAGTCTGAGACTTCTGGCTGCGGAGTTTGTCTACTGTGGTGTTAATATTATTAAGAATAAATTTCTGGACGCAGCAAGTGCGTTATGGTAGCGAATTTTCTTTAAAATAATTTTAATAGCAAATGTCTTTCTTTGATGAAAGCAGACATCAAACTTGGTTGCCTATATAGTAGAAACAATGTACCATATTTCATCGAAATAAATTTATTGTTTGAAAACATATAAACATTTTTCACAAGTCTGGATGCAGAAAATGTGTTATGGAAGTGAATTTCCATAAAAATGTGTTTAATAGCAAATGCGAGCAGGCATCAATCTGATTATCGGTATAGCCTATGTAGTTGAAACAATGTACTATATTTTATCAAAATTACTTATGGTTTGAAAATATACAAAAATTTTCCGAAAATAAACTTAAACGTTGGTTTCCTAACCAACAAAGCTTACGTTAATAGCAAATTGACTTTTTGAAATTTGAAGGATTTAATGAAAATTCGGTAAATTTGCAGAGTAGCTCCCGAACGCTTTTCAAAAAATTGTTTTCAGAAACATTACTAGGACCCCACCTGGATGCACAAACCACACGAAAAATTTCTTGTTCACACCCCCCAAGGAAGTTACGGGACTGGGAGTGAATAGGGGTGCTGGGCGGGGTAGGTAGTAAAAAGGAAATATGAGCAGAAAATGCGAAGAAAACTGGGTGAAAGCTGTCTATTTCAAGCCGTATTCCCATTAAATCCTGCCTACCCCACACAGCACCCCTATTTACCTCAGGTCACGTAACTTCCTTGGGGGGTATGAACAAGAAGTTTTTCTTGTGGTTTTTATGCAATGAGGGTGGTTTTATGCACACGAGGGGGGAAGGAAAATGCCTACGACGAAGCAGCACCCCCCCCCCTTGATTTGATGCAGGGGTAGGGGTGGGGGGTGCTGATTCAACGTGGCGATTTTCCTTCCCCCTCGCGTGCATACAACCACCCTAGCTACATAAACCACAAGAAAAATGTCTTGTTCCTACCCGCCAAGGAAGTTACAGCACCTGGGGGGATAGGGGTGCTGTGCGGGGTAGGCAGGGTTTAAGGGGGATATGACTTCGAGATGTGAAAAAGACAGCTTTCAAGCCCGTTTTATTCGCATTTTCTGCTCATATTTCCTTTTTACTACCTACCCCGCCCAGCACCCCTACTCACTCCTGGTCCCGTAACTTCCTTGGAGGGTGTGAACAAGAAATGTTTCTTGGGGTGTGTGGATCCAGGGGTTGGGGGAGGTCTAGGCAGGTTTCTGAAAACAGTTTTTTGAAAAGCGTTCGGGAGCTAAACTGCAAATTTACCGAAAATTCGCTACCAAAACGCACTTACTGCGTCCAGATTGTTTTCTTACAAACGCATCATATTTCATATTTCGAAGCATCAACTTAGTAAACTGACAGCCAAAGCATCAGAGAGATATATACAAAATATTCATTTCAAATAGACCCTATTTGAAATGAATATTTTGTAAATATCTTAGTAAAATCAAGGGCAATGGCGGTTGAATCTGAAACTTAAGGGTATGCAGAACACTCGTCTTGCAACATTTTCTTTTCACAATCGCTATTTGTTTTACGTTCTTTGCTTAAACATTGCCAATTTTGGCGTTTAAAATTGCGAGTTTGACGTTTTGAGGAAAACTCCAAAATGTGTTTCTTTAACTGTCCAAAACTTCTTTGTCTTTAAAGCTAGAGACCTAAATTTTGGTACAGAGTTCACTATTTATAATACAAACACACGTCCCAGATCTCCTCATTAGCGAATTTAAAAAAAATCGCTAAAAAAGTAATAGATCAACATCGTCTGGTACTAAAGGTAATGTCGCGTTGTTGTCTTAATAATAATGATAATAATAATAATAATAATAATAATAATAATAATAATAATAATAATAATAATAATAATAATAATAATAATAATAATGCATACGCATATTCTGCACTTAGCTACTCATTTGGAATTGTGAACCGGAGTAAAACGCACATCGAAAATCTACAACGGAAGGTGTGATAACTCATACAAAATCCAAAAAGCATCACCCCCGTTGTGCTATCGAGCGAGTAACCCTACCTAGACACCAGGGTGAAAGAGGAGTGTTGAATATTGGGATACAATTGGGCCAGCAGATAGTGAACCTGCGTATATATTTCCATCAACAGGCGCTTACTTCTGAACTACACCGTGCCATATGTGAGGCAGATGATTCAACACCGCTACAATTAAAAGAAAGTGAAATACAAAGTCCCCATCGGACTGATCAGGACAAGCTGAAATCTTGGATGCAGAAGCCTCTCCATGGGCGACATCTGAATGAGACCTCCCAGGGACATGTCGACAAACTGGCGTCGAACTACTGGTTGGTGTCCGGACAGATGTTTCCAGAGACAGAAGTATTTTTGCTGGCCATACAAAATCAAGTCATCCCAACAATAAACTAACTTAAGTATAAAAGTTTGAGATAATTCGGTCCAAGATGACAAATGTAAATTTGGGTATCAGTCATCAGAGACTATCCAGCACGTCACCGGAGGATGTCAAGCGTTTGCTGCAACAGAGTATAAAGAGAGGCACGACTCAGTTGCTAAAATACTTCATCAAGAACTAGCTCTGAAACTGGGACGTTTAAATCTTAGTAAGGTGCCCTACTTTATATACACTCCTGTAGTCTGGAGATAAAGTACAACGAGAAGATCATTTCGTACAGAGACCTCGAGATACAACTAAAGAGACAGTGGAAGGCAGATAGTGTCCGAGTGATTCCAATAGTTATGTCAACTGGTGTGGTTCCTAAGAATCTTCGAGAGAACATTAGGAGACTGGACCTTGGAGTGCATCTTTATGAGGTTACTCAAAAGGCAGTAATACTTGCAACTGCCCACGCTCTGCGGAAAACTCTGGGAAATGAGGATGTGTCGCGTTGTCGGTCAGGGCCCGATAACTTGGAAAACGGCCCGATCTGATCTCAGTCCTTGGTATCTGAGATACCTGGGATGAGTGAATGTTCCCCTTTGAGGGCGTGTGAAAGCCCTTTAGGCTAAATGCGAAAAGAATAATAATAAAATTTCGCCATCGCCGGTCCCAAGCCCGGGAGAATAAGGAGGAGGGGGTGGAGTAACAACCACGTTAAAAAACCAGGGTCCGTCTGGCCGGTGGGTGTACTGCTTCCAGCAGTGTGCACACCGCTACTCGTAACGACGTAGACGGTACAGCCAGCGACGCCAGCTGTCCGCTGTCTTATTTACCGTCTTTTTCCTTAACCATATTACCTTACTTCTTCCTTCATCTCTACCTGGGCCACCAGGGTTAATTGGTGTCACACTTAGGAAATGGAGCAAAACCAAAGCCTCGGAAAAATCCCGCTGCCTGGGGTTTGTCAGGGCATGTCTGGAGCCGGCGCTGGACATGAGAGCATGTTGGAAGTCGGTGACAGGGTTCTGATGAGGCGGGCCCCTGACATGCAAGAAATTACAGCCCAAAGTCAACAGCAAGGGAGCCTAGTAATACCAAGAGCTCCACCAACTGAGGATACTGCGGGGGAAAATTAGCCAGAGCTCACCCAGATGGGATTACCAAGACGGCGTATGAAATGGACTATGGATATGAATGAAACCATTATGCGCATTTACCACAAAGTAACACAACTCGGACAACAGACGACAGGATATAGGCAACAACTTCACACCGAATTTCTCAGAATGTACCCCCACATACATGTGACTCAACAGAGAGTAGAGGATCAGTAGCGTGTCATACTTAGGAATAACCTTATTCCACAAACGAGACTGAATACCATCAGACAGGAAGTTGAATATGAAATTATTAACATAGCGATTACGCAGAATAACGAGATCCTGTTTGATGGTAGTAATCTGCAACCTGTACATACTGAGCAAGAAGAATATATCGATGGTACGCAACAAAATGAGGAACTCATCGACAAATTATCAACAGAAGTAAGTCGTGCAGTCGCGGAGTATGAAGGAACAAATCATCTTACTAGACCACCAGCACCTAGGTTAAGATCATCTAGAAAGCTGGCAATTATATTGGAACTTTTGATAACTCAAAAAATGATAGTCCATACATATATATATATATATATATATATATATATATATATATATATATATATATATATATATATATATATATATATATATATATATATATATATATATATATATATATATATATATATATATATATATATACAGGGTGTCCGGAAAATACGTGTACAACGTTTGACAGCAGACTCCTGACGTCAAAATAGGTCGATCTAAGCCGACTTAGTTATATCCAAAATTGCTTCGTTTAGCCGGTAGAGGGCATCGTAAATTTGTAAAAATATTGGTTATTCCTAAATTACGTGAAAACCTGCTAATCGATTTTAATGATTTTTACTATGTAGACTAATACTATAAAATGACGTTTTGTTGTAGTATAGCCACCGGCTGTAAATAAGTGGAAGTGTTATGAAAGTGATTAATACGTCAACATTTCTCCTAATTTTTTATATCAACGGCGTTATGACAACCCAGATATTTTTGTCGAGTGACTGGATGTATTTGGAAGCTATTTTACCTCCTCAGGATTTTTCGTTGGTTGGGTTGTTTTGCCAAAAAAAAATATTTACAATTACCTGCATACATCAATTATTAACATTAGTAATAAAATTAAAATCAAATTATCTGTAACAATAATTTCTTTAGTGACTTTGTTGCTATGGCATTTAATAATTTGACAAGTATTGACAAATTGTCACCAGTCTATGAAATTGACTAAAGTATACCATCAACATTCTTGAATTACAAGTTCATTTTATCATTAAACATGGAAAATTATACGATCTCTGAGAAGGTTGACATGCTCCTGGAGTCGTATGCGAACAACTCGAACTGTGGCAACAGAAGAAAACATTCTGGAAAGAGTTGAAGAAGACCCAAGTACCAGTACCCGTCGCTTAGAACGTGAGTTACATGTTCCTAAATCTATTGTCAATGAGGTTTTAAACGAACAGTTGTTACATCCATACCACGTAGAAAAAGTCCAGGAACTTTTACCGACTGATCCCCCAATGCGGCTTACATTTTGTCAATTTATTAGAAACAAGAGAATCCGTTATCCAAATTTTTGTAGAAAAATATTGTTTACTGACGAGGCGTGCTTTACAAGATCTGGAGTAACCAATCTGCACAACGAACACATTTATTCCGGTGAAAATCCACATGCCATTCAAGTTGCACATCATCAGCATCAATTTAAATTAAATATTTGGGCAGGCATTATTGATCGCTACCTTATTGGTCCTATTGTTATTCCAGACAGGTTAGATGGAAATATTTATTTAATTTTTTATGCAAGACACATTACCAATGCTCCTGGAAAATTTGCCCCTTTTACTTCGGAGGGAAGTGTGGTATATGCATGATGGTGCCCCGCCCCATTTTTCCGTTGTAGTTCGGCAATACTTACACCATCAATATTCCAATCGATGGATTGGAAGGGGTAATGATGCACCAGTAAAATGGCCACCACGTTCTCCAGAGTTAAATATGTGTGACTTCTTTTTGTGGGGCGCTATTAAAACAGAAGTTTACAAGACTCCGGTAAACACACGCCATGATTTATTGACGCGGATTTTAAATGCAGGCAACCATTTTAATAACCCCGAGACATTAAATAGGGTCCAATATCATTTTTTAAGGAGTGTTAATGAGTGTATTCACCAAGATGGCGGTCATTTTACACATTTGCTTAAGTAATGTTTTTGTTTTACTTAGTTTCTTACAATATTTTTAATACATATTTCCAACTTTGTTGTACTTTGTTTTATTACTAATGTTAATTGATGTATGCAGGCAATTGTAAATATTTTTTTCTGGCAAAACAGCTCATCAAACGAAAAATCTTGAAGAGGTAAAATAGCTTCCAAATACATCCAGTCACTCGACAAAAAAATCTGGGTTGTCATAACGCCGTTGATATGAAAAATCAGGAGAAATGTTGAGGTATTAATCACTTTCATAACACTTCCACTTATTTACAGCCGGTGACTATACTACAACAAAACGTCATTTTATAGTATTAGTCTACATAGTAAAAATCATTAAAATCGATTACCAGGTTTTCACGTAATTTAGGAATAACCAATATTTTTACAAATTTACGATGCCCTCTACCGGCTAAACGAAGCAATTTTGGATATAACTAAGTCGGCTTAGATCGACCTATTTTGACGTCAGGAGTCTGCTGTCAAACGTTGTACACGTATTTTCCGGACACCCTGTATATATATATATATATATATATATATATATATATATATATATATATATATATATATATATATATAAACATATAAAAACTGACACTGACCCTGGATATGGGTTCTAGGGGACCTAGTTCGCGGTCATTTGAAAAAAAAAGTCGGGATCTCATTAGTGAATTTTTTTAAAGAAAATTCACTAAAATCGAAAAAGTAATTTGAATAATGAGCAAGGTTTATACCCCTTGCTTGTAGAGACAGATACCGGTTTTGCTCTTATTCGAGCTCATTTTTTAAAGCAGTATAGTTTTATATTTTTAGGTCGAAAATTAAAACACTACAAAACTGTTTAATCTGGAACTAGAAGTGAACAATTTCTGTTATTATAGTATGGCTGTCGGAATGATTTTCCGCTAATAGTCCATAAATATAACGTAAAATGTATTTATTAGTCCACATTCAACGTACTAGCACTAAAGTAAAAAAAACTAGCGTTCTCAAATAACAAATGCATGCAGTAACGTTGATTACGAACTCTATTTTGATAGAATAATATTACAGAACATTAGAGCAGTGAACAGATAGGTAATTTTAGTTAAATAATTTAGGGAGAGAGCATTAAAATATTAATTTACATCTAAACTAGGTAAATGCAACGTAATTTTGCTAACAATAACAATGTTGTTGTTACATGATATTTTAATGTGTGCATGGCAGACCCGGAGGGCCTTTTAATATACAGTTTCGTAAACAATAAAGTTGTGAATTCCTCCGAATATCGACTGAACTCTCTTCTGTGCGAGCTTGTGCCTCTGTTTACCCAATCACTGGTGATGTCGATGAGTGTGGTCCAGGCGGCAACATGATACAGCAACCCTCGGCTAATTATCATCCGAAATACCTGTCCTACCTAACTACCTAACAGACCTGTTAAAATACTCGTATTAACAGAACACTTCATGTATTTTGCTTTGTCGTTAATCTGATTGATTCGTATAGTATCAACTTGGGTATTTTCGTGCGATTTTAATTTTATAAGTAGGGGAGGGTGACCCCAAGGTGGAATGGTTTTCATCAAGAATTAAAATTCCAGAAGTCTGGATGCAGCAAGTGCCTTATGTTTCTCTAACGCAAGCAGGCATCAATCTGGTTACTGGTCTGGCCTATATAGTAGAAAAATGTACCATATTTTATCAAAATTACTTATTGTTTGAGAATGTACTAAAATTTCCGAAAATAAACTTAAAATGTTACCGAGAAAACTGGTTTCCTAGCCAACAAAGCTTAGGTTAATAGCAAACTGAGTTATTGAAATTTGAAACATTTAACGAAAATTCGCTACCAAAGCGCACTTAATGCGCCTAGATTTTTTTTTACAAACATGGATCATATTTCGATAAAAAAAATGCAAAAATCCGTTAACGAATTTGTTCTACTAAAATTAACAAAAAATTATAGACCGTTACACCATAAACTTCACTAAACCTACGGCGATAGCATCAACTTAACTAAACCGACAGCCAAAGCATCGGAGAAAGGGTCTATTTGAAATGAATTTTCTGTAAATATTTTAGTAAAATGAAGGGCAATGACGGTTGAAGCTCAAACTTAAGGGTTCGCAGAACACTCTTCTTGCAACATTTTCTTTTCACAATCCGTATTTGTTTCACGTTCTTTGCCTAAACATTGCCAATTTTGACGTTTCAAATCGCGACTCTGACGTTTTGAGGAAAACCCCATTTTTTTCTTAAAATGTCTATAACTGTTTGTCTTTTAACTTACAGAGCTAAATTTTGACACGTGGATTACCATTTATAATACAAATACGCGTACCAAATTTAGTTGCCCTTACTTCGTTATTTTCGGATATATAATTTTTTCGGAAAGAAAACACAAAATTTTCCTGGAAAACCTGGGCCGTTTTTTCTGGCTAACGAACTTATCCAAGGCACTTACAAAAGTAAGCTACTCACCATATTTGATCAAAATCAGCCCATTACTTTTTGAGTTATCGGTGTGATAAATATATATATATATATATATATATATATATATATATATATATATATATATATATATATATATATATATATATATATATATATGTACACGAGGGCGGCTCAATAAGTCCGTGACTTTTTGAAAAAAGTAGTTTACTCAATTTCGTTGCGGCCGTAAAAGCAGAAATGACACCCAGTTGAGGTCACTACTCCAGAAACAATTGAAAAAATTCACGATATGGTGTTGGTCGATCGGAGATTGAAAGTGCGGGAGATTGTGGAAGTCATGGGCATATCACATGGCTCAGTGGTTTCGATTTTGCGTAATTACTTGGGCATGAGAAAGCTATCCGCAAAATGCGTGCCGCGTTTGCTCACAATAGACCACAACGGCAATCGTGTGACAACTTCGAAGGAGTGTTTGGCGTTGTTCAACCGCAATAGGGACGAGTTTTTGCGCCGTTTCGTAACCGTGGATGAAACATGGATTCACCACAACACACCAGAGACCAAGCAGCGGTCAATACAGTGAGTTTCGCCGTGCGAATCGGCGCCGAGGAAGGCCAAGGTGAGTTTGTCAGCCAATAAAGTCATGGCGACCGTTTTTTGGGAGGCACGTGGTATAATCCACATTGATTACCTTCAGAAGGGAAGAAAAATCAATGGCGAATATTATACCAAATTATTGGATTGATTCATTGACGATTTGGAGAAAAAACGACCGCATTTGGCCAAGAAAAAAGTTATTTTTTACCAAGACAATGCAAGGGTGCACACATGTGTAGTCTACATGGCGAAATTGCATAAATTGGACTACGAATTGCTCCCTCATCCGCCCTATTCTCCGGATTTAGCCCAGAGTGACTATTTCTTGTTTCCAAACTTAAAGAAATGGCTCGGCGAAATGAGAATTCACGCCAATGATGCAATCATCTCACAAACACATACCTATTTTAAGGACCTCGACAAATCTTATTTTTCGGAAGGGATAAAAAAATTGGAGAAACGTTGGACGAATTGTACAGAGCTCAAAGGAGACTATGTTGAGAAATAAAATGATTTTTTGTCAAAAAACCTGTGTTTCATTCACAAAGTCACGGACTTATTGACCCGCCCTATATATATATATATATATATATATATATATATATATATATATATATATATATATATATATATATATATATATATATATATAAACATTAAAAAATTGAAACTGGCCCCGGATATGGGTTCTAGGGGTCCTACCTTGCGCGGAGAAATTTTTTCAAAATTCATAAGTCGGGATCTCCTAGCTAGTGATTTTTTAAGCTTACTTTCGGAAATTTTTGTACATTTTCAAACAATAAAGTTCTTTTGATGAAACATGGCACATTGTCTTTACTATATAGGTTATACTGGTAACCAAATTTGATGCCTGCTTTCCTAAAAAAAAAAACACATATTTGCTATTAAAAAATATTTTTATGAAAATTCACTACCATAACGCACTTGCTGCGTCCAAAGTTTTTTTTTTTACTTAGTTAAAGATTAGGTATATAATTTTATGTATTCTTTAGGGAAATTTTTTGTAAAAAAATTGACAATTTTCGCAGAAAATTTTTTGTTTCTGTAGAAATCATTGTTTATAAGTTTTTTGTGTCATTTTGCTAATAAATGTTTAATAAGTTATTGTAAAAAATTATTTTCGGATTTTCGTGAAAAAATTGTTTGCAAATTTTCATGTAAATTTTTTTGGGAGTTCCTTTAGAAAGCTTTTTGTGAATAAATATATCTTGCTAGGTGGGTAAATAGCTTGAACAGGTTCGTTGGCCAGAAAAATAGGACCAGTTTTTTGGGGAACATCTTAAGTTTATTTTCGGAAAATTTTTGTACTTTTTCAGGCAATAAAGTTATTCTGATGAAATATGATACATTGGTTTTACTATATAGGTTATACCGGTAACCAAATTTGATGCCTGTCTTCATTCGAATAAGCTAATTTGATATTAAAAACATTTTTATGAAAATTCGCTACTATAACGTACTTGCCCAGTCCAGACTTTTTTTAATCGAACACGCCTTATGCTCTTGCATGTTTGCATTTTCTATCGAAATATAATGCATGTTTTAGAGAAAAGAAATTCGGCACGCAGCAAGTGCGTTATGGTAGCGAATTTTCATTAAATGCTTCAAATTTGAATAGGTCAATTTGGTATTAACCTATAAGGTTCGTTGGCCAAGAAACCAGTTTTTTTGGAACATTTTAAGTTTACTTTGGCAAATTTTTCTACATTTTCAAACAATAAAGTTATTTTATTGAAACATGGAACATTGTTCCTAGTAGATAGGTTATACTGGTAACCAAATTTGATGCCTGTTTTCTTTAAAAAAACAACACATATTTCCTATTAAAAACATTTTTATGAAAATTCACTACCATAACGTACTTGCTGCGTCCAGACTTTTGAAATTATAGACCGGGGATATTGTTTTGGCATTGTCGAAGTTTATTGTATTGTCTCCTGTATGAATATGATGCATGGCCATTGCTGATGAGGGACACATTTTCTAACTGTGAGGGTATGTTCATATATTCTGTGAATACGTCTATTGGTTTCTCCTATATACGTTTGGGAACAGATGGAACAAGAAATTTCGTAAACTCCATGGAATTCGTTTGGAATCGTATTATTAACAGTTTTTATTATACTTGGCAGTCTTTGCTCTGTTGTGGAGACGGTTTTGATAGTAACTCTTTAATGTTACAAAGATTTTTTATGTTTCAACAACACACGACGAGGGCTTACAGCCTAAATACTATCGTACCGTGGGTGTCGACAAGGAGGAAAGAGGCAACTTGTTAATTCTGGACTTGAAGGTTTGGAGGTTCGAAGGAGAAGGAAAAAACATGTGCCGGCAACGAATTCCACAATTTGGAAGTCCTCGGGACAAAAGAGCGCGCATAACAAGATGTTCTATGTCTGGTGACCTGGACAGTAATAAGGTGCATTCGCTCTGTTCCTCTAGTAGATCTGTTGGGAGCAGCAGGTGGAGGAACTATGGAAGAAAGCTCCTCTAAGCAGTGCCCGTGCAGATAACTATAAAATAGAGAGGGGTCACCAACGGCACGTCCGTGGGCAAGGGATGGCAGCATTTGGGTGAAGGTAGGGTCACCGATGAGACGTATAGCTCTCTTCTGAATGGAGTCCAGGATAGCGAGTGTAGAAGCGGCAACGGCACCCCAGATGCGGGAGCAGTATTCGAGGTTTGGCCTTATTTGTGAAGTATATGAGGTATAGAGATTAGCTGGTGAAAAGTATTTGCGAGCTCGGAAGAGGAAACCTAATTTCTTAGCAGCCGCTTCTGCAATTGATGTGACATGTTGGTGCCAATTGAGATTTCCACAGAAAAGGACTCATTACTTTGAATAACTTGGTTGTTCATTGTGATGGGTCTAAGACTGGTGTATCTCTTATGAGATAAAAAGCAAGACTGAGATTTGGTGGTACTTACGGTGCTGAACCTTGCCGAAATTTGTTGTGCATGTTGATTTTACAAGAGGCTTTACCATGCACAAAATTGATGGTTCTAATTGTGTGAGAAATTGAGTTGACAAGATTTAAAAGATTTTTATGAAAGTTGGCCTAAATAACACACTTTCTGTGTCCAGACTTTTTTATTCCCTATTATTATTTTATCATATAATAGAGATACTAGCTGGAATGTAAGTTAATATTGTTTATAAACGTAAATACTAATTTAATTTTCTAGACACTTGAGTTTCATTCTGAAAACACTCAAATGAACTTTTCTTGGAGTGTAATATTCTCTTGAATTTACAGAGACGGCTGGTATTAAATTTCTAGAGTGCTATATTAAAAATTAGTCCTCATTATAAATTTTATCTTAATAGGGAAAACATCTACGGCTCGCCGGCCTGTAAATATTTTCTAGGTGAGTCTCTAAACAATTACACCAGTTTATGCAAAGCGGCATATTAGTGTTTCTTTGAACATATAGGTACATTCAAAAGAAACATTGGCAATTCTTATTCAATATTAATTTCTACATATTTATTGGTTTAATAAAAATTTGATAGACTGTTGATAAAAAATCAGTTTTCATTCTCAATTAAGAATTCACTACAAAATGTTATCAAAAATAGTACTGCAAATTGAAACATAACTTCCACATAGCTGTGATAATTAATTCGCAGAAAGACATTCTCATGGAATGATTTACGGCCCATGACTTGACCACAAAGAAAATATTTATATTTCTCTACCCATAAACTTTTAAAACGTTATATTACACAAGTTTTATTGAAAAAATGTCAATTTTCACCGAATCACCCCGTAATTGTCCCCTATCCCCTGAAGCGACCTTACCCAAAAACAATTCGAAGCGTTTCTTTGTCGGGTGCTAACTGGATACCAAATTTGAAGACGATATATCCATTACTTCAAAAGTTATTGCGCCTATTAACAGACAGACGTACATGCCGACAGACCGACCGTCGGACAGACCGACAGACAAAAAATTTCGTCTCTGAATCAAGTTTTCTATATGTGTGTGGAATGTATACGCCGTTTTAGCAAAAAAAATCAAAATTTATGTCAACAATATTCCACCCCCACACATTCAACCCACAACTTAATTTCAGCACAGAATACCCGATGATTTATGAAATTAATAGTTGTCTAATAAATAAACCCTGAAACGTTATATTACTCGACTTTTAACGAAAAAATGTCAATTTTCACCAAATCACCCCCCATTCATCCCCTACCCCCTATAGCGATTTTACCCAAAAACAATCCGAACCGTTCGTTTGTCGAGTGCAATTTTGAAGACGATATCTCAATTTGCCTATAACTTCTTTGCCCTTAACCCTACATATCTAAATTTTGGTATGTAACTTACTTGTTATGACCCAAATACGCGTGCAATTTGGTTGTGATAACTTTGTTACTTCCGGAGATATTAAAAATGTTTGAAAGAAAACACAACATTTTCGGGTAAAAACTAGCTGATTATTTTACTAACGAAACACTTGCAAAAGAAAGGTAGTCTCAATTTTTCATCCTCTGATGGCGCCAGCTAACTTTGTTAGTGACACGATCGTCAGGTCTTTTAAAAGATGTGTTGTGGTGATTTAGGTTCTCCAAGTGTACTTATTAGTACTCATCACAGTCTCCAATTTTACCTAGGAAGGTACTTACCAAATTGGATTAAAATCGTCCCATTATTTTTTGAGTTATCCGTATATATATATATATATATATATATATATATATATATATATATATATATATATATATATATATATATATATATATATATATATATATATATATATATATATATATATATATACAGGGTGGTCCTCCGAGAGGTCCCACGATCGATTGCGAAAAAATTATCAATAGGAAAAACCTGAAAATTGGATATTACACTAAAGTCGTTGGGGGCCACAAGTTAAAAATATTTTCAAGATGGAGGCACTTCCGGTTATACCGGAAGTAGATGTCGATTCGCTTATTTTAAATAGAACACTCTATATTTTATTGCAGTTTCGGATTCTTCAGTAAATTCTGAACACTTTTTGTAAATAATGTTCTATACCTATCATCAACTGTCCAGAAGATATTTAGACTTTAAGATAAAATTTGACATTTACAGCCAGTCATAAAGATACCGATATTTTTATAATAAGAACATAATTCCTTACGATTTTTAGAATTATTTTGAAAAATATTTCACTTAATCTATTTCCACATCGAGACTAATGATAGAGTATACAGAGTGTCCAAAAAAATTCTTGAAGTTTGCAATGAGAAATTGCGAAAATCTCGCGATTTTCAAATTGGAACCCCCTTATTTTATAACACTATCGTGTTAACCTCAAAAAATCATTGATACTTTATATGTAATTACCTATACCCAAATCAAACGGTTTTCATTTTATTTTGAAAAAACTCATTTCTTACCATAAGCGTTAGACATGGAAAATAAACTACCGAGTGTGTTTCTATGGAAACTTTGACAGTTTGTTGATTAACTAGCTATAAATGGCACGGTTAACTTACACACACGAAGATTATTTTAATTTATTTACTATTTATGGAGAATGTAATAAAGTAATTTCGCGAACGTGTGATACATTTGCTGATAGATATCCATATAAACATAAACCGTCACGTAAAACCCTCAAACGAATAGCAGACAATTTCAAAAACTGCGGATCTGTCAAGAAAAAGGTGCATAGGGCTAAACCCGTTGTTAACAACGAACAAATTGAGACAGCAATTTTGGGATATTTTGCCGCATACCCTACAAAGTCAACGAGGTAAGTAGCACTGGAGTCAGGATTGTCCAAAACCTCCGTTCTGCGAATTTTACGTAAACATAAGTTCCATCCTTATGCTTTTTCAGTTGTGCAACATTTGAAGGAAACTGATTTTTCCAGAAGGGTGGAGTTCTGTGAATTTATTTTAATGCGATTCCAAGAAAACGAGCTGTTTTTAGATAACATCATGTGGACGGATGAAGCAAAATTTTCAAAAAATGGACTTCTCAATCGTCGTTATTCTCACTATTGGAGTGACACAAATGTTCATCCTTCTAGGTAAGGACATTTTCGGGAAAGCTGGCAGTTTAATGTTTATTGTGCTATAAGGAATGACGGCGTCGTTGCCCTAGAAATATACGACGATAATTTGAATGGTGAGAATTAATCCGAAATTCATAAAATACGTTGTTTATTATTATTTATTTACTTGTAGGTGAGCGTTATTTGGAAATTTTGCAAAATTTGGAAGTTATTTGGACAACCTTCCTTTGAATGAATATAGGCAATTTATATATATATATATATATATATATATATATATATATATATATATATATATATATATATATAACCAGGTGACCATTATGAGGATAATAATAAACAACGTATTTTATGAATTTCGGATTAATTCTCACCATTCAAATTATCGTCGTATATTTCTAGGGCAACGTTGTTTATTATTATTTATTTACTTGTAGGTGAGCGTTATTTGGAAATTTTGCAAAATTTGGAAGTTATTTGGACAACCTTCCTTTGAATGAATATAGGCAATTTTTTTACCAACATGATGGGGCCCCTCCTCATAATGGTCACCTGGTTTTATATATATATATATATATATATATATATATATATATATATATATATATATATATATATACATATATATATATATATATATATATATATATATATATATATATATATATATATATATATATATATATATATATAGAGAGAGAGAGAGATAGAGAGAGAGAGATTTTAAATTCAAAAGTCGCGATCTCTTCATTAGTGATTTTTTAAAGAAAATTCACAAAAAATTTAAATCGGTTACAGAAAAAAAACAAGCAATTGTGCATCCATGGGAAAAGTCTACGACTGTATTAAATATATAACGGTTTCACTAAGATAGGGCAAGAACAAATAACCAGATATGCTTTTCAAATTGGATTAAGCCTTAAAAGTTTTCATCTCTTTATTAAATTATTTGTTATACAAAAATTCGCTAAAAAGTTCAAAAATCTGATCATATAATGGTAAAATGAAATGAAAGACTAAAAAAATTTATAAAAAGTGAAGTCACTAAGTATAGGGTTAGAATTCGTCTTATCACAGGACTCAACAATATGATGCAGACCACTTAGACCACTCGACCAGCGTCGACATGACAGATGTATATAATAGCAGGTATATATGGTAGTATGCTCATTTTCTAACGTCTTTATTATTTATACCAAACAATTTTTATTTACAATAGATTTTTTACTCGTATTTTAACGAAATGAAGAAAAATAACGACTAAGACACAGATATAGGAGCTTGTTAGTCATTTCGTGTCGTAATACGACTACCATAATTATCAATTTTGACGTTTTAACTTTTTTTAATCAGAAGGTAACCTATAACTCTTTTTCCTTTCAACTATCTGAATTTCGATACATAGGATAATATTTATAACAGAAATCAGCGTACCAAATTTGGTCGTCCTCACTTTATGATTTCCGGAGATATATATTTTTTTTCGAAAAAAAACCACCATTTTCCGGGAAAACCTAGGCCGATTTTCCTGGATAACGAACTTGTCTAAGCCACTTGCAGAAGGAAGGTACGTACCAAATTTGGTCAAAATCGGCCCATTATTTTTTTAGTTATCGGTGTGATATATTATTATTATTATTATTATTATATTTATTAGTACATAATTTTACAATGTGTTTCACAAATAAGCCTAATGCTTGTGCTTGCAATAAACACAATTTTGATTTCTGACTTGCCTAAATGGAACTGCCAAATCTTGCTACTGTCACATTTACAATTTTGTTAAATATTCAATAATTTTGAACTTCCTTTCTGCCACTAACAATTGGACTATATATATATATATATATATATATATATATATATATATATATATATATATATACATATACATACAGTGTGGCGCATTGAAAACGAAACAGACCGATTTGCGTCCAGAGAATTTTTTTTAAGAAACGCTGAAACACGTCAATTTTAATATTGAGGGGGACATGTTTTGACATAAAACTCTACTTTGTCACATCAACCCCTTAAAGGTGGTGATAACAACCCTTATATTTTAAATAGGGTACATGGGTCGAGTGTTACATTATTTGAAAGCTCTTTCTTTTCTGAATTCAGCACATTAATTTTTTTGGAAGTTTTATCAACTTGTTTAAAAATTATTCACAGTTGGGAGACGCAAGAACGTATTTCATTCATTGTGATAAGAAATGCACTAATTATTCATTTTTTCGTTAAAAAAACTAAGAAACAAAACCAAACGTTAAAAAATGTTTATTCAGTTAAGTAAGTGTTCAAATTGTTGACCACCAGCTTCCATACAAAAGTACAAATTTTGTTCAAAACGAGCTCTGACATTCTGGAGCATTTGTGGAGTTATTAGACGGCATTCTTCAACAATGCGTCGTCGTAATTCTTCCAGAGACTCCGGTTCTGTTGCAAAAATTCTACTCTTTAAATGACCTCATAGAAAGAAGTCTAAAATAGTTAAATCCGGTGATCTAGGGGGCCACTCAATAGCATCTCTACGCCCAATACATTGCTCTGGAAACTCTCTGTTCAAAAACTCCCTAACACGTTGTGAAAAATGCGGAGGAGCTCCATCTTGTTGAAACACTAATTTATTTTCTTCATAGCGATTATCATTTTCAACAATGTCAATTAGTAGAGGGTAAACGATATCTTCTAGTAACTCCAAATACGTTTCGCCACTCAAATTACCATCCAGAAAAAATGGTCCGATTAAACGGTCTCCAAAAATACCAGTCCAGACATTCAATTTCTGTGGAGTTTGAGTGTGGACTTCGTGAAAATTTCTTGGGTTATTATCTGCCCAATAACGGCAATTATGACGATTGACTGTAGAGTTTAATAAAAACGTACACTCGTCTGAAAAACAGATATTGAACAGAGAGTTCCCGTTATCAGCTATTCGTGCAGTCATAACTTCACAAAACTCCAGCCGCCGATCTAAATCATCTTGATTCAGTTGTTGTACAAGATGACTTTTATACGTGTGAAATTTATGATGCTTCAATATTCGCTGAATATTTCTTCTTTTGATGTTTGAAACAGTGGCCAATTTTCTCTCCCTCAAAGTTGGGTCTGCAGCAATTTGTCCTAACACTTCAAGCTCAGTAGTCTCATTTCTAACCGAAAATTCATGTTCAGGATCCCGTTTTTTGTTGGCTACAGACCACTTTGTCGAAACTTTGCAACTAACTCCAAAATGTTTTTTCTGTTAACATGTCTGTTAAGATGTCGTTCATTAAACAAATTTGCGGTACGGTTGGCACAGTCATCGTTTTTGAAAAAGAGTAATTATTTCAACTCTTTCTTCTACAGAATACACCACTGTAAAATTAATTTTCGGTAGTACTATCAAGTATCAAACCGACTGATAAACTGAAATAATAAACCGCATTTCTCTCAGTCCAATAATAAATGTTCTGATAGTCAATTTTTTGTTTACAAACCAACAAAACATTGTCTATCAGCACATTTCTTATCGGAATGAGTGAAATGCGTTTTTGCATCTTCAACTGTGAATAATTTTTAAACGAGTTGATAAAACTTCCAATAAATTAGTGTGCTGAATTCAGAAAAGAAAGACCTTTCAAATGATGTAACACTCGATCCATGTTCCCTATTTAAAATAGAAGGGTTGTTATCACCACCTTAAGGAGTTGATGTGACAAAGTTAGGTTTTATGTCAAAACATGTCCCCCTTAATATTAAAATTGGCGTGTTTCAGCGTTTCTTAAAAAAATTATCTGGACGCAAATCGGTCTGTTTCGTTTTCAATCCGCCACCCTATATAAAAATTGAAAGTGACCCTAGATTTGGGTTCTAGGGGGCCTAGTTTGCGTTCATTGAGTAGTTTTTTTAATTCAAAAGTTGGGATCTCCTCATAAGTTAATTTTTTTAAAGAAAATTCACTAAAAGAGTGCATAAGACTTTCAAGATCCAGCAGTTAAAAGCAGGCCTGGTTTATGAAATCTTTTAGATCATTATGGATATTTTCCGAGCAGTTGGATACAACACATATTTAATACACGCATGTAATATGAATGTGTATCTGGGTAGTGTGTCCCGGGGAATAAGAATGCAGAGCAGGAGCGAGTGTGCTGCCTGTGACACACATCAAAGGACAAATCTGATCGGCTTTGGCTTTCCGCTCCTGATAGATATTTGATATAATTTATTCATGGCGCGATGCAGCGGCCGATGCCGGCAATATGCCACGTAAGAGGCTTACGACTCTAGACACATTAAAATCATATCAAATATGCATATCGCTGCCTACGACTCTGTTCCCGTTCTCTGTGTCTCTCTGTATACTACTGCATTTACCTCAGGATTTACCTACTCCACGATTCTCCCAGACTACCACCCCTCCTACCTCCTACCTCCTACCAGTGACTATCTTCTTTTTCCTGCTGTGTTACAACCTCGGGCTAGTCAGCCAGACTGTTTATTGGTATGTACATATCTTACTATAACTACAACTTATCACACATAATGAAGGAAAATAATTTTTTGTTTCGCTCTTGACGAAACATATTGTTTAGGTAAAAAAGAACAAGAGATTTTGCAGCATTTACTTTGTTAAAATTTATATAAATATCGTTTTTGTATAGCAAAAGTAAAATTTCCAAAAATAGTCTCGCTGTTTTTTTATCCACCCCCGTATCACCCTTTACTTAAGGGAAACTGCATTAACCTATGGACTACAAAAATTAGGCTAACCAGTTTTTGTGCACCGAAAGTGTGAGAATAAAAACGCCCATGAGCCAGGAATTGGCAGCCAATAGCAACCCGTTTCCGTCGCCACCACGACTGTTGACGACGTAACGATGGGCACGAAATTCAAACAAGCTCTGAGCGCCTTAGGGTTTAATATGGTCAACCACATAGGTACAACATAGCTATGCTACGATATAGGAAAGCTATTTTTGGCAAACCTTCGTAAAAAATTCGTTATTTTAGTTAAATCACGACTTTCAAGCTTCACAATATTCCATCAGACAAGTGGACATTAAAACATCAACAATCCGTTTTCAACGTCTCCTAAAATTTGCATGGATCCGAACCATACCTAATAATTATTTTTGTATCTTCAAAGGTAATATTCCAGATCTGAAGAAGTCAGGCCTCTACCGTTTAAAATGTGGTGGCCTCGATTGTAATCCTGTGTATATCGGAAGAGCTGGAAGATCATTGAGTACCAGGGCATCAGAACACCTCAGAAGTAGAAATCAGATCGGTAATGACACGTCAGTCTTTGGTTGTCATTTAAGAGAGGGAGATCACTGCTTCAACAAGGAAGGATACTGATGCCAAAATTTTACCTTCTTCAAATCTTGGTGTTGAGCAGTTTGTCCTGGAGAGATTGAGATTTTCAAGCATGTCACCTGTTCTACTGGTGAGGTTTTGAACTTATCCAACACAGACATAACGAGCTTTCCTTCATTGTATAATCATCTAGTTAACTACTGTTCCTGAACTCTCTGAATTTTCTGTGGCCAAAGTTATTATGGATATGAAGATGGCTGTTCTGTGGCTCCCCTTCCCTGCCCGGTTGTTCGTCTTGACATATTTGTCACTTCTGTCATTTTGCTTTAGTTCACTGTCCTGCCGTTGCGACAGTCTCCGGTGTTTCACGTTTTCGTAAATAGACGAGTTTTCGTCCTGCTCCGTAATTAAATCGACGTTTTATACTGATTGGGTCGGGATTGTCAATCGATTTCTGACACACTTGGATGCGATGTTCTTGGACCTCTGGCGCAATAGATGAAATTTCAGCTTGGTTAACCTTTCCTATGGTTTTGACATCAATTTTCAAGAATTGAAAAGTAAGTATGTATACCATTTTGTTCTTGTGTTTATTTCGCAAATTTTTGCATTCCTTAAGAGTTCTCATCGGGTTTCTGCTTAACTGTGTGGCCTCTTGTTGTGTCTACTCTCAGTCAGTTGACGCCACAGCTTTTTCATTTCGCAGTAACTTTTATACCTTGTCATTAGTTTACTGTGTATTACTTTACTAGGAAGGTTTCGATCCGCTTTGACTGCCTGTCTTTGCTTTTAGCTTGTTTTACTGTAGCTCTTTTAGCTCTTACTGTAGTTTTTCTTAGCTCTTACTGTAGCTTTTTTAGTTTGTTTTACTGTTTGACACTAGATGTTAACTTTGACGTTTTCTGTATTGATTGTTTTGAGATAATTGTGCTCCAACCAGCACAATTTCCTACCAGAAAACAATGTTTTCTGACAGACCTTTTTATTGTGTTTTTAAATTTACCCCTGAAGATGGCTACCTAGTTGGTCGAAACGCATAGGGAATTAATAAAAATTGTATTGTCTGGAAACAATCCTTTTCATTGACCATTTAATTATCAAGATACAATTGAATTACTTCTGTAATTAGCTGTTTACTAACATTTACTTTTAGGACACAATATAAAATTTCCTGTGTCTGCAGGTTGTCGTCATAAGTATGCATGTAACATTTTGTTTAGTTTCAATAGTTTTAATATTTGGTCCAAAAACAATAGTGTCTAGACTTAATACGTTTGGACCATGATCTCATTTTTCTTTAAAACGTTTCGATAGCTTTGTTACCGTTGAATACAAAATTATAATTTCCAGCAGAAACTTTTATTTTTGATATTAGTGAATATTTATTAAGAAAATTTACCAATAGAAAATTTGTGTTTAAAACTTTTTTTGTTGGCAAAACCGGTTTGAAATAAAGAAAAATACCTGCCACGTTTATAATTTGGCAGATACATTCCTTTTCTAAATATGAACCAAATTTTCTTCTGGAAAGCTTTTGTAACATTATTGAACACCAAGTGAATGGTGGACGTGGCGCCACCTAGTTGCGGAACCAAGTAGTATGTTATCACGCCAGCTCCAATTCAAATTTTGAAACTAAGTGCCAATTAAAATAGTGCTGCAAATTGAAACATAACTTCCACTAATAAATAACTTGAAAGTGGAAAAAGATTTGGAACGAAAAAGCATACATAAAATACCAGTGAAGAAATCAAAAATAGTACTGCAAATTGAATCAAAGCTTCTACCAAGCAATAACGTGATAATCTAGCTTCCTCGGAAAGACAGTCTCATGAAATGATTTTAGGGTCCATGACTTGACCACAAAGAAAATATTCGTATTCCTGTACCCATAAAATTCTGAAACGTCATATTACTCGAGTTTTAAAGAAACAGTGCCAATTTTCACCAAATAACCCCTCATGTATCCCCTACTCTCTGAAGTGATCTTACCCAAAACAATTCAAAGCATTACTTTGTTGGGTGCTAACTGGATACCAAATTTGAAGATGATATCTCATTTTGTTAGAAAGTTATTGTCGCTACTGACAGACAGACAGGCGTTCAGGCCGACAGACCGATCGACTGACAGACCAACAGACAAAAAACATGTTTGCAAGAAAAGAAACTCGGGACGCAGCAATTGCATTAGGGTAGCGAACTTTCATTAAATGATTCAAATTTCAATAGTTCAATTGGCTATTAACCTAAGGTTCGTGGGCCAGGAACTCAGTTTTGTCTGGAACATTTTAATTTTTTTTTGGAAAATTTATGTACATTTTCAAACAATGAAGTTATTTTGATATTTTGATGAAATGTGGTACATTGTTTCTACTATACAGGTTATACTGGTAACCAAATTTGATTCCTGCTTTCTTTAAAAAATACATGTTTGCTATTAAAAACATTTCTATGAAAATTCACTACCAAAACGACGTTGCTGCGTCCAGACTGTTTTAATGTGTATGCAAGTAACACTTTGATGTAGAGTGACCAAAACAATAATTCAATCAACATTTATTTTGACGGAGCTATAAAAAATCAATTTTGTACTCGTTCTACACACAGGAAAAGGGTTTCATGCTTTTATGCATGAATTAAGAAAAAATAATGCTGCAGATTGAATCATAACTTCCACATAGCCATGATAATTTATTCTCTTCAGAAAGATATTCCCATGGATGAATTTACGGCCCATGACGTGATCACAAAGAAAATATTTGTATTCCTGTACCCATAGACTTTGGAAACGTTATATTACTTCAGTTTTATTTAAAAAATGTAAATTTTCACCAAATCACCCCGCATCCATCCCCTGTCGGATAAAGCGATCCTACCCAAAAACAATCCGAACCGCTCGTTTGTCGAATGCTAACTGTATACCGAATTTGAATACGATGTCTCAATTGGTTCTAAAGTTATCGTGGCTACAAACAGGCAGACATACAGACTGGCAAATAAAAAAATGCCGTTTCTAAATCATGTTTTCTGTGTGCTTTCCAATTTTTATGACGTTTAAGCGAAAAAAAAATTCAGATGTTTGTTGCCGATGCCATTTTTTTCCCTTAGGGCTCGTCCGCGTCTTTTCCGCCCCGATCTTACCGCAGCCTTTGTTTGAAATTTTTGTCGCCGATATCATACTTCCACACGTATTGACAATGTGGAACTAAAAATATATATAATTTGAGATTATCTTTTAATTAAACTGTAAAATTTAAGTAATTTTTAAAACTTCTATTAAACATATTACAACTTAACAGATAAGTTCATCGTATCCAGAACCTCTCTTCTGCGTATTAACAGTGAACAATGTCTGTGTGGCTCAACAAGTTTCCATTATAGAAGTAAATAAGAGTGGTCCCGGGCGAGGGTCGCCGTCATCACAGCACCGTCCTCGCCGCCGTCAAAGAAATATCATCTCCTTCGTTTTGCTACAGGTTATTAGATTCATTCTGAGGGCCGAGCAGACTATCTTTTCAACACACCCTGAATTAGGTTAGGGGACTTCCGATTTCAAGGGATTATACTATGAGACGAGAGGCGGCGAGGCGGTGAGGCGGCTGCTTGTATTCACTACTATAGACTCTGCAGAGATCCAGCTCAATCCTCTCACTGACTCTCTTCAGGTGCGTATTGACAAAATACATATCACGTTTCAGCTGTAAGGCATAAATTCAAATTTCTGAATAGCCGTTTCAACTAACAAAAAACTTTCCGCCATATATTTTTTTCACTCGTCTATAACGATTCTGAGACTAAAACACTGTATCAGTCAAATATATATTTTTACTTTTACCTGAAGCCTATATTATAAATATGTCGCTGAGGACATAATAACTCAAAGCTGACGTTGCTGACAATATAAAGATATTCATTTAAAATGACCAAGTTCTACTTAATAATTGTTTAATTTTCACATGGTAGTAAAGAATGGTAAATGCCAAAGTTGTGAAAGATACAAGAGAAGCTCCTAGTTAAGTACAAAAAATTGAAAAGTATCTGTAAACGGATACTTAGTGACAATAACCGATAACTGAAAGTGAAAGAAACTGAGAAAATGCACATATTTTTTTAAGGAAACAAGAAGTCGATAAAATGCGCAAGACTGGAGAAACAATATCATTGGCTTGTAAACACAGAATGGGGACATGAGATGGCACGTGGAAGATATGAGAGAAGGCTGGAAAAATATTTTCAGAGACTAGATGGAATAAATAAGTAACACCATAGTGACAAAGTTTTCTCCTGTCTGGCAATGCCGCAACCAGTTAAAGAGAAGAGTACTTAACAAAAATATTTGTGACGCCAGAGAAGAATTATCTTATATGTATTTAACATATTATTACTTCATAAATCTCTAATATTCCAAAAAGTTTTGGCCTGAAAGTTATATACAACCTACAGGGTTGAAAGAACGCGACAGAAAACATTACACCTGCTTTATAAATTAAGGATGCAAAGGTGTACTCATAGTAAGACCTTACAAAATATAGTCTTACTATAGGAAACAGTTAACTGAGAATAAAAAAAAAGTAACAAGAATTACCACGAATAAACTGAAAAACCAACGAAGCAGCCCCTCCAAAGGCTTGTTAACATTTTTAAAGTGAACGAGAACAAATTACACGTCTCTATGATAAACAACTTGGTTTGGGAATATTAGATTACAACCCAGAGCAAATGATGAGAATATAAAGTCTGGACGCAGCAAGTGCGTCATAGTAGTGAAGTTTCATAGAAATAATCTACACTCTTTATTAAAAAGGTACGAAAGTTGCTCTCTTCTCTTAATACCAGGAAAGCCTCTTGTCTTGACGAGATCCCAGCAATTGTTCTCAAAAAATGCGCACCAGAACTTGCTCCTGTCCTGACTCGTCTGTTTCAGACATCTTACAATAGAGGCATATTCCCTAGTAACTGGAAAACTGCTCGAGTACAACCCATCCCCAAGAAAGCATCCAAAGCGCTTCCTGGCAACTTCAGGCTTATTTCTCTCCTTTCAGTCGTCTCTAAAGTGATGGAAAAGTATATTAACACCGAATTACGAAAATTTCTTGAAAAACACAGTCTAATCCACGACAGGCAGTATGGATTCCGTCAGCGCAGATCAACTGCCGACCTCCTTTCCTTTGTCACCTATTCTTGAAACAATTCTATGGAACCACACGGTGAATTCCAGATTGTCGCTCTAGACATATCCAAAGCATTTGACCAGGTCTGGCACGCAGCGCTGCTTAATAAACTTCCGGCCTATGGCCTACCACAAAAACTCTGTACCTGGACAGCAAATTTCCTCTCCAACCGGAGCATTTCTGTTGTCGTGGATGGCCACTCCTCTAAACTTTATCCAATTAATGTAGGAGTTCCTCAAGGTTCAGCTTTAGCCCCTACTTTGTTTCTTCTCCACATCAATGACCTCCGCTCTAGCACATCCAACCCAGTTCACAGTTACGCGGGCGACAGCACCCTCCACTCAAATATACAATATTCTAAGCCTGTCTCTTTAGCCCAATTAGATGAGGATCGCAAACTCATGGAGTGTTATGTCTCTGTGGATCTCCAAAAAATATTAGACTGGGGAAGTAGAAATATTGTACAATTCAACCCCACCAAATCTCAATCTTGCTTTCTATCTCATAAGAGATACACCAGCCCTAGACACATCACAATGAACAACCAAGTTATTCAAAGTAATGAGTCCTTTTCACTTGTTGGCATTTCTGTGGATCGAAACTTCAATTGGTACCAACATGTCACATCAATTGCAGAAGCGGCTGCTAAAAAATTAGGTTTCCTCTTCCGGGCTCGCAAATACTTTTTACCAGCTAACCTCTATACCTTATATACTTCACAAATAAGGCCAAACCTCGAATACTGCTCCCACATCTGGGGTTCCGCTGCCGCTTCTACACTCGCTATCCTGAATTCCATTCAGAAAAAGCTATACGTCGCATCGGTGACCCCACCCTCACCCAAAGGCTGCCATCCCTGGCACACAGACGTACCGTTGGTGACATCTCTCTCTTTTATAGATATCTGCTCAGCGGAGCTTTCTTCCATAGTTCCTCCACCTGCTGCCCCCAACAGATCTACCAGAGGAACAGAGCGAATGCACCCTTTTACTGCCCAGGTCACCAGACATAGAACATCTTGTTATGCCCGCTATTTTGTCCCGAGGACTTCCAAGTTGTAGAATTCCTTGCCGGCACATGTTTTTCCTTCTCCTCCGAACCTCCAAACCTTCAAGTTCAGAATTAACAAGTTGCTTATTTCCTCCTTGTCGAAACCCACGGTACGATAGTATTTAGGCTGTAAGCCCTCGCGGTGTGTTGTTGAAATATATAAAAAATTATATATTGTTACGATTAGCTTTTTCTGATAGTCGCAACTGTCTCTCTGATACAGAGAAAATATAGGACAACAGATCGACTCAACATTTGACGATAAATCGATGCCTGTGTTCAAGAAATTTTGAGAACAGCTGTTTTATTCACTACCGTAAACATAACGAGAGCCTCAAAGGAAGCTTGAATAAGATTAGGTGACTTCGTTATTGAACAACAATTCAAGGTTTCATTTAAGATTTGTTGAAAATTTGCTATTAATAAGTACCATCGTAGCGCTCCTACTGCCTTCCTTCAAATATTAAAATATTAACAGATGGAATATTTGCCTTAGGGAAAATATCGCTATTTATTACAATTTCCTAGTGAAATATACAGCATGTTAAGGAATGAGAACAATAACGCCTTTCTTAAAAGTCTAAAAATATCGATTATATATATATATATATATATATATATATATATATATATATATATATATATATATATATATATATGTATATATATATATATATATATATATATATATATATATATATATATATATATGTATATATATATATATATATATATATATATATATATATATATATATATATATATATATATATATATATATATATATATATATATAAACATATAAAAATTGACACTGACGCTCATTTAAAGAATTTTTTTCAAAAGTCGCGATCTCCTCAGTGGTGATTTTTTCTACGAAAATTCACTAAAAGTAAAGAGAACGACAGGAACAATTTTGAGCATTCTAGATGCAGAAACGAGCTTTATAGGGCGTTCATCTATCGCAGTTATTGTTACTTCTCTAGACTCCAGGAGAAAAGTTGGAGATATCTGCGTCTTCTATTGATTCAGTGAAGATTTGAACCTATGATGAGCACTTATGGGTACACTTGGAGAAGCTAAATCACCATAACACATCTTTTAAAAACCTGACAAGCGTTTCACTAACAAAGTTAGCGTGATCCGAGTATCGCGAAGTGCACTTATTTTCTTTTGATATTACTATCTACATTGCTCATTGGAAATTGCTTCGGAAGTATCTCTGCTTCTGATCTTTAATCGGCAAATCAAATTTAGTCAAATATCGTACGCTTTTTTATCAAATAACACACATATCGCGTAGTTAGTTACGCTTAGAGCTTTGGAATGCAGAGCCACCCCCCCCCCCCCTCACCACCGCGCGCAGAAATTTTTCGGAACATGTATAATCTCCAACTATTAATGGAGCGATTAAACACCCAGCTTGTGACATAACAATTAAGTTCGTGATGCCTTACAGACCTACAGACACATAAGCTTTGCCTTCCAAGAGCTATTTCATAAAAAACATTCAGAACCTCGGTGGTTCAGGGGTAAGAACGTGTGCCTCTGAACCGAAGGGTACTGGGTGCGATCCCAGGGTACTCCTTTCACTTTTTCAGTACAAACTGTAAAATTAACATTAACCGAGATTCTGGCATTGTATTTGAGCAAGTTGAATATCTGCACGTTCCGCCCTTCATAGGGGGAGTAAAGCCGTCGGTCCCGTGTCCATGCGATGTTGGGCACGTTAAAGATCCCTACCCTGCTTACAGAAAGGCAGGGGTTCGGCAAAATGTCCAGGATAGTGAGGTGAAACTGCTCCCTGGCGTCGGTGATTGGCCATAGTCGCGGAAATAGGCCGACGTTAAAGAAACAAAACACACAAACTCCTGACCAAGTTAGTATAAAAATCTGAGCAGAAGAACGGCACGAAAGGTAGACCAAGAGGAAAACTACAGGAAAATCTGTACCAATTGGTTGGCCATAGTCGCGGAAATAAGCCGACGTTAAAGAAACAAAACACACACACATAAAAAAACATTCATATTTTTAGGGAATCATTTCTTAATCTATTGAAATTGGGGGAACAAATTACTTTTGGTTACTTAAGAATCTCTGATTGTCTTTAAAGACTCAAAGTTATACACGGTGGTGGACTCAGATAATAGTGTTTTATATTAAGGGTTAAAACCTGATAAGCTTTGATTCTACGCTTTTCAGGCTGATTGCTGATATTTCCTGCAGTGTATTTTTATATGGGAGGAAATGAAGCAAGGTAGGTAAACTGTTATCTAGCGTCGGAGCTGAAGGCTGTAAGATAGACGAGAGAGACGCAAGGGCTAAGACGTAATAATCCCCGTGAAAACGTTGATCTCTTAACAAAGCCACAAAAGAAATAGCTAAATCCTCCACGGCCGCTGACTCGCACCGTATGCTACTCACAGAGCTAAAGATCTTTGGAACCCCCTTCCAACATCCAGGTATTTTCAACGTTACTAGAACATCCTTAGATAAAATTATATTCCGAGTAAACATTATATTATAATATTCGTATATTTCATATTTATCAGCGAATAACTTAATACATGTGTAAAATAATCAACGCTTTCCTGATTTAAATCTAAAATTTCAGGACGCAGCAAATGCGCTTTAGTAGTGAATTTTCATAAGAATTGTGCACTATTATTATACGGAATATTACTAGTATTAATACTTTAAACTTACACAGACCTTGAAGATCGATTTTAGAAATCCTAGTACGCACATATTTAAAGAATTCTTTGGGAAGCGTTACCATTGATATCTCTCTATTATCAAAAAAATCTTGTGTTTAAACTCCTTTTGAGAAAAATGCCCAAAACTCAATTTTCTATTAACCTAAAAAATTAAACGACCACGTTTATGTATTAATTTGCTTTTTCACGGTCACCAGATTCTTGTTTATGGAAGGTTTACTCCTCCTTGCAGGTTTGGTATGATGTTCGGAATAGCTATCTGGCTATAAGAATATATACAAGGTTAAGTTCACAAAACATTTAATTTATTCTAACGAAAACATAACATATCACTTAACACAAAGCCTAGTCTACTTATATACATTTCTATAGATATATACAATGGTCACGTCGCCGATCTCCTTGCACCGCCGGTAGAGAGAGAGAGAGAGAGAGAGAGAGAGAGAGAGAGAGAGGCAGGACGGTTCAGCTAGCGAGGGCGTTCTCACGTTAGCTCCACCTCGGGGCCTGTCTTGGGGCACGGACTTGCACGGCCCAAGATGGTAATATGAGTGGGGTCGTTTCGGCTGAAGAGGACATTCGCACCTCAGCTTCACCTAGTGGCAATACTTGGGCACTGACTTACACGGCCCAAGAGAACGGGAGGGTAAGGTCGGTTTCGCTAAAGGGGACGTACACACCTTAGCTCCACCTAGCGGTAATACTTGGGGCACGGACGTACATAGCCTAAGAGAATAGGAGGGGAAGGTCGGTTTCGCTAAAGAGGATGTACACACCTTAGCTCCACCTAGCGGTAATACTTGGGGCGCGGACGTTCACGGCACAAGAGAATGGGAGGGGAAGGTCGGTTTCGCTACATTTGTTATTAGCAATTAAAAATTATTACTTATGCAAAAACAATAATAACAGTGTGAATAGCGCCAGAACCGCTGCACTTGGGATAGGGGACCCTAGTACCATATGACAGGGAATTATTTTCTCTATGAAATGCAGCAAAAAATATAGGATGTTCTATTTGAAATAAATAATAAATGAAATAATCTGCTTTGAATGTGCCGATAATAAAACTTGAATTTTTGAACGCCCTGTAGATTATTGCGAAATATTGACTACAGTTGTTGATGTAGTACCAAATCCACCATCAAAAGCTAGTGAGTTTTTTTACGATATCATCTGACAATGGAGATAATTTTTTTTCCAAAACCTCACATTCGTCGAAAAATCAAGATATCTTGGAAACTGCAATAGCTAGGTATAAATATCCTTGGAGTAAAAAGCCTTATGTTTCCCATGGAATTCAAAAACGTTGTCCAATACCGGGTGTTCCATAAGAAAAGACATTTTTTTGAGGTGTTCAATCTACGCAATCTCCGTTTGAAATAAATTAGAAATAACGAAAAATATAGACGTGAGATCCAGTGTCATATGTGCTGGGCCACTATTTATATAAATAAATAAATAAATATATATATATATATATATATATATATATATATATATATATATATATATATATATATATATATATAATAATAATATATATATATATATATATATATATATATATATATATATATATATATATATATATATATATATATATATATATATATATATATAGATAAGGTGTAGATATCTCAGATAATTTTTCATTGAAATATAAGTTAATATATGGTTTTCCTGTGCTCGAATAATTAATATTACAAGTTAAAGAATGCATGGTGAAAATGAAATTAGCAATAATCAGTTATTGGAAGCCTTGAACGGGCGCTTAAATGAGTTGGAAAACAAATTGTTACAACAAGTTGGGGAAACAAATAATAGAATTAAGACACTGGAATCAGAGAACACATTGTTAAAAAACCGATTAGAAATAATAGAAAGGAAGCTTAAGAAAAATAACATTATTATTTTTGGGATTGATGAGGTCGAGCATAGAGACACGGATTTGAGAGATTTTATGTTGGCAAAGTTCAAGCGAAGTCTTAATACTGAGTTGAATCGAAATTCAATTAATGATACTTACACGGTTGGAAACGGCAAAAACGGGAGCAAACCCATTGTAGTTGAGTTTGCCTCATTTGTAGACAAACGCTCAGTTGTGTCACAGACTAGTAAGTTAAGGGGAACGAACATATATGTGAAGAACGATCTGACACGTCAGCAACTTAGTGAGCAACACATTCTTAGAAAGCACCTGAAGGTAGCTAGGGAAAGGAATCAGAAGGCTTATATGAGAGGAGGTATACTGTATATTAACGAAAATCGCTATAAGGCAGGTGATTTGGACGACATTGAGGTGTTTGAGAACGCAGAGGAAACCCCCAGATCAAGCAGTGCTCCGACTACACCAACTGTAAACCAGGAAAGTGGGGGCGAAGCCATTGAACAAAGGGATGTAACAATCAACACACCAAGAAAAACAGTCACACGTAATGTTGTCAAGAAGATTTTAAGGAGTAATTCGACTGATACTGGGGCCAATAAGCGGAGTGGACCAAGTGTAGCATCCGGCAGCAAACAAGTGTCAAGGGTTAAGTAGAGAAACTCCCAGAATATATGTGTCAACAGGAGGCAAGATTTGTTTTTTGTATAAGTCTCTCATTATTGAAAAAAAAATTGTATGTTCGTTATTTATAGGATTATATATATATTATATATATACACCTTTGCGTTTTTCGTTTATATTTTATCTTAGCAGAGTTTTTAATCTACGTTTAATTCGCTTGTTTTTAGGATTTACAGTTTTCATATGTACGTGTGTATATTTATTTAGCAATGGACCAGTATATTCGCGATTTTCAGCTTCCGGTTTGCAATACTAGGCTGTTGTACGACCATGTTCAATGCAAAAATTTTTTTAGAGCAAACAGCTTAAAATTGTTCCATAATAACATAAGAAGCATTTGTAAAAATATTGAGGAATTGCAGGTAGTGTTGTCTCAAATGTCTTGTAGTTTTGATGTGATCGTTCTGACTGAGACTTGGCAGGTCGATTGTGCAAGCATCTTCAAGATGGAGGGATATGACATTCTATATAGCGGAGGGGTATACAATAGGTGTGATGGTGTCTTGGTATACATAAAAAGTACAATTAAATATTCGCATAATATAATTTCTTTAGCAGAGTGTCGAGCTGTTGAAATATCACTTCAAATGGGTAGTGAATACGTTACTATTACTGCTATCTATAGATCGCCAGCCATGTGTTTAGCTTCCTTTAATCAATGTTTAGATATTTATCTAGCTGAAAGTCGAAGGGTTAGTAAAGACCATCACATCATGGTTGGAGACTTAAATATTGATATCCTCTCTGAAAACGAGTCCAGCAGTCAGGAATACCTTAATATACTTGCTGAGCACGGGTTTGTTAATGCCGTGGACACACACACGAGGGTACAGAACAACACTGCCTCTTGCATTGACCACCTCTTTGTGAGTTCCAAGTTGCAGTGCAATTTTATGGGCGCGGTTTACCACACTTCTATCACCGACCATTTTTCTGTACTATTGGATCTCCCAGTGAACTCTGAGAAAGAAATTAAAATCAATAAATTAGGGGTAAAATGTTACATAAATTATGATAGGGCACGCAGGGAACTAGAGCGTACAGATTGGAATAATATTTGTGGCTCTGAAAGTTTGAACATTGCTGCGGAAAACTTTGTGGAGTATCTTAAATCAGTGCTGGGAAGGTGTACAGTTAGGGTTAAAATAAAGAACAAGAATAGACCCAGGAAATCATGGATAACGGAGGGTATAATTAAGTCGATAAACACAAAAAATCGATTATACCGAACAATGATACAGAGCCCGGGTGATGAGGATAAGAGACTGCAGTTTGCGCGATATAGAAATAGGCTAAATGAAATAATCAAGTGCGCAAAAGCAAACTTTGTCAAAAAGCAAATATGCCTCCACCCCAATTCACCTAAAAAGCTTTGGGAGACGGTAAATCGGCTAACTAAGGAAGAGAAAAAGGATCCTGCAGGAAGCATTCAACTAGGGGGTGATAACTCATTAAATAACTCCAACCCGGGGGAAATAGCCAACGCATTCAATAAATATTTTTCATCCGTTGGGATAGCACTGGCACAAAAAATACCGTCTTCGGGGGCCAGTCTTAAGGTAGATATGAAGCCATACAGCATTTTTCTAACACCTACATGTGAGTCCGAAGTTATTGATTGCATAATGGGTATGAAGGTAAAAAAAGCTCCTGGGTTGGACTCGATCACTGTGGAGAACTTGAAGGAACTCGTACATGTTATTGCAGTCCCGCTGACTATCCTAATCAACAGATGCATAGAACTTGGTATCTTCCCAGACATTCTAAAGAAGACAGTAATAAAACCATTGTTTAAAGGAGGAAACAGGGACGAAATGCCAAATTATAGGCCGATATCCTTAATATCGAATGTGGCCAAGGTCTTCGAAAAAATTATTTGTCAGAAAATAACAAGCTATTTAAAGAAGCATAACATTTTATCAGAATCGCAGTTTGGCTTCAGAGAGGGTCTGTCAACACAGAATGCGTTAAATACCCTAACTACAGGAATTTATTCTGCCCTGGATAAGCAAAGACAAAGTATTTGCATCTTTCTAGACGTCGAAAAGGCCTTCGACGCTGTTGATCACAGGATTCTTCTCAAAAAATTGGAGGGTATCGGTTTTAGGGGTGTTCCGCTGCTTTTGATTGGGGATTATTTGCGGTCTAGAAGGCAGTGCACAAGGATTGACGACAGCTGCAGCGATTTTGAGGTGGTTGAATTTGGCGTTCCTCAGGGTACAGTCCTGGGTCCGTTGTTATTTAGTTTGTATATCAATGATATATTTGATGTACAGACAGCTGGTAAAGTCATTGGTTTTGCAGATGATACTGCAATTCTGTATGAAGATTGTTCTTGGCAGCGGCTAAAGACCAAAATTGAAGATGATTTTGTGAATGTTAAGGGGTGGTTTGATGCCAATGGGTTGACTATTAACACAAAGAAGACGAAGTATGTTGCATTTGCCTCCTATAAGTCACACCTGCCGTCATTTAATACACTGCAAATAGTTTGTAATGACCAATGTATCCAAATTGAGGCGGCACAAAAAGTTAGGTATTTGGGGATCATCATAGATCAACATCTGCGTTGGGATGAGCATGTTGGTGTGGTTGTTAAAAAGTTGAGGACCATTTTGTATAAGTTTAAATACCTAAAAACCTTTCTGACAACGGTGTGTCTTAGAATGGTCTATTCGGCATTGGTTGAACCCCTTCTTACATACGGGATTGTTGTTTGGGGTGCTGCGTTGAGTTGTCACCTGAAAAGGTTGGATATAATTCAACGTTGGTTCCTGAAACTAATTTATAATAAGTGCTACACTTACCCGTCTGAATCGTTGTACGCTGAAGCAGGAGCTAATGATATTAGGCAACTTTTTTCATTGGCTGTGTTGACGTACGTAAGAAAGTATGATCGCGTCTCTAGAATAGAGCATTCGTACATAACTAGGCTAAACGCAGCAGCGGCCGCTCAAACGAACAGAGCAATTAAGACTGTGGGCCAGCGTAGTTATACTTATATTGCACCAAGAATTTATAATACTCTTCCAGTCAATATCAGAGCTGCACCAACTTTACGTTCTTACGTGAGGATGGTGAAAGCATGGGTTTCGAAATCTAGACACATTATTCATGGTTTGGTACACAGATAGGTGTTGAGCAGGTCGTATGATAGCTTTTGCGATGTTGTACCGCACAGTAATCATTTTAAATATGCACACTTTTTTTTATTATTATATACATTTGTGAGAGTGTACATTGTACATGTGAAAATGTGTGAGAGAATGTGTTTGTGTGAGTGTGCTGGTGGGTGTTTTTGGTTTTTGCGCCTGTGGGTGTGTGTGTGTGTGTTCTTGTCTTCATTACTTAGTTTTGTATACTTTGCTTGGTCTAGATGTATCCACGCACAAGTCTCTGACTTTTGTGGATCTCTCCAAGATTTATTATGTTCAATAGATCTATGTATGTTATTGTTATTGAACTGTATTTTGAAAAAATAAATCTATTATTATTATTATTATTATTATTATTATTATTATATATATATATATATATATATATATATATATATATATATATATATATATATATATATATATATATATATATATATATATATATAACCATTTTCAGACTATAACAGCAGGTAGTAGTTTTCTCATGTACACTGACACAATTGAAGACTTCATAAATGTTTTTATCAATATGAATATATTATTCTATTGTTCTCATGACTCTGGTACTATCTCAAAGATAACATTTCCCCCCTTAAATTCCATTTAGAAATGAGCTGTTCATCTAGAAGTTTTTTAGTTCTGTAGGCCACAGGAGAAAGGCTGCTTATTCTATCGATACTACCATCAGCGTTGCTCATCAGAGATTGCTTCTGTAGTATCTCCGCTTAAGATTAATCGGCGAACCCTTTTTAGTCGAATAGCGCATACTTTTATCATTAAATTAACCAATGAGTGAAGATTGGAACCTGTGATGACCACTGATAAGTACAATTTGGATAACCCAATTCAGAACAATACGGTTTTTAGACCTGACGATCGTTTCGATAACAAAGTTAGCGTCATCAGAGGTATGAATAAACTGATGACGCTAACTTTGTTAGCGAAACGATTGTCAGGTCTAAAAACTGTCTTGTGATGAACTGAGTTCTCCAAATTGTACTTATAAAGTTAACCACTTGTCGAAGACTTCATTACGAATCCTCATTCCTTCCTAGAGTGTCTAAGGCTTGGAATTTCCTTCCGGCAGGCATATTACCGATAACATATAATCTCCAGGTGTTCAAGAAGCACGTAATCACCTACCTATCTGGTGAAATAACAAACAGCACAACAGTTTCTTACATTGCACAAAGCACAAATACGTCTACACTTGGAATATTGTCCTCATGTATAGAGTGCGGCCTCAAAGACCACTTTGCCCCTCTTAGATTACATTCAAAAACGAGCTGTTGACCTTGTAGGCGATTCATCGATTACCGTCAGTCACTTTTGTTAATCACAAAAGAAAGGTTTAAGGTCTCTGTCTCTTCGATTGATACAATCATCAACATTCCTCCTTAGAAATTGCTGCCTTAATTCTTCTGCTTGGTCGAAAATTCTACTCAACCTTGGAATGGCCTCCCGGTGGAAATAATTTAGGATCTGCAGCTATACAAAAGCGAGTTTACATTCAATATGTGGCACAAAAATCAAATTCGTAATATTTTCCAGACGCAGGTTTCTTATTTAAAGAACTATTTGATATAAGAAAACATGTTTCACCTAAAGTCAAACAACAAATGATGTTTGTTGGGTAACTGTGATATTCTGTTGAATTAGAATTAGAGAATGAACCCCGTAGAAGCGGTACCACGCGCATTTAAAAAATTTCACAGGGCAATCAGGTTCCCATGGCATGTCGATGGGAAACATAAATATTCCCAAGTGTGGAGTGCCCCAGAGTATGAGAATGAGAACGGCCAGTAATTTTATTATAGTGAAGTATAGTGTATGGTGTCGAAGGACACGGGAACTTACAGTAATAGTATTTTGGCGGGGTGTGTGGGGGTGTAAGGATGTAGGGTGGAGTATTTTATTGAAAGGCGACACACATAAAAGCAATTCATCCAAAATAAGCCAGTGCGCGTGCCGACCGACGCACGACTTCCAGAAACACGTGCCTCACAGTCCCTTGTGTTCCCTATCTAATCTTCGTGAACTGTTCGCGATGACAGCGTTCCCACATACACACACATTATACAACACACAGAAACATTTGTTAGCAGAAATATGAAGAGATTTTTTTTTATATAATCGGTATTGTATTCTATACAGAGTGGTCCAAAAGTAACTTGGTCAAATTTAGCTTAGTCCAAAAGTTAAAATTAAAATTAATACACGCTGTTAAAGTGAGAAATTTAATTTTAGTATCTAGAAAAGTATTTGACGTATTGTCTTAAAAATTGGTACAAATGGCTATTCCATAGTGAGTATTAAAAATCATATATTTCCAATTTGATATAATTGGCGCCGCTTGCGATGCTCTTCAAGCCTTAAAAATACTCACATTTTTTTGTTAGCATCGCTAGGAATCTTTTGATTATCTGTATTTTCTCTGCAAAAAGGTATATCTGTTGAATATTATTAAAATTAACTGTTTTCGAAATATTGGCGATTTTAATAGTAGCTGGTGATATGCAATCACCGTCTTTGGAATCGGCGAAATGCATTAACGTCTGTTCAAACATGAAGAATAATTATGTACCACTTATTGCTTTAATTTCAAGTTTGCTCTCGAATATATTATTGTTCCCCATTCACCTTTTAAAGCTACAAACGAATTCCTGATATCAGCTTGTGTAACCTAGTTGAATAAAACGTCTGATGTCATCAAGTTCGATGCACTGAGTTTTCTTGCAATATGGTTACCATACTGACCTGCATATTTGACTAGGTAAACAGAAAACTCACCTTCTAGTCAACATGTTGATGTATAATGAAACACGCAGTCAGGTAGTACATTCTACCAGCAATGAGGAAGTTGCATATAATTTACTTTTGATGAAAAACGTATTTAAAACAGCAAACTACACTAAAAATATATGTCTACAAGTAAACCCCCCTAAAGTGAACCACTAATTAGTAATTAATTATTTTTTTTAATGTCAACAACACACCACGAGGGCTTACAGCCTAAATACTATCGTACCGTGGGTGTTGACAAGGAGGAAAGAGGCAGCTTGTTAATTCTGGACTTGAAGGTTTGGAGGTTCGGAGGAGAAGGAAAAACATGTGCCGGCAAGGAATTCCACAACTTGGAAGTCCTCGGGACAAAAGAGTGGGCATAACAAGATGTTCTATGTCTGGTGACCTGGACAGTAAAAGGGTGCATTCGCTCTGATCCCCTGGTAGATCTGTTGGGGGCAGCAGGTGGGGGAATTATGGAGGAAAGCTCCTCTGAGCAGTGCCCGTGCAGATATTTATAAAAGAGAGAGAAGTCACCAACGGCACGTCGGTGGGCAAGGGATGGCAGCCTTTGGGTGAGGGTAGGGTCAGCGATGAGACGTACAGCTCTCTTTTGAATGGAGTCCAGGATAGCGAGTGTAGAAGTGGCAGCTGCACCCCAGATGTGGGAGCAGTATTCGAGGTTTGGCCTTATTTGTGAAGTATATAAGGTATAGAGATTAGGTGGTGAAAAGTATTTGCGAGTCCGGAAGAGGAAACCCAATTTCTTAGCAGCCGCTTCTGCAATTGATGTGACATGTTGGTGCCAATTAAGATTTCGATCCACAGAAATGCCAACATGAGAAAAGGACTCATTACTTTGAATAACTTGGTTGTTCATTGTGATGGGTCTAGGGCTGGTGTATCTCTTGTGAGAAAGAAAGCAAGACTTAGTTTTGGTGGGGTTGAATTGTACAAGATTTCTACTTCCCCAGTCTGATATTTTTTTGAGATCCACGGAGACAGAACCCTCCATGAGTCTGCGATCCTCATCTAATTGGGCTAAAGAGACAGGCTTAGAATATTGTATATTTGAGTGGAGGGTGCTGTCGTCCGCGTAACTGTGAACTGGGTTAGATGTGCTAGAGAGGAGGTCATTGATGTGGAGAAGAAACAAAGTAGGGGCTAAAGCTGAATCTTGAGGAACTCCTGCATTAATTGCATACAGTTTAGAGGAATGGCCATCCACAACAACAGATATGCTCCGGTTGGAGAGGAAATTTGCTGTCCAGGTACAAAGTTTTAGTGGTAGGCCATAGGCCAGAAGTTTATTAAGCAGCGCTGCGTGCCAGACCTGGTCGAATGCTTTGGATATGTCTAGAGCAACAATCTGGGATTCACCGTGTTGTTCCATAGACTTGTTCCAAGAATGGGTGACAAAGGAAAGGAGGTCGGCAGTCGATCTGCGCTGACGGAATCCATACTGCCTGTCGTGGATTAGACTGTGTTTTTCAAGGAATTTTAGTAATTCGGTGTTTATATACTTTTCCATCACTTTAGAGACGACTGAAAGGAGAGAAATAGGCCTGTAGTTGCTAGGAAGCGCTTTGGATCCATTCTTGGGGATGGGTTGTACTCGAGTAGTTTTCCAGTTACTAGGGAATATGCCTTTATTGTAAGATATCTGAAACAGACGAGTCAGGACAGGAGCAAGTTCTGGTGCGCATTTTTTTAAAACAATTGCTGGGATCTCGTGAAGGCCAGAGGCTTTCCTGGTATTAAGAGAAGAGAGCATCTTTCGTACCTTTTTAGTTTTGAAAATGATATCAGTCATTTTATGCGCGACATTGGGGACTGTTGGTGGTTGAACATTTGGAGGTGGGTTGAGAGTAGAATTTCCGGCGAACAACGAAGCAAAAAGTTCAGCCTTGCCTAGGGCGGTAGAAACAATTTCATCCCCTGAGACAAGAGGTGGGAACGTGCTCTTGCAGAAATTATTCCCAATAGACTTAGCAAGAGTCCAGAAGGGTTTGCCGCCGTTGGAGCTTGAGAGGACTTTGTTTTTGATGTGGTTATAAAACGAGTTTTTTGCCTCAGAAAGAATGCGGACATAGCGGTTTCTTGCGTCGTTGAATGCTTGACGATTTTCTTGACTGGGATTGTGTAGAAGCGTTTTGTGAGCTTTGACCCTTTCAAGTCTGGCCTTGTCACAGGATTTAGAGAACCAGGGCTTTTGACTGGCTGAAGAGGTTTTCTGTGTACGTGGAATAAATAATTCCATGCCAGCTTGGATAATTTCGGTGACGTTTTGTGGGATATCAGAGGGGTCAGGATGAGAGAAGCAGACAGACGCCCATGGAAATGAGAAAAAGTAATCCCGCATTTCGTCCCAGTTTGCGGAGTTGTAGTGCCAAACGATACGTGGGTGTGATGACTGTGTGACCTCGGGTTGCATTGCACAGGAAGCAGTGACCATGCCGTGGTCTGAGCGACCAAGGGGGGCTGTGACTGATATCTTATAGCATTCAGGATTTGTAGTAAGAAGGATATCCAAGGGATTTGAGCTGTGTGTTGGGATACGAGGAAAGTAAGTAGGTTGCTGAACCATATTGGCCAAAGAATTGCTGACTGCAAAGGCCTCCGCTGCTCTTCCTTGTGGATCGGTTTTTGAAGATCCTAGCCATTCCTTATTATGGACATTGAAGTCACCAAGAATAGTGACCTCGGAGGAAGGATATTCAGAAATCAGATGGTCAGTTTTTTCAGAAAGGTAGTCAAAGAGCTGGACAAAGTTGTTGTCAGAAGGTGACCGGTAAATGCAACAGATGAATTTAGTTGCAGCTCTGAGAGAGAGTTTTATCCATAGTATGTCTTTTCTTCCAGCTTCTAAATTGGGGAGTCTCGTGCAGGGTAGATTGCTACGGACGTATGCGCACACGGCTCCATGCAATCTAAATGCAGTAAGGAGCTCATACCCCGGGAAATTAAGGTGATTAGTGGCTGTTTTGGCACTGATTTGGGTTTCGGTGAGCAAGAGGAGTTGGGGCCTGTTAGCCTGGAGGAAATGATGGACGGAGTTCAGGTTAGAATTTAGGCCACATATATTCGAAAAGGATATGTTAAATCTTGATGTTGGCGCCCCTCTCCCGGAGATCGGAATGGAGGGGTATTTTGCCTCCGGAATATTTTGTACAAGGAGGAGCCATCATCATTTTTGCTTATAAGGGAAACCGACTCATACACCAGAACCGGAAACGTCCGTTGGGACTTCACCGGCCCCTTGATGTATGGGGTGGTACCTCCTCGGGCGTGAAAAAATACTTTACTATTACATAAAGGAAAATTCCACTACCACCTGCTAATTCCACTACCACCTGCTAAATTATTGAAATATTGAATATAATTCAAAGAGACAGGGTGGGCGAAAACGCGATCTGGTTGGTGAAGAGGTTTGTGACGTCAGGATCTGGTACATCTGCGTGATACGCGGGCATCGCCATTTAACCTTGTCTTATTTTGGTTTGTGTTTGCATCGAATTATGAGCAGTTCTATCATAGTTTTAAGTCGTTTTGGTGTTTAGTGTATAATATAGGTTCAAAGGTAGTAAGTTGTGTTTCAACTAGTTTAGTGCGTGACTGTGTGATGGCTTCAGCAAATTCAGAATCACAATACGAGAATACGAAAGACATAACAGTGCCTGGACATAAATATTATAAGTGCTGTAGAGTGCCCAAATGTACTTTCACAACAATAACTACCCCCAACAAATTATTCTTTAATGTACGTAAGGATGAGAAAATCAGGAAGAAATTGTGTATATTTTTCCTGTAGATTATTTGAATGGAGAACATTTTGAGGTTATGCTTTTATCTACATTATATTTTATAAGAAATTACTGCATGAAATCCAACAAAAATATTTACAGGATAAAATAAGGTTCATATCAAACACATACCTCCCAGCTTTCACCCCTTTTGGCTCAGCACCCATTAAATTCGGGTTGTTTCCTAAAACGCAAACATTGCTAGTACATCAATTTTTGGTAAATTATCAGATTGCCCTTGGAGAAATCCAACTTCTGTAGTCATACTATAAGACTGTACAGTTTTTAAAATAATTAATACGAGTATATAGATATTAACAATAATATAAGTTGATAACAATAACTATCCGGCACACGTAAGTCGCATAAACACTAATGGTGATATGAGGATCTATGTGTGAGTAAGCGAGACTCGTTTGGCCGATACCGGATCGTGACGTCACAGTAAGCCGTCTTTGTTTACGACTGCGTTTTGGCGCGGAGACAATTATTTTGATTTTCTATTTTTTTTTTTACAGGAAAACTATTGGTTAAAAATTTAAATTTTATATGGCAATTCATTTTATGCAATGTGGGGAATTGAATAAGAGGAGAATAAAAAATGTGCAAATTCCTCATTATAAAACGGCTAAACTAACAAATAAAATATAAATATTGCTACTTAACATGTAAATGTACTCTCATAGTTCTAGATTTAAGTGTTTTTACTGAATTTTCATTAATAAAATTCACTACTAGAGTGTGTGTGTGTGTGTGTGTATCCAACCGATAACTCAAAAAATACTTTACAGATTTCTACCAAATTTGGGAATTACCCTTATTTTGTTAATGGCTTGGATGAGTTCGTTCATCAGATCTTGACGCCAAATTTTTCTTAACAAAAAATGAAGAAAATAAATTTAAACGTAATATTTCCCAAATTGTTTAAGTGATTGAAACGAAAATTAATAACTTAAAAGAACATAGACAGACGTGGCTGTGTACCATTTTGCAAGTCTTTTGATCAAATAAAAAGTTATTCTAAATTAATATTAAAATAATCCTCGACATCACTTCAGATTCTGTAATGCAATATCTACAATGTTAGACAAAGACAATGACGTTACCTGTACTGCTATGCTATTTAAATAAATCGTAGATAGAAACAAATGGAAGTTACATTATTGAAACATGTCAGCATATAGAACATTGAAGAGAAGTACGGCAGGGACGCCATCTCGGTGCGGAACCAGGTAGTATGTTGTCACAGCAGCCCTAGTTAACACAAAATGATATAGGTGTGTACGACGTTTGATACTTTACCACTGAAAAAACAAATTCAATCTGGCCGGATAGGTTAGTTTATTTGTTTCAGATGCATGCCCTATTCCAAAATAAATTAAATTTGAGCCTCGGGCTCACTGTTTGGTTTTTAATCTGCTATTTAAATTTGAGAGAGAAACGGAAGATAAAAGTATTTTAGATTTTTCTGAGACCAAGAAGAAAAATGTCGAGAAATTTACAATTAAAAATTACCAAAAAGTATTTAGTTAAAAGGACGGACTCCGATTTTAAAAGGGCTGCACTTCTTAATTCATTAATAATAGCAAAAAATGTCATTTTAATTCCAGAAATGATCACAGACAATTACAGATTATAATTTAAACGAAGATGCTCATAGATTATATTTTTTTATATAACAATTTTAGCAATGTCACTCGAAAGAAATGACAATAAGAGTATGATTGGCTTTGAAAATGGACCTTTTAGTCGATTTGTTTCTTGTCCAGGAGATTTTTAGATGTGAAGAATGTTAATAGATTCTCAGTTTTAAAGAAAAACTCACTTGTTCCTTGTGTTTTAATAATCATTGTCATCAAGGATAAAATTAAGCTTGATATCTACATTTCAATTCCAGTACAAGTTCGCGGGAATTATTAAACCAAAACCAAATATGGATGCGATATGGCAATACCTACCCGACAATTATTTCTCAGCAATGTTACCTATCCCTAAATCTGTCCCAAGAGCTAGACGTAAACCTATCCTTAGATTTAGAGTTATGCCGAGACTTAGATGTTTCGGCTACTACCCAAGATTTAGACCTCTGCAATTTAACAAGAAAAATACCCTGAAAACCCTGAAATTTATATAGAAAAAGATAAAACTATTCACAGTGAATGAAGTCTATTACCAAGGCTGCAGACACAAATTTATCGACTGTTGTTTAAAACACCAACAAAATGTAATGAAATTGTTGTTAGCACAGAAGCAATAATACAAAGTCACAGTCGCTAGTCGAATGACAAATTTCTCGATGCTTCTTTGTTTGTTTGAATGCACATCTCGCGTGTGCCTCATAAAATCCATAACTTTGATTCGCCGAGAGACCCCGCCGTTTCTTATGTAACCTTATGAAAAAATTCCGAGCGCTAAAACGACCCACGTATTTACTCTTTACTAGGAATATCACAAAAAAGAACTGGTTGTTGACGACCCAACTGCTCTTCATATTTTGATGTTTCTAAATAAATAGGCCCATTGTGTTAAAATGCGATGCAAATAAATTCAATTGCGTCTCTCATTTTTAATTTTCGAGGAGCTAAGATATTTTATTTCACCATCAATATTCCTTTGTATGAAATCTCTAGTAGTTAAATATTTTTACGGGTCACCTAATAATATTCCTCGTAAAAATATTTACCGCAAAGACAGACTGTGTGTTACCAAGTAGCGAATTTTCATAATTCTTTGTGAAGGTGGTTTGTTCGCATTTACTATTAATAAACATATAGCAGCCATTGAAAATTCTCAAACAGTTGCTAAAGTAATTAAAAATGTAAGACGGCTTTAAAAGGTGATCGTAACAACATACGCGACAAGGTGATCGGGGACCTCAGAATAATCACAAAGGGTTCTATAAAAATAAGTCCAAAATCATGTTGTTTTCAGGATACAGTGTGTTAAAAAAACACGATATTACGAATTATAATCATTATAATTCGAAATATTGTTTTTTAATGCCCTATTCAAAATCTCTAACAAAATATTTTTGCAGTGCCGTACTAACATCTTTTGAGTAACTGAATTATAAAGAACTCATATAACTCGGCCACTGGTTGCTTGAGAGACTTGAAAGTTTTATCTAATATGTCAACCTATGAATGGATTTTTCGTATCAAGTTTGGTTTGTCTTTCTCAATTTTATCAATATAAAAAAAAATTTCAAACTTTCAACACCATGAATCTCGGAAACAACAAGACCTTTTTTGATTGTTTTAGATCCACAATCACCCCACGGCGTGTGTCCCACATGTTATGAAACAGCCTGTATATATCATACTTAATATTAGAACACTTGGGATAATTTAGTTAACTTTTAACTCTTATGGCTCAAGACCTCTCACGCAATATTGCAAATGCAAAAGTATAGATACAAATAATACGATTAGGTAAGTAGAAAGGTAATAACATAACACTCGAAGTCGCTGATAGTCATCAAGAGAGCGGGGTGAAATAGTGGTGCGTGTAAATAGTGTGTAGGCAGTCAAATGGGCCTTATTAAAACGCCGCCGCCGCCGACAATGTGTGGTGGCGGCACCAGGTAAACTGAATGATGGGGCCGTGAGTCATCACAGTGTCGCCAGCAGTAGACGCTGCCGTTATTACTGCATGGATACCTGACGCCCAGCACAAAAATTTTACCCATCAGGACCGGGCCGGCCCATACATATTCTGTTTTTATATGACTTTTTAGAACAATTATTTACTTGATAGACGCTTTATTTTTCAGAGGCCTTGTTGAACTTAGTTCGAGATAATATGAAATAAAAATAGCCTGGTAAACATATTATTAGGGTCCGTTTAAATTTTCATATATATATATATATATATATATATATATATATATATATATATATATATATATATATATATATATATATATATATATATATATATATATATATATATATATATATATATATATATATATATATATATATATATATATATATATATATATACGTACAATAGTAGGAATCTTCCTCTTAATGGTTGCTTGTAAAAGTTCGTTAGCCACCTCAATCGGACCAGTTTTTCCCCAAATAAAATCATTTGTGCCCAAAACTAATGTTATTTTGATGAGATTTGGTAAACGTATTGCTTAATTCCAAATTTAAACATTCTAGTTTAACCAGAAATTGCGTTATTTTCAACAATTGCGGCTAACGAGACATAGTCCTTTCTCAATGTATAGCGGTAAATTTATAATGGTCATTTCAATAAAAGGTGATGAATAAAAGTGTGAAACAGGTCATCTTTGATTAAACATAATTTAGGATTTAAAATTGTTAAGTGTTTTACAAAACTATTTAGATTCTTTGTTAGATAATCGTCGAGTGTTACGAAATAAGTGTGGAGTCTTTGTTAATATAATAAATATCTAGGTATTTGATCTTTAGTTGGCGTTGACAACAGATTTAGTACCTGAACCCCTTATGCAGGAAAAATATATGTACAAAATGGTTTTGAATATTAAATGCACGCATTAGAAGCATTATTTTATTACGTTTTCAAAAATTATCACAAGAAATCCCTGATGCAATTGTGGAAGAGGTAAATAAATATTATGTATATAAAAAACTCGGGACGCAGCAAGTGCGCTATGGTAGTGAATTTTTATTAAATGCTTCAAATTTAAATAACTCAATTTTCTATAAACTTAGAGAGTTTAATTTCAATACGTAGTAAGGTTTTTCCTAAGCCAAGATATCCACAAAATTTCATTAAAATAACTTTGTAATTTTCGGAGAAAAAATTTTTTTTCGAAAGAAAGTGAATTTTTATAAAATGCTTCAAATTTAAATAACTCAATTTTCTATAAACTTAGAGAGTTTAATTTTAATACGTAGTAAGGTCTGTTCTAAGGCAAGGTATCCACAAAATTTCATTAAAATAACTTCGTAATTTTCGGAGAAAAAAATTTTTTTCGAAAGAAAATTTAAAATTTGAATAACTCAATTTTCTCTAAACTTAGAAAGTTGAATTTTGGTACGTAGTAAGGTTGAGGCAACATATATAGTAAATTTCATTGAAACAGCTTTGTTACTTTCGGAGAAAAAAATTTTTTTCGAAAGAAAACTCAAAATTTTTCCGGAAAACCCCGTCTGATTTTTCTGGATAACGAACTCATCCAAGCCATTAATAAAAGACAGGCACTTGCCAAGTTTCATCGAAATCGGTTAATTATTTTTTGAGTTATCATATATATATATATATATATATATATATATATATATATATATATATATATATATATATATATATATATATATATATATATATATATATATATATATATATATATATATATATATAAACATATAAAAATTAAACCTATTTACAAATGAACTTTAATAAGATATTATGCTGTGACAATACCTCTCTCAAGCACCCTAAAATATAATCAAAATGTGCACAGTTATATATGTTTTATTTCTTTTTCCCTTGTCTTAATACACTACATATTTTATGACAATCGATTTAATTTACTTATTTGATTTCATAAATAGTCGGTTAATAGTGACTTGGAATGAAGTAGACACCACATCTTCAAACATATTAAGAGAATATGAGTAAATCAACAGCAACTGGGAATGAATTCGGTCAGTCGCCCAGCCACGTGGTTAAAAAACACTGTTTGTATGAGTGGTTAGAACTCTAGCTCTAAATAAAAGGACTGTAACAGCGGCAGAAGCAGAAGTCAATGGAAGGTTTGTGTATTCGGAAATAAACTATTGACTATTAATAACAACAATTGACTAAAAACGCTGCGAGTTGTAAGGCAAAAATAATTATACTACAGAGATGATAAATGATAATACATTACAATAGGATTATATATAATCGTAAATGCTTCCAATGATAAGTACACTTGGAGAACACCCAAATCACCACAACACATATTTCAGAGACCTTACGATCGTTTCGTTGACCAAGTCAACATCTTCAGAGGAAGAAAAATTCTAACATAAAAAACTAGATCCCGTATATTTATATCGCGTAAAAGAAAACGAACTAGTCCGAAGGAAAGTTGTCGTCCAAGAACGATCGTTTGTTTATTGCGCAGTGAAACAGGTCGGAGACCTGCTTTAATCTTTTGGTCGACAAATTTATGACCCTTATCTAATATAGGTTTAAAAAGGACCGGCGTTCTTTGAAGAAACACCACGTTTCCCTTCGATCTAGAAATTTACTATGTGGATATTGGTTTATGCCGATAAAAGACATCTGGTGAGATAAACAACATAAACTCAAATCATCTCTTTTAAAAATAGAAAACTAAAACCCAGATGTCTGTCTCAACGTGCTACCTTTAACAAAGTAAAAATAGTTCAACTAAAATACTACACAAAAACTATATATTGATTTTAATTCTACGTGAAAATATTTATATTGACTACAAAGATATAAAAACCGAACAGGTATTTAAATGAAAACAAACATAGTGATTAGTATATGTATAAACCGGTCGAGTTATTGACAATAATTTATTATTCTACCAGACTAATTATGAGTATTTAAGCGTTCAAATGCAAAGAGCAAACAAAGGGCTAGAGATTACAGGTGCCGCACGATTTAATGAAGTTTTGTTCTTAATAGACCTTAATATAAAAATACTTTCTAATGAATCAAGCATAGTTTGATGTCTGACATTTTTGACAAGTTTCAAATTTTCTTTGTCAATGTGGTGGTTATTATCCCATATATGTTGTGCCACACAAGATTTGTCTACCGTACCATATCGTAACTGTGCGAGATGTTCACGAAATCTGGTGGCTATGTTTCTCCTAGTTTGTCCCACGTATTTAAGATCACAATCTTTGCAACTAATCTCATAAATTCCGGACATTTCAGTGACTTTGTCTTTGTCTTTGTCTTTCGTATTACCCAACAAATTTTTTAAATTACTTTTCGTCGAAAACGTCAAATGTAAATCGGCTTTCTTAAAAATACTTTCCAAACCCTTTGGGATTTGTGGTTCATAAGGTAAACATACAAATTTTTTCTCGATTTTATCATTCTTAAATGTCGTACATTCAGATATCAACTTCTTTGTTCTGTGTTTGTTAACTAATTTGTCTATTAAACCATCCGAGTAACCGTTATATCTCGCCACATGTTTTATGTATTTTAATTCTGTATTAAATCTATTTTTACTCAACGGAAAATTTATCAATCTATTTACTAAGAAATTGAAACTAGCCGTTTTTTGTGCAAACGTATGATGTGAGTCATTAGGAATATAATTAATAGTAGCCGTTTCCTTCCTATAGACATCAAATTCAAGCGAGCCTTTATTTTTATTTTTAATAACTAGTACATCTAGGAACGAAAGTTTATTGTTAATTTCTATTTCGTGGGTAAATTTTATTGAATCAAATTGACTATTTAGTTTTTCAGTAAATTCATCTACCTTACATGTATTTGTGTCAAACACTGCAAAAATATCATCGACATAACGACACCAAACTCTAGGGAAATACCCACTTTTATTTTCTAAATCCGTCTCAAATCTACTCATAAACAAATCTGCAATAAAAGGCGATAATGGATTGCCCATAGCTGTGCCTTCAGTTTGTTCAAAGAACTCATTGTTAAATTGGAAAATATTTTGTTTTATACAAAGGCTAGTTAGAGTTAAATATTCTTTGCAGACGTCTTGACTTATATTGTTCAATTTTAATAATTCTTCCAAATACCCCAACGTTTGTTTTGTGGGTACACTAGGAAATAATGACGTCACGTCGAATGACATCAAAATCTCTCCTTCCAATAATTTAACATCTTTAATTTTATCAATAAAATCAAGAGAATTTAGCACCGAACAACTTTTCTGTTTAATAGGTAGTCTTTTAAACTCGTTTGACAACCACTTTGCCAAGTTATATGTTGGAGAATCTATAGCCGAAATGATAGGCCTCATTAATTTTCCCGGTTTATGGATTTTCGGGAGACAATATTTTTTGGGGACTTTCGGATTAGAAACTTGTAAACGTGTTCTTAAATCCTTTGTTATGAGATTTGGACATTTTTTTAAACTGTTTTTAACTTCGTTAATCATTCTTGGTAACGGATTTTTATCTAATTTTCTATACGGCCCTGACTCTATTGCATTACTCACTCGCTCTTTATAATCACTTTTGTCCATTATCACAACTTTATTGCCTTTATCCGCCTTAATATAAAAACAATCCTTTTCTCGCAATCGTTTAACTATTTTCATTTGATTATAATTTTTGTTTTTTGTAGGATTATTTTCTTTTAGATTTTTAGAGATTTTCTTTTTACATGCTTCACGAATAAAGTTTTTTGAAGAATCCGGTAATTTTTTAATTCCCGTTTCTATACTGGCAACGACATCTAAAAGTGCTTCTTTTTGTGACTGGATTCCGAATTTTAACCCTCTGTTTAAGAGGTCCATCTCATTTTTGTTAAACGACTGCGAAGAAAGATTTTCTACAAGGTCAATTCTCCGAGGAACTGATTTTTCAATTTTAATCTGATCGTTTACAAGTTTTTTTAGCTTTTTATTCTGGATATTGATTTTCTTAATTAACTTAGCGTTTATAACTACAAACATGTTCCTCTGAAAATTGCACCATTCATCATACTCTACGTTACTTAAATTAAATGTTAACTTTTTAAACAAACTATAAGCTTGTATTTCTAATTCACTACGTTTCGAGTAAAGATATTGCCTTTCTAAATCTAACCATTTTTGCTTAGCACACTTTAAAACTTTTTGACCAACTTAGTAAATAGATTGATAAATAGTAAATAGATTGATAAATTTTCCGTTGAGTAAAAATAGATTTAATACAGAATTAAAATACATAAAACATGTGGCGAGATATAACGGTTACTCGGATGGTTTAATAGACAAATTAGTTAACAAACACAGAACAAAGAAGTTGATATCTGAATGTACGACATTTAAGAATGATAAAATCGAGAAAAAATTTGTATGTTTACCTTATGAACCACAAATCACAAAGGGTTTGGAAAGTATTTTTAAGAATTTAAAAAATTTGTTGGGTAATACGAAAGACAAAGACAAAGTCACTGAAATGTCCGGAATTTATGAGATTAGTTGCAAAGATTGTGATCTTAAATACGTGGGACAAACTAGGAGAAACATAGCCACCAGATTTCGTGAACATCTCGCACAGTTACGATATGGTACGGTAGACAAATCTTGTGTGGCACAACATATATGGGATAATAACCACCACATTGACAAAGAAAATTTGAAACTTGTCAAAAATGTCAGACATCAAACTATGCTTGATTCATTAGAAAGTATTTTTATATTAAGGTCTATTAAGAACAAAACTTCATTAAATCGTGCGGCACCTGTAATCTCTAGCCCTTTGTTTGCTCTTTGCATTTGAACGCTTAAATACTCATAATTAGTCTGGTAGAATAATAAATTATTGTCAATAACTCGACCGGTTTATACATATACTAATCACTATGTTTGTTTTCATTTAAATACCTGTTCGGTTTTTATATCTTTGTAGTCAATATAAATATTTTCACGTAGAATTAAAATCAATATATAGTTTTTGTGTAGTATTTTAGTTGAACTATTTTTACTTTGTTAAAGGTAGCACGTTGAGACAGACATCTGGGTTTTAGTTTTCTATTTTTAAAAGAGATGATTTGAGTTTATGTTGTTTATCTCACCAGATGTCTTTTATCGGCATAAACCAATATCCACATAGTAAATTTCTAGATCGAAGGGTAACGTGGTGTTTCTTCAAAGAACGCCGGTCCTTTTTAAACCTATATTAGATAAGGGTCATAAATTTGTCGACCAAAAGATTAAAGCAGGTCTCCGACCTGTTTCACTGCGCAATAAACAAACGATCGTTCTTGGACGACAACTTTCCTTCGGACTAGTTCGTTTTCTTTTACGCGATATAAGTATACGGGATCTAGTTTTTTATGTTAGAATTTTTCTTCCTCTGAAGATGTTGACTTGGTCAACGAAACGATCGTAAGGTCTCTGAAATATGTGTTGTGGTGATTTGGGTGTTCTCCAAGTGTACTTATTAGTGCTCATCACAGGTTCCAGTTTTCACATAGTTCCAATGATTAACAATCAGTGAATTCAGTATTATTGACATTTCTCGGAAACTTACAAATGAATTTCATGAGTCAATAAGAAAAGCATTGACTAACCAACAGCAACCACATACTTATGATTTAAACATAAATGTTTCAAATTTGAATAGCTCAATTTTCTGTAACCCTAGAAATCTGAATTTTGGCACATAGTTAGGTATTTCCCAAAGCAATATGTAGACCAAATTTTATCGAAATTTTCGGAAAAAAAAATTTTTTTGAAAGAAAACTCAAAATTTTCCCGGAAAACCCCGTCCGATTTTCCTGGCCAACGAACTCATCCAAGCCATTAATAAAAGAAAGGCACTTGCCGAGTTTCATCTAAATCGGTTAATTATTTTTTGAGTTATCAGACGGATACATATATATATATATATATATATATATATATATATATATATATATATATATATATATATATATATATATATATATAAATATATATATATATATATATATATATATATATATATATATATATATATATATATATATATATATATATATATATATAAGCATATAAAAATTCAAACTGACCCCGGATATGGGTTCTAGGGGTCCTAATTCGCGCTCATTTGAATGAATTTTTGCAAAGTCTCACCATCGATACCTTTCTATTAGTGAATTTTTTTAATAAAAATTCACTAAAAGCCGTAAGCAATACTTTTTAATCCACTGTTGGTCAAGGTCGATGGCAGTGGCTATATGTTCACAGGTTATATTCTAGGTCTAGACGTACGTATTTTTTTTAGTAAACAATTTTTTAAATCTTATTTAGAAATGATTAATAGATAATTATATTATTTGAATAAAAACAAATAACCAATATATAGTTTGGCAGTAAAAAATCGATGTATTAAATAAAAATAAAAAATAGAAATGGAGAATATGGACAATTACAAAATACTTTATTTATTTAGCATGCAAAAGCTTTTAAATATCTAACTCTTATTAATCCCTATTTTAATTTAAGCGTAGTTGAAAAAAGATGGAGTTATTAGTCACTTCAAGATTACCGATATATATATATATATATATATATATATATATATATATATATATATATATATATATATATATATATATATATATATATATCTTTTGGAATATTGCACTACACTGTAACCACTTTTACATAGACACTTTATTTGTTTGCTGTACGTTTGTGATTTCTTATTGGTTTGCGCGGACTGCAGTTTAGAATCGTCCCGGTTCATCATCAGCACGCTACTAACTGTTATCGCTCCTGTGTGGTCTACGTCTGAGATTGAACGTGGCGCATGCGCCGTGAGCTTCTATTCGTCGGTTTCCTGTTCTCTGATTGATTGTGCCTTCGGACTGTGTCGTGTGTATCGGTCTCCAGTCTTGATCACTGTGGTTTGATAATTTGTCTATTTGTATGGCTAATCTCTATACCTGCACGGGCACTGCTCAGAGGAGCTTTCTTCCATAGTTCCTCCACCTGCTGCCCCCAACAGGTCTACCAGGGGAACAGAGCGAATGCACCCTTTTACTGTCCAGGTCACCAGACAGAGAACATTTTGTTATGCCCGCCCTTTTGTCCCGAGGACTTCCAAGTTGTGGAATTCCTTGTCGGCACATGTTTTTCCTTCTCCTCCGAACCTCCAAACCTTTTAGTCCAGAATTAACAAGTTCCTCCTTGTCGACACCCACGGTACGATAGTATTTAGGCTGTGAGCCCTCGTGGTGTGTAGTTGAAATAAAAAAAGAACCTCCCCTAGTTCCAAAGACAGAGCAACTCAGTGATAACTCAATTCATTTAGACAACGTAACTTGTGTGGAAGTTGAAAGCAAACCCAAATCCTGGTGACAGGTATTAATAATTGGTTGTAGTAAGTACCTCCATGGTGAAGTCATTGTGATCATGCGATAATCCCAGAAAACAGGAGCTGAATCGTACTTCATTGCTTTAGGCCACATGGCTTCTGTGGAAGTCGAAAGCAATCATTGGGCTGATGTACAGAGAAGCGGTTGTGAGCATTAACATTGTAGAGGCACTGCAGCTATATATATTTTCGGTGTAACTGATGTAAGCTGAAACAGTAGAAAATACATGTTTTAGAAGGATATAATAGGAAGAGATTGTGCAAGAACATAATGTGACATATCTGTAAGCAATAAGACTAATGAGAACATCTAAACGCACATGTTGTGTAAGAAAACAGAAAAGTGAATTTATATATATATATATATATATATATATATATATATATATATATATATATATATATATATATATAATATTGTCTAATGATCAAAATCTGAAGTCTGCCAAATTAGAAAAGTGTCATTGTCAATAACTTTGGGGGTATCAACGTTTGGATAAAAACCGGCTAAATTGCGCTGTTTACAAACACAAAAAAACACTTATTTGTAAGGCGCTTTGTACTATTATTGTCACAATAAACTATAACATTATATATATATATATATATATATATATATATATATATATATATATATATATATATATATATGGCAGTTAAAGGACGTAAAAAACGGAACTTGATAGTAGGTTATGAAACAATTGTTAATTATAAAACAGTAGGCTTACCTTTTAGGTAACGTAACTTCTATGAATCTTTGGGTGAGTTGAATAAAAATGCTTTTTTCTTCCAAACAAATGTTTTATTCCTTGTCCCGATGCGTTTCGACCTTTTTAAGCGGCCATCCTCAGTAGAATTTACAAAAGGCTTGTCAGAAAAACTGAGCTTTCCGGTAGGCTATTTCTGCGAGGGTACAATACAGAGTATAAAAGATAAAATGAGGCAACAAGAAGCTGACCTCAACATTACGTCAAGAGTTAAAAAAGCTAAAAAGGGTACAATACAGAGTATAAAAGATAAAATGTGGCAACAAGAAGCTGACCTCAACATTAAGTCAAGAGTTAAAAAAGCAAAAAACTTTTTTAACTCTTAACTTAATGTTGAGGTCAGCTTCTTATTGCCTCATTTTATCTTTTATACTCTGTATTGTACCCTCGCAGAAATAGTCTACTGGAAAACTCAGTTTTTCTGACAAGCCTTTTGTAAATTCTAGATTCCCCTGAAGATGACCGGTTAAAAAGGTCGAAACGCGCCGGGACAAGGAATAAAACATTTGTTTGGAAAAAAAAGCATTTTTATTCAACTCACCCAAAGATGTCAACCACAAACATTTTAACGCTTAGGAACAATAACTTCTATGAAAGCAAACCCAAATAATTTATAAAATGCTTAAGCAGACAGAATATCACACTCACTTTCGCTTAAAATAACCTAATAAAAAATAAAAGCTATAACAGAATAACCGAATCCGAAGCTCGTTTCTCATGTCATATGTCACTAACTTGCTGCAGTCATGCGTCTTGCAGTCTACAGTGAGAACCATTGCGCAAATTCGGAGTGCCGAATTTTAGGGTTTCCTGTGTTATTTGTGTTGGCGCGGGTATACAAATCCTTTCTATTGATGCATTTTCCATTCATCAAATCTACAGCAGAGTGTTAAAAGGATAGTTTTTATTCCGAACTGTAGAGATTGTGCAAATGTTTAATCTATAGTTTGTTAGTTTGTCAATATATACCTTTATTACCTATATATAAAATGTGTGTGTGTGTGTTTTGTTTCTTTAACGTCGGCCTATTTCCGCGACTATGGACAATCACCGACGCCAGGGAGCAGTTTCACCCCACTATGCTGGAAATTTTGCCGAACCCCTGCCTTTCTGTAAGGAGGGAAGGGACCTTTAACGTGCCCAACATCGCATGGACACGGGACCGACGGCTTTACGTCCCCTCCATAGGGCAGAACATGCATACATTCAACCTGCTCAGATACAATGCCAGAATCTCGGTTGGTGTTAATTTTACAGTTTGTACTGAAAAAGTGAAGAGAGTACCCTGGGATTGAACCTAGCACCCTTCGGTTCAGAGGCACACGTTCTTGCCCCTGAACCACCGAGGTTTTATATATGAAATAAATAATATTATATTATAGTTCCAATTGACAAATAATCATTAGGTTTTCGCAACGTAATTGTAGTATATTATATAATGTATCGAGCGCATTATTGAGTAAATGAATTTTAATGGTAACAGAATCAAACGCGCAAAATAGTTACCTATTATTAGGTATCTATTATAATTCTTACCGCCATACCTACCATATAATCATTATGCTTATCAATATTTTTCATTAAATCTTAAAGTTATTCATATTATTATGGGGGCATATCAAGCACATTCTGATCGAATATTCCAAATAATGATCTATGAGTATATTCCCAGTATATTGGTGAATAATTTTCTTAGGATGTGATTGAATGGATGTACTCAGAATATTCAAGACGGCACTTTGAAATTCCGTAAATATTATAAGAACATTCCGAAACAAATATTCTGAAAAAAGAACGTTCTCACATTGTAAGAATGTTCTGAGAATATCTTGTGATATATGGGAAGCATATAATGAAACAATTTGTTGGTGCCACTGGAGATCACGGGAGGACACAAGACCAAAATATTTGTGTGTTAAACAAAATCTATTGAATATTACAGCCAAATATTATTTTTCTTGGCGCATACCTATATAATTTTCGTAAAAGAATTGCGTAGATCTTTTCTATGAAAATTCATTACCATAACACACTTGCTGCATCCAGACTTTTTAACCTCAACAATAACCTGCCGTAGAAAGTGAAACGCGAGAGATTGTAGGTATTTCCCCTGTTTGCATACGTTAAAGGGGTGGCGGAATGACGATGTAGTGACAGTTAGACGCCGGCCTCCCGCCGCCGCCGTCACGACGCTTAGCCCCAGCAGTGGATGACGCCACACGCAATCCTCTACATACTCCCCCACACTCCGAACTCAATATTAACCATTTGATTGGCTTCAATCTAACAGAAATATTTATAAATCAATGTAACAAAAGCATTTTTTATTATCGTCATCACAGTATAAAAGTAATATCAATTACCTACTTTGTCGTCTCAATCATAATTCTCTGTCGACAACAGCTTATTTGATATATTATAGCTTCTGTATACTTAAATTTATTGATTGTTGTTGCCCTTACTTGGTGAAACTGGTCCATACTACATACTGACTTGGAGACTACTTATCTGTCTTCACTTTTGAGTTTGGTTTCCAAAAGATTATTTTAGTTTAATTTATTGATCATTATATACATTTTTTCTTCGTCAAGTGCCGTCTCCTCTTAGAAGGTTGGCTATCATCATGGCTATTCTCACTTTTAATGCTGCAGCTCTCAACTCAACGGAAATACAGTTGTACCATTTTCTCAGGTTATTTAGCCAGGAAATGCGTCTTCCTCTGCTTCTTTTTCCCCGTATCTTTCCCTGCATAATATTCTGCAACAATACATATTTCTCTCCTCTCATCACGTGGCCCAGATATTGCAGCTTCCTTATTTTAATTGTGTTCAATATTTCTTTTTCTTTTCTCATTCTTCCCAGTACCTGCTGATTTGTTACCATGTCTACCCAACTTATCCTCAAGATCCTTCTATATGACCACATCTCAAATGCCTCCAGTCGATCACTTGTATCTTTCTTTAACGTCCATGATTCCATCCCATATAGCAACACCGAGAAAACGTAGCATCTCAATATTCTGACTCTAAGTTGTAAGTTAAGATCTCTACTGCATAACACGCTTCTCATTCTGTTAAATATAGTTCTGGCTTGTCCAATTCTTGATTTAATTTCTTCAGCGTACTCATTATTTTCATTGACAGTTGTTCCCAGGTACCTGTACTTACTGACTTTCTCTACTAGTTCTCCGTTGATCCATAGGTTTTCCTGTTGCTGAACTGATTTTGTAATGGTCATAAATTTGGTCTTTTTGATATTTAAGGTAAGTCCGCTCTCCTCGCTACTCGTCACTACTTGATCTACTAAGCTCTGTAAATCTTCTATTGTTTCGGCAATGAGTATGGTGTCGTCTGCATACCGGATATTGTTAATGGGTATTCCATTGACCTTTACTCATATTGTTGTTTCTTCCAGCGCTCTCTGAATGATTTCTTCCGAGTAAAGATTAAATAATAGCGGCGATAGTACACATCCTTGCCTTACACCACGTTGTATTTTTACTTCTTTTGAGAGTTCATTGTCCACCTTAATATTAGACGTCAGGCTGTACTATAAATTATTTATTATTCTAATATCTTTCATGTTTATATTTTTACTTTTAAGTAACTGAATGGGGTGGTTGTGGCGGACTCTATCAAATGCTTTGTTGTAGTCAATACATACATCGGCTGATTGATGTCCATGCATCTTTGAGTCAACACATTGAAGGCAAACAAGGCTTCTCTTGTTCCCATTGCATTTCTGAAGCCAAATTGGGTTTCGCTAATATATTGTTCTAATTTCCTAAAAATTCTCTGGTGTATTATCTTTAGGAATATTTTGAGAGCGTGACTCATTAGACTGATGGTTCTGTGGTCATTACATTCTTTTGCATTAACCTTTTTGGTAATGTAATGAAGGTCGATCTAAGCCATTCGCGGGGAATGATTCCTGTGTTGTATATTGTGTTAAATAGTTCCACCAATATGTCTATTTGATCTTCTGTGATTAGTTTAATTATTTCTGCTGGAATTTCGTCGGGTCCTGGAGCTTTATTAGACTTTGCCATTTTTACCGCTTGCATTACCTCTTCCTTTGTTATTGTTGGGCCCAAATCTCCTTCTGTGTCCTCTTCTACCATTTCTTGTTGTCTGTCATCGTCGAATAGTTCCTGGATATACTCCTTCCATCTTGCCAGCTTCCCTGCAGTGTCTGGGATTATTTTGCCATCTCTGTCTAGCAAAACAATGCTTTGGTTTTGCCTTTTTAAACCAGCCTTCTCCCTAATTTTTTTATAGAGGTTAAGATCATCGTATTTCATTGTCAAATCTTCAATCTCCGCACATTTTTCTCTGTACCACTTTTCTTTGGCTTCACGTATTATTTTTCCTATCTCACTATGTATATGGTTATATACATTGTTGTCTATATTTTTGTACGTTCTTCTTTCTTCCATTAGTTTTGAAACTTCGTCAGTTATCCATGGTTTTTGTTTGTGAACAGTATTCTTTGTTTGCAGTAACTCTTTTGTTGAAGTCGTTATCGTGGTTTTGATGGTATCCCATATTATATACAAAAGGCACGTCAAATAAAAATACCATACAATATTTGGTCAGAATTAATATGAAGCCAGAGAAATAGTCTCCAAGTCTGTATGTAGTATGGGCCAGTTTCACCAAGTAAGGGCAACAACAATCAATGAATTGAAGAGGTCTTCTATCGAAGAGCTTGCCCATTGTATAGAAAATTGAAAATCAAGCAGATGAACTCACTCAGAATGCATGGTTTAACCAAGAGTGCATAGGAAAGAAGGCTATCCCGAGGTACGCAATCATGACAACTACTTTAACATCAAATCAATCAAAAATTGCTATCAGAAAAGCCAGCTTCATCTTGCTGAAGAAGGAATCCAAGAAATTTGTTTGCTTCTTTATAGCAAGGTAATACATTCAAAACTTACTTATAAATTACATCCCGTAGAATTTGACATATTAGTAGATGACCAAATATATATTTTAGTTAGTGAATTGAAATTTTAAAAACGCTTACCACAGACAAACAAAATTAGAAACCTACAAAGGACGCAACATTTACATAATCGAGAAAGAATTCCCCCACAAACACATACCTCCTACACAAGATTTGAAAACTTATGCGACACAATTTTTACAACTGAAGAAATGTATTTTCTAAATAAGGAATATAAATACTGCCCAAATTTTAAATTTACAAACAAAATTAAAAAGATATTAGCTTCTGAAATCGAAATTGCTTCCAGATCTATAAGGCAATACAAAAGACTAAAAATATGTGAATTTTTAAGACATTTTACTTCAAAATATGACAAACGTGAAATTAATCAAAATAAAATTGAAAAATCCGTTAAAAATAATATATCAGAAAATTATTTAGTTTTTACTAAAGCTGATAAAGGAAATACAACTGTAGCTATAAGTAGGGACGCATATAACATTAAAATTAATGATTTTATGACTGCAGAAAATTTAACAGAAATTAGGACAGACACATCGAATTCATTTCAGACAAAACTAAAAAGTGAACTTAAAAATACATCTCTGTTTAGTAAACAAGAAAAGAAATATCTTTTATATAAAAGTCCACAACAACCAAATATATATGGCTCCCTGAAAATTCACAAGCCAAATATTCCGGTGAGACCAGTAGTTAGCTATCTGAATACACCTAATCATAAGATAGCGTGCAAACTGGTTTCACTAATTAGAGGATACAATTACATTCCAAAATATTCAGTTAAGAATTATTATGAACTAACACCAAAATTAAATAACTTAATTATTCCTACAAATAGTAAATTAGTCCCGTTTGATGTTTGTAGCATGTATTCTAAGATACCTCCTAGAGAATGTTTACCTCCATTAGAAAACGTTTTAATAGAAAAGAAGGTAAATTTCATAACAAGACAAGAAATAATTAATCTTTTTAACGAATATATAAAACAAAACTATTTTAAATTTAATGATAAAATTTATATGCAAAATGAAGTCCTACCTATGAGTAGTCCGTTGTTTCCTTTATTAGCCAACATATTTATGGAAAACTTAGAAAACCAAATTTTAACATCAGAACTTTCGCATAATATTGTCTTTTGGTACAGATACGTAGATGATATTTAGCATGTTTTCAAGGTAGCCATACAGCATTAAATGAAATTTTAATTTTTAATAATAACATTCACGCAAATATTTTTTTATTCATGTTATTTTATTATTTCATTTTATGGGGAAGTAAATTATAAAACTTTTTTATTCATGTTATTTTTCCAAAAACGTTTGTCGTTTTCAAGGAAAACCCGAATAACTAAAGATACATATATTATTAATGTTACTTAAAATCATCAAAAATTCAATAGATGCCTGTGAAATTATCATGTTGAGGAATTTCTATAACTTATCGATAGCAATTTTTTTATTTCTGTTGTTTGGGTTGTCTGTTTTCTAATAAATTATACTTATTCACACTTTTTTCCTGATTGTCAGATTTGACCTATACATAAGTTTATTGGCAAATATTTAATTTTCGATGATTTTTAGTAACATTGATAATATATGTTTCTTTACTTATTCGTGTCTTTCTTAAAAACAACAAATTTTTTTGAAAATAACAGGAGTAACAAAGTTTTAGAGTAAAATTCCTCATAAAATGAAATATGTTCTTAAATCCACCAATCTGTCAAAAAATTGTGACATTTTAAGGGTGCATCACCCCTAATAAACCCTTTCAAATGCCTTAATTGAACTCTACTTACCATTGATTAATGCTCTTGGTACACTCAAAACGGGTACTAAACTTGGTTTTTCTAAGTTAAAGTATTACAGAGATATTGATTTTTTTCGAAATTTGAAACCCCACTGAAGGCCCATAACTTCTCAGGGGTGCAACTTAATATGGGGGTAAGTTGCGTTAAATCACCATATTTTACGTTTACCTACATGTCCCTGCCCTGTGTCGGTTCTTATGCGACACACCCTGTATACATTTTTTAAATGATACAGAAATTAAGAAAATGCAAAGATATGAAATATTATATTTCTCTTCAAAATTTACCGATTTTCCACCATTTAACTGGCCTTTTATATATTTTCGTATAAGCAAGCCCGAGAGGCTAGAATTTGAACTTCAATCACTCGCCCTTGTTTAGGTTACCATATTGTTCCAGTGGCTACACACACCTGTAAACTCAAGTTCAGATACGTAATAAGTCAACAATTCGAGTATTGCACGTTTATTCAGATTAAGTATCTACTTATAACGAATACAAAGAAATGTCTGAATGAAATATTAATAAAACAAAATTTCAATAACATAAAAATCAAATAAATAAAGATACATTTCTTGGAGTTGCCAGAAAATGTAATAGCCAAATACAAAGTTTCCGATGTGAATAATCACGGTTACCCCCACTGAAGTAACTTGAAATTTGGCTAGACTATTGATCCTACAGGCTTTCAGTGTGGCATTAAAGGAATTGCATTACACAATAGTACTTACACCTTTATAGAATACAACTAAATTGGACAGAACATGCCACAAAATAACACTAACTTTCACTTACACAAAACTACAACTGTCATCGATCAGACCTTTTGACCCTTCCTTTGTATGGTTGCTTTCTGCTCTGCTTCCGCAGACTTGATTTTGACTTCTAAAGCTATTTCAATATCCCAATGCCCAATGTTTGTCACCAACAGCATGGATATTCTGGTTGTAAAGGCATACTTTGGCAAAGTGATTCCATATCTGATAAATTGCAAGTTTTACATTCATGTTCCTACCATATGTCCAGGTCCACATTTTCTGCACTGTATAGTGATACTTCTTACAGCATTATCTTCTTCCACAGGAGTAAAAAGCCTGAGATATTGGCTTAGACAATTATTCTTGCACTTTTCCAGTCCATCCACATCACACTGTGGTGGTTTATATGCATGACTTAGGTACTATTGAACATAACACAATTTTTAAATTACATATTATACAATGTAGGTGTACCTAATTAGTAAGATGATCCAGTCTCAAGCAAAATTGACGAACCCATCATTGGTGTGAACTACAGGAGATGCTTTAAAACTTGTTTCTTTACTAGGTGCGTCTTAGTTCTTGATAACCTCACACCATGTTTTAGTTGCTTCTGTACTCTGGATCTATGTTGTTTGCAATTGCACAGTTCTCCGTGTTCACATCACATTATTATTTTTAATTAATTATGTTAGAATATAACCCTAATAAAACGTTGACCACAGACCATTCATTTTGACATTACTGTTTATTTACGTATAGCGGCATCTTGCCATCTTCCTTCCCGGCGGCATGGACATGCGCTCTATGCCTAAAGAATGGATTGTCTAAATATACAATTTCGGATGTGTTTACCATAGACAAGTAACAGAATCAAACATGCAAAATAGTAACAATTATAATTTCACCACTATACCGTAATTATCATATATCTTTTTCATTAAATTTTAAAGTTATATAATATTATAAGGACATCTCAAGCACATTCTGAGCGAATATTCGGTATAAAAATCTATTCAAATATTCTCAGTATATTGATGAAGAATTTTCTTAGGATGTGATTTAATGAATGTACTCAGAATATTCAAGAATGAAGTTTGTAATTCCATAAATGTTATTAGAACATTCCGAAACAAATATTCTGAAAAAATAATGTTCTCACATTGTAAGAACATTCTGAGAATATCTTGTGCTGTATGGGTTGTATGGCCTTTATTAAGTTTTGTTTAAATGTTTGTACTTGGATTTGTTCTGGCTTTAACTGTTTCTTCTCTCTGCCAGAACAAATCCAAGTACAAACATTTAAACAAAACTTAATAAAGGCCATACAAATAGACAAATTATCAAACCACAGTGATCAAGACAGGAGACCGGTACACACGACACAGTCCGAAGGCATAACCAATCATAGAACAGTAAACCGATCAATAGAAGCTCAACGCGCAGGCGCCACGTACAATCTCAGACGTAGACCACACAGGAGCGATCACAGTCAGTAGCGTGCTGATGAACGGGACGGTTCGAAACTGCAGTCCACGTAAACCAATAAAAAATCACAAAAATACAGCAAACAAAAACAAATAAAGTGTATATTTAAAGGTGATTTCAGTGTAGTGCAACATTCCAATATATATATATATATATATATATATATATATATATATATATATATATATATATATATATATATATATTTATATATATATATATATATATATATATAAATATATATATATATATATATATATATATATATATATATATATATATATATATATATATATATATATATATATAAATATATATATATATATATATATATAAACATATAAAAATTGAAACTGACCCCGGATATGGGTTCTAGGGGTCCTAGTTCGCTCTCATTCGCAAAAATGTTTTCAAAATTCAAAAGTCGGGATCTCCACATTAGTGAATTTTTTCTACGAAAATTCACTAATAAAACGGCCTTTAGTTGTTTTTTGAAGTGGTTTGTGTCAATTGTTTTCGCTCAGTGATTAAGAGAACTTGGTTGTATAAAAAACAATCTGCATACCTTGGTGACTTCTTAAAGTGTGCTGATATATTTAGTTAGATCGAAAACATATTTTTCTTGTCTGTTGTGTTTATATGAATATCTGAATTAATTAGAAATTTTCCCTTGTATACAAAAATTAAGCATAATGGTACCTATACTTAATTGTTAAAAGAAATCAAAAACTTCAAGAATGCTGCTTCAAAAAAGTATATTTTCTGTGAAAACCATGAAATGTTTTTCGTGTTAATTCTTTATCGATTCTGTATTGAGCTATTATATTAGTGACTTAGATCATTAGTCATAATTCTTAATTCTTTCAAACTCTGCGTCATCATCAGGCAGGCGACTGTCCTATCATACATTTCCATAAATTAAATTGAACATAAATACATAGGTATCAGCATTCAAATATCAAGGACACCCCATATCATGTAAACGAATTTTCTATGATTTATAAAAAATATGAGTAATTACCAGTCATAAATTAAATGAATCAGCAGAAAAGGTAAGGGGATGATTGTATCAAAGAATGTGAAAGTGTACTACACGTCTAGCCAGACAGGAACACATATTTATTTGATAGGGAAAGAAGAACATTGACAGAGCAAAGTACAACACAAGGCAGGTTAAATAAGGGCAGTGAAATACCCCTGCTCACATTGCTCATGACCCTGCAAAAATATCCAACACGCATTGCAGGAATGGGGGTTAAACACACCGTGTCCGTCCCGTCCCGTCTTGCTGATTCACTCATTTTCCTGTAATGCACACGCACTAAATGTCCCAATACAGGACCGTATCCGCCTTAAAGATCACATGGGTAATAGGTGTGTGTATTTGTTAGGTTGGCTTGGAACTTTACGTGTTCATTGGCCACAGAAATCTATATTAAACCGGCAAAAATCTAAAAATTGGGGGGGGGTCTACAATTCTAATCCGAATCAGTTGAAATTTTTCGAGATGTAAGGTAGGAGCTCAAGTTATAGCCATATTTAGAACCTTCTTGTGTTTATATAATGAATAAAATTTTACGAGTTATGATAAATCAGCTACCATGAATGAAAATAATAACTTCAACATTAAAGATATAAATTCCGTACTGCCAACTAAGATACAATTATATTTTGTGTACAAATGTCCTATTGATTGTTGTTGCCCTTACTTGGTGAAACTTGTCCATACTACATACAGACTTGGAGACTACTTCTCTGGCTTCACTGTTGGTTTTTGTAGGTGAAGGACGTAGCCAGCGCGTGAGCTAACTGGAACAAGTGGCCCTTCGAATTCTGGAAGTTCTAGGATGTTCTTCAATGCTTCTGTGACTATAGTTTCGCTGCTTGACAGCATTTTCAGACAGATTAAAATGGAATTAGTACGAAATCATGACAACTACAAATAAATATCTGTTGCTATGTTATGATATGATGTTTTGATCAAACATTTTTATCAAATTGAAAATAAAATGAAACACAGATGACAGATGAGGTTTTCAAAATGTCTATGTGATGTATGTCAATATTTAACATAAAAACTAGAACTAGCCTATAATAACTATGATAACAGTTACATATATTTCTGCATTTAGAAATAACCACGCTGACAAATCTACATTTGAAAAACATTTTATTGATACCGAAGATAGACCTACAATAAATAACCGCATACAACCACTACATTTTTATAATGACAAACGTAAACTAGACTTTTTTGAAGCTTTAGAAGTTAAAAGGCACACACACGACAATAACTACCTTGTTTTAAACGAGCAAACTGATTTAATGAATTCCCCTTTCTTGGATATTCTTCTTTCTAATTAAATATGTCAAAGAAAATAAATTTACTTTTATTTCAAAAAAGTTGTAATAAAATAATGAGTTGATGTATGTCGATATTTTCGTTATATAGAGACTACTTTTATACTGTTATTGTTTAGTTATTTTATTGTTGTAACTGTTATCATAGTTATTATAGGCTAGTTCTAGTTTTTATGTTAAATATTGACATACATCACATAGACATTTCGAAAACCTCATCTGTCATCTGTGTTTCATTTTATTTTCAATTTGATAAAAATGTTTGATCAAAACATCATATCATAACATAGCAACATATATTTATTTGTAGTTGTCATGATTTCGTACTAATTCAATTTTAATCTGTCTGAAAATGCTGTCAAGCAGCGAAACTATAGTCACAGAAGCATTGAAGAACATCCTAGAACTTCCAGAATTCGAAGGGCCACTTGCTCCAGTTAGCTCACGCGCTGGCTACGTCCTTCACCTACAAAAACCAACAGTGAAGCCAGAGAAGTAGTCTCCAAGTCTGTATGTAAATGTCCTATTAGCGAATTTTTCGTGAAACGAATGAGGACATCTCAAATGGGCCGATTTCGATGAAATTTGATATGTACCTTCCTTCTGTAAGTGGCTTGGACAGGTTCGTTAGCCAGGAAAATCGGACCAGTTTTTCCGAGAAAATTTTGTGTTTCCTTTCGGAAAATGTTTGTATCTCCGAAAGTAATAGAGCTATGGTAACCAAATTTGGCACGTACGTTTCCACTGTCAAACTTACCATACATGTCGAAACTGAAATCCATAAGTTAAAAGAAAAAAAAGGTAATAGGCATTTCAAGAAAACAAATTATGTGCCACTGGTGATCAGAGGACAGCATAAGAACAACATATTTTGTGTGATTAACAAAACCAATTGAATATTACATACAATGGTTAAGTAGCAAAAAAATATATATTTTGAAAATTTTATAATTTTTCTTCTTAAAACGTCAAAATCGCCACTTGTAACGTCAAAATTTGCAATTTTCAGACAACGAATTTGAAACAAATACGGATTATGTAAAAGAAATATCATAACGGGTGTGTTTTACAAAGTCTTAAGTTTCAGCTTCAACCATCATTTTCCTTCATTTTACTAAAATATTTTCGGAAAATCCATTTCAAATACAACCTCTTTCTGATGCTTTGGCAGTAGTTTTAGCTATAGAGTTTATGGTTAAATAGTCTATATTTTACGAAATTTTCGTAGAAAAAATTTGTTATTGAGAAGACCGCGACTTATGAATTTTAAAAAGATTTCTTAAAATGAGCGTGAACTAGAACCCCTAAAACCCATATACGGGGTAAGTTTCAGTTTTTGTCTGTTTACACATATACAGGTGGGTTACCGGTATGACGCATTTCTACGGTAAAGCTCAATATATGCGTTATTATAGAAGATATGAGAAAAAGTTATATACGTTAATTATAGGGTTCCTCGAGCTGCATCTTATAAATTTATTTTGACAATCACAGGCTGGCCCAGAAGTCTTTGGCGATACACACTTTCTTTTTTTAATAGAACACCCCTTGTGCTATTGCATTTTTGTATTTTCCATCGAATTATAATGCATGTTTGTAAGGAAAAAAAATGATAGCGTTCATCGTCTTTTAGTTATATCAATTGTTTTGCAACTTTTCATGTTTTTGGCACATATCACAAACAAATATCACAAATTGTGATATCAATCGAAAGAACAATAAAAAGTACACAAACTAACGTTATAAAATATGGGGTATTCTATTTAAAATAAGACAGTTATTAGGTTTTAATTGTCATGATTGACCGGTCTATTTCGGACACCCTGTCTAACTTATGCTAGCTTTAGTAAATTCCAAATATTTTGTGGCATTTTAGAATTCGTACTTTAAAATTTCAACTCCTCAGATTGAAAAATAAGAGAGACACAGGTGTGTAAATGTGACAATGTTTGTTAAGAAATTTTTGAAAAAAGTCAAATATCTCGAAAATGGTTGAGAAAAATGACATAACATGTTAGTAAATCCTACCATAAAATTTGATGAGCAAAACCATCTTCCATTTGAAATAAGAAAGTTGACGTCTACTTCCGGTATAACCGGAAGTCTCATACTAACGTCAAGATTTTCAGTGAACTGGACATTTCGAGACACTCACGTGAGTGAATTTTCAGAATTCAATTGTGAGCCGTACTCCAGAAACGGCTAATGGAAGGTCTACGTGGGACATCCTGTATGTGTGTGTATGTAATAGGCGTGGGACGTATGTGCAAGGGGGGATGAAGTCAGACCTCAACGCACAAGACGTTACCTCGAGGAGAGTCGCACCTGGCCGTTACCGACTAAACATCTTTTAATTACGCTGGCTAAAAATTATCTTAAAATAGTTAATAAAATCCTTTTCCTTGTCGATACTATCTAATAACAGTTGTCAGTGATTGTTTAAAGTCATTTAAGCGGTTTTTGAATTTTAATAAACTACGTGTTTGGCAGAAAAACGCGAGTTAAGTAGTGATCCCTTGTTCACGATCTGATGCATTCCTCATGTTAATCAGAAAAAGCTTCTGATTATTACCAAATTTTGAGTCAATTGGCAATAAATTTTACTTGAGCCAATTTACGTTTTAATTGCTGTAGAAAAATTTTCGTCAAATTAATTCAGAATATCGACATAGGGGACAAAATGTATCACCCAGTATTCGAGTAGCAAAATCCACCTGCCCAATAACCGTTAATGGGAAGTACCACTCATTCTCTCCAGCCTTCCCTCTCTTATTGGAGTTTGTGAACCTGTGTCATGCACTGATGGTTGACCCCACTTGGAAAGCATCTTCAAACGGTCATCAGGTAACTCCAGGTATCAGGACTTGATGAGTCGATCACACTTTATTTCTGTGAACCAGCAGAATTTTCCATGCCGCAATCTAATATTTGAACTTTAACAATTTGAATTTTCAAAATAACAAAATCATATTTGAACTTCAATAGTGTCAGGGAGGTGCCCGTAAGCACAACTGTAAATTTCCTGTTTAGTCTTTAGAATTTTTTTCTTGCGGAAAATTTTTGTATCCCCGAAAATAACAGAGCTATGACAACAATTTGGCATATACGTTTCTACTATCAAACTTACCCTACCTACCGAAATTCAGATCTCTAACTTAAAAGAAAAAAAGTTATAGGCATTTAAAGAAAAAAAATTTTGGTGTCACTATGGTGATCAAAGGAAAGCACAAGAACAAAATATTTTGTGTGATTAACAAGACCAATTGAATATTACATACAATGAATAAGTTTTCTCGACGCAAAAGGGTCAAGTAGCAGAAAAAAATCTTTCAAAATTGTATAATTTTTCTTCTTAAATCGTCAAAGTCGGGATTTGAAACGTCAAAATTTGAAATTTTCAGACAACGAATCTGAAACAAACACGGATTATGTAGCAGAAACGTTTTAATAAGTGTTTTACAAAGCCTTAACTTTCAGCTTCAACCATAATTGCCCATTTTACTAAAATATTTTCGGAAGATCCATTTCAACAGGCCCTCTTTCTGATGCTTTGGCAGTAGCTTCAGCTATAGAGTTTATGGTTTAGTAGTCTATATCTTAGCAAATTTTCGTAGAAAAAAAATCGAGCAGACCGCAACTTATGAATTTTAAAAAGATTTCTCCAAATGAGCGTGAACTATAACCTCTAAGACCCATATACGGGGTCAGTTTCAGTTTCTGTGTGTTTACACATATACAGAGTGACGCATTTCTACGGTAAAGCTCAATATATCCATTATTATACAAGATATGAGAAAAAATTTTATACGTTAATTATAGGGTGTCTCGAGCTGCATCTTATAAACCTATTTTGACAATCACAGGGAGGCCCATAAGTCGTTCGTGATACATACTTTCTTTTTTATAGAACACCCCTTATGTTATTGCATTTTTGTATTTTCCATAAAATTATAATGCACGTTTGTAAGAAAAAAAAATTGATATCGTTCATCGTTTTTGAGTATTTCAATTGTTTTGCAACATTTCACGTTTTTGACACACATTACAAATTGTAATACGACGTTTTTACCACTAGATAACGGAGCCCCATGGAAATGACGCATTCAGAGAGTTTTTCGTTTGTATTACTCGTCGAGAAAATCGAGCTGCCGTATACAGGTACTCTCAAGTAGTGGCTGACTTTGAAAAGTTTTCGCAGAAATGTTTTTAGTGTTTCCGTAGAAATCCTTTTTGTAAGATTTTTGTGATATGTTGATAGGGTAAACCACATAGTCGTTGGACACGTTATAGTCATCGATATTCCATCTTTGGAAAGCTTTAATAAACGTTTCTTTCAACTTAAGCATAAAGGCAGGAGAGGCCATCCTGCACTGTGTGCGGAAGAACAAGAGGATGGGCTACACCAACAAGCAGATCCTCATAGCCACAGACAGCCAGGCAGCCCTTAAGGCCCTAAGTAGCCCATGGGTAAATTCCTGGCTGGTGAGTGAGTGCCGAGACGAGACGAGCGACCTGGCTGGGCAAAATGAGGTCACCCTCATCTGGGTGCCGGGTCACTCGGGGGTCAAAGGCAATGAAGAAGCTGACAGTCTCGCGAAGAGAGGGTCAGCAGAACCATTTATGGGACCAGAACCGGCTTTGGGCGTGACAAAGAGCACTGCCAGGGAGCCATTAAGTCCTGTGTCAGAAACCAACACAAGGTGTACTAGGCAGACTGTCCAGGGCTCAGACATGGGAAGTCAATAATTGACGCACCCAGTTCAAAGAGAGCTGTGGAGCTGCTAAATCTTAGCAGAGGACAGCTCAGAAACATAACAGGTCTTTTGACGGGACACATGGCCGTCAAGAAACACCTGTATAAAATGGGGTGGTTCGAGGGGGACCTCGCATGCAGACTCGGCGGCGAGGGGGAGGAATCAGCCCAGCACATCTTGTGCGAGTGTAAAGCTCTGGACCGCAAAAGACAACTGATCTACGGACAGTCTAGACCAGAGACAGAGCAATATAAAACTGCACCCTACCAATCCCTGTGCAGGCTAGTTCAAGGCACAGTGATTTTGGGATGGGTGGAGTAAAAAGACTAAGGGCATGTACAATAAGCCAAAGGCTGCAGTGCTTTTGGAGCGACGGAGTCGCGGACGAGCCCTGAGGGAAAAAAATGAGAGGGCAGAACTGTACTTGCGGAGTGCTGTGGTGTGATTTCCCGCCAATTTGTATTGTTAGGTTAGTTTAGAGGTTACCTGGACAGAAAGAATGACAATCCAATATTGGCAAAATCTTCCAGGATTAGCTCACTCTAAGGCCTTCATAAATGGCCTGTCTGAGTCAAGAGCTAAAAAACTTCTAGAGTTAAACAGGCAACAACTGAGTACTCTAGTCGGCCTGTATACAGGACACTGCCGCTTACGGCACCACATGCACCGTATTGGGATCGGTCAGGAGACCGAGTGCCGGCTGTGTATGGAGAGCGACGAGACAGCAGAGCACGTGCTGTGTTCCTGTCCGGCAGCGGACAGGACTAGATACCTGCTCTTTGGCAAGATAAAGCTTGCTCCGGAGGATCTGGATCAACTTTCGCCCACGAAGATTATCGACCTCTGCAGGAGGCTGGCTTTGTTGGGCGAAATATAAACTATTAGGCGTGAGCCACAATAGACCATATGGTCGCGGTGGAGGGTCCGGTATGGCCCACTCACAAACAAACCTAACCTAACCTAGTTTAGACGTTAACAAATCGTTCTAGATTCAGCATTTGTGCTTCTTAAAAAATTATTTAGCAGTGTGTTTTTATGAGGTCAATTATGCATGAATTTGTAAACTATTAGTTAAAACCAAATATCAAATGTAAAGTTAATATGATGTTTTATTCATTATATAATATATATATAAAATTGCCAGTTAAGTTAACCCTACACAGTGTCCAGTAACTGAGCAAGAAAAATTATATTTTTTAGTTATTGGACACCTGTCCAATAACTAAATTTCGTAAAGTTGCTGATTACCTCTCGAATGCTTTTCAATAAAAATTTTTCATAAATATGCATAAGACCCCCCTCCCCCTGGAAGCCACAAGAAAAAAATAATTCACACCCCCCAAGGAAGTTACGGGAGCAGGAGTGAACAGGGATGCTGAGCTGGGTAGGTAGTAAAAGTGAAATATGAGCAGAAAATGCGAAGAAACCGGCTTCGAAGCTGTCTTTTTCACACCTTGAAGCTATGTCCCCCTTAAACCCTGCCTACCCCGCACAGCACGTCTATTCGTTCCAGGTTCCGTAACTTCCTTGGGGGGGTATGAACAAGACATTTTTCTCATGCTTTAATGCAACGAGGGTGGTTGTATGCACACGGGGGAGGAAGCAAAATACCCACGTCTAAGCGGCAACACCCACGCTCCCCCCACCCCCTCCCCCGCCTCTTTACAAGTAGAACGCTTACAATTAAGTACCCAAGTATGTACAGCAAAAAGAGAACATACCATAGCAAATACTGTCAAACGATGGAAATTTAAAAAAGAGATCAATAAATTGACAGAACACTTACCTTTTGCATCTCAAACAAATGAGGTAGGTCCCGCACTTGGTGTAAACAACTTTCGACCTTGTATTTTAACAGCCTGCGACATAGCGATTTCCTCATCGCAAAAACAATGTAGGAAACAAATAACATGTCACAGAGCAAGAACAAGCCACACATGAACCTTAAACCACTACAATACTAACTATAATGGTCCTTAACAGAACAATTTCAGAAATAACACCCGTGAACACATGAATATAATATAAGAAACTGCTTAACGCGTAATATGCGTACTAGCAGCGTACTGAAAGCAATGTGGTAAACTGGCAATCGATGCCGATGGTCCATGTGTCTAGCATATTCCAGGGATTCCCAAAGTCAATATGAACTTTGTGTCAAATGTAATATTTAGGAGGGTAAGGGGTGTCACGGAACAGGACTGTACTGGCAAGTTGTTAAAACAGTGTGTAATGTGTAAGGAACTTTAAATGTCAATAACTCCAGAATGGCAAGAGAACAAAAGGTAAGAATAGTGTCAGCGTGCATGTAAGACACCAAACTTCATCTATCAGTAGTCGTTTTATCTAAAACTGTTCGGGAGGTAATCTGCAAATTAACCTTGAATTTATAAGTCGTACTGCACAAGAGTGCTATTTTATAATACGCTCTCTGTTGTACTCAGCTCTTTCCATAATTTCAACTATAGAAAGTCCTTGGACAGTGTGTCCATTAACTCTATTCATGGTGTCCAACAACTGAATCTTAATTAGCATTATGATTAAATTAATAACATGGCACCAAGGCGAAACTAGAACTATGAAGATTATTCGGTAATAGATAAGGCGGTGCAGGAACTACAAACTGGCGGATCTTATAGAAAAGTTGCTGCAAAATATATAATTCCAAAATCTACCCTGGAGTTTAAGAAAAAAATGCTGGACACAAGATCACTTTTGGGCCATCTATGGTGTGGTATACTTGCAATATGGTAGGTGGTAGTGGACTTTTCCTTTACGTGACAGTAAAGGATTTTTTCATGCCCGAGGAGGTACCACCCCTCACATCAAGCGGCCGGTTCCCAACTGACGTTTCTGGTTCTGGTGTATGAGTCGGTTTCTCTTATAAGCAAAAATGATGATGGCTCCTCCTTGTACAAAATATTCCGGAGGTTAAATACCCCTCCATTCGGATCTCCGGGAGAGGGGTGTACAAGGGGCGCCAGCATCAAGATTTAACATATCCTTCTCGAATATATGTGGCCTAAATTCTAACCTGAACTCCGTCCACCATTTCCTCCAGGCTAATAGGCCCCAAGTCCTCTTCCTCACCGAAACTCAAATCAGTGTCAAAACAGCCACTAATCACCTTAATTTCCCGGGTATGAGCTCCTTACTTCCTTAGATTGCATGGAGGCGTGTGCGCTTACGTCCGCAGCAATCTACCCTGCATCAGACTCCCCAATTTAGAAGCTGGAAGAAAAGACATACTATGGATAAAACTCTCTCTCAGGGCTGCAACTAAATTCATCTGTTGCATTTACCGGTCACCTTCTGACAACAACTTCGTTCAGCTCTTTGACTACCTTTCTGAAAAAACCGACCATCTGATTTCTGAATATCCTTCCTCCGAGGTCACTATTCTTGGTGACTTCAATGTCTATAATAAAAAATGGCTAGGATCTTCAAAAACCGATCCACAAGGAAGAGCAGCGGAGGCCTGTGCAGTCAGCAATTCTTTAGCCACTATGGTTCAGCAACCTACTTACCTTCCTCGCATCCCATCACACAGCTCAAATCCCTTGGATCTCCTTCTTACTACAAACCCTGACCGCTATAAGATATCAGTCACCGCCCCCCTTGGTTGCTCAGACCACGGCATTGTCACTGCTTCCAGCGCAATGCAACCCGAGGTCACACAGTCATCACACCCACGTATCGTTTGGCACTACAACTCAGCGAACTGGGACCAAATGCGAGATTACTTTTCCTCATTTCCATGGGCGTCACCGAAATTATCCAAGCTGGCATGGAATTATTTATTCCACGTACACAGAAAACCTCTGCAGCCACTCAAAAGCCCTGGTTCTCTAAGTCCTGTGACAAGGCCAGACTTGAAAAGGTCAAAGCTCACAAAACACTTCTACACAATCCCAGTCAAGAAAACCGTCAAGCATTTAGCAACGCAAGAAACCGCTATGTCCGCATTCTTTCTGAGGCAAAACACTGGTTTAATCACCAAATCAAAAACAAAGTCCTCTCAAGCTCCAACGGCAGCAAACCCTTCTGGAGTCTTGCTAAATCTATTGGGAATAATTTCTGCAAGAGCACGTTTCCACCTCTTGTCTCAGGGGATGAAATTGTTTCTACCCCCCTGGGCAAGGCTGAACTTTTTGCCGAGTTGTTCGCCAGTAATTCTACTCTCAACCCACCTTTAAATGTTCAACCACCAACAGTCCCCAATGTCGCGCATAAAATGACGGATATCATTTTCAAAACTAAAAAGGTACGAAAGATGCTCTCTTCTCTTAATACCAGGAAAGCCTCTGGCCTTGACGAGATCCCAGCAATTGTTCTCAAAAAATGCGCACCAGAACTTGCTCCTGTCCTGACTCGTCTGTTTCAGGCATCTTACAATAGAGGCATATTCCCTAGTAACTGGAAAACTGCTCGCGTACAACCCGTCCCCAAGAAAGAATCTAAAGTGCTTCCTAGCAACTACAGGCCTATTTCTCTCCTTTCAGTCGTCTCTAAAGTGATGGAAAAGTATATAAACACCGAATTACTAAAATTTCTTGAAAAACACAGGCTAATCCACGACAGGCAGTATGGATTCCGTCAGCGCAGATCAATTGCCGACCTCCTTTCCTTTGTCACCCATTCTTGGAACAAGTCTATGGAACTACACGGTGAATCCCAGATTGTCACTCTAGACATATCCAAAGCATTCGACCAGATCTGGCATGCAGCACTGCTTAATAAACTTCCGGCATATGGCTTACCACCAAAACTCTGTACCTGGACAGCAAATTTCCTCTCCAACCGGAGCATTTCTGTTGTCGTGGATGGCCATTCCTCTAAACTGTATCCAACTAATGCAGGAGTTCCTCAAGGTTCAGCTTTAGCCCCTACTTTGTTTCTTCTCCACATCAATGACCTCCTCTCTAGCACATCCAACCCAGTTCACAGTTACGCGGACGACAGCACCCTCCAGTCAAATATACAATATTCTAAGCCTGTCTCTTTAGCCCAATTAGATGAGGATCGCAGACTCATGGAGGGTTCTGTCTCCGTGGATCTCCAAAAAATATTAGACTGGGGAAGTGGAAATCTTGTACAATTCAACCCCACCAAATCACAGTCTTGCTTTCTCTCTCATAAGAGGTACATCAGCCCTAGCCCCATCACAGTGAACAACCAAGTTATTCAAAGTAATGAGTCCTTTTCACTTGTTGGCATTTCTGTGGATCGAAATCTCAATTGGCACCAACTTGTCACATCAATTGCCTCTTCCGGGCTCGCAAATACTTTTCACCAGCTAATCTCTATACCTTATATACTTCACAAATAAGACCAAACCTCGAATACTGCTCCCACATCTGGGGTGCCGCTGCTACTTCTACACTCGCTATCCTGGACTCCATTCAGAAGAGAGCTATATGTCTCATCGGTGACCGTACCCTCACCCAAAGGCTGCCATCCCTTGCCCACCGACGTGCCGTTGGTGACCTCTCTCTCTTTTATAGATATCTACACGGGCACTGCTCAGAGAAGCTTTCTTCCATAGTTCCTCCTCCTGCTGCCCCCAACAGATCTACCAGGGGAACAGAGCGAATGCACCCTTTTACTGTCCAGGTCACCAGACATAGAACGTCTTGTTATGCCCGCTCTTTTGTCCCGAGGACTTCCAAGTTGTGGAATTCCTTGCCGGCACATGTTTTTCCTTCTCCCCCTAACCTCCAAACCTTCAGTTCCAGAATTAACGAGTTGCCTCTTTCCTCCTTGACAACACCCACGGAAGTATTTAGGCTGTAAGCCCTCGTGGTGTGTTGTTGAAATTAAAAAAAAAAAAAATCTCCAATTTTAACCGAGGAAGAAGAAAATACTTTAGTACAGTAAGCCTTTGTTACATACCATAAATTGGCGTTTCATGATTGTTGTTTTAGGTGGATAATTGGTTTGGCAAAAAAAGGATTCCCGAGAAAAAAGGACAACATTTTGAGTAGTGTGCAAAAAAATTTAATCTCTACTCCTAGTGTCAACCCATTCAGAAATAGTACACCAGGCAATAGTTGGTTTAGGGTATCAGTAGTAAATTCATCATAAATAGTGTTTGCTATAAACAGTTTATTAAGCATAAAATTAAATATAACATTCTACATATTTACATGAAACAGTCTTAGCCATAATTTTAAGGCAATTTTCAATTAATTATTTACATAGACAACTTACTTTCACAAATAATTAAACAACTTCTTTGCCCTGTCAGACTTATCTGTTTTCTTTTTATCAGAAGGTGTCAAACTTGAAATACGTATCTTCTTTAAAATATTCGGCGTGCCTTCTTCAGCCTTTCGCTTCTTATTCTGCAAAAATAAAAAATGTTGAAAAATTTGTTACATTGTTAAGTTTTAATTTTACCTCAATCACAGTAACATTAGTTTCAGTGACAGTCTGGAACACAAAATTCCTAGAATTTTTCATAGCCCCATTGGTAATGCTTGTCACTTTAGTTATTTCTTCCAGTCTTTTCAGCACTTGCTCACTTCGGCTAAGAAATGATCCACGTTTATGCTAAAAATTAAAAAAATAATAATAATAAAACTGATATAAAAAGAAACATAACACAAAACAACAAACACTTGAAATCAAGAAAGCTACTAGACAAACAAAATGAACTGTCGTTGTGGACAACTGAACCTGAAAATCGAATTTGTATTTAAACACTGTTGCCAAATCAAATGTAATTTTTATCTACTAGAGGTGTGCGAACCCATGTTTTGTTCAAACCAAACTATGTTTATATGTTTATATACTATTTGAAGACTAGATGCATTCTCGCAACAATTAGAACCGTAGACCGGTTTCGCTCTCATTAGAGCTCTTCAGTACGGCATACTAATTGCAGCAAAAATGCACCAAAAATAACACGGCTATCGTATAGCCAGTCTTAAAACACTAAGTAAGTGGTGAACGTGTCGCCACCTAGTTCGGAACCAAGTACTATGTTGTCACGCCCGCTCCAAATAACACAGAGTGTTAAAAATAGAGAACGGTATACAACTAACTAACAATTTAAAAAATTGTTAGCCCTGGCCCATTTCTACCCCAATATAGGGACAAAGTATGTAAGACTAGATGCATTCTCGCAACAATTAGAACCGTAGACCGGTTTCGCTCTCATTAGAGCTCTTCAGTACGGCATACTAATTGCAGCAAAAATGCACCAAAAATAACACGGCTATCGTATAGCCAGTCTTAAAACACTAAGTAAGTGGTGAACGTGTCGCCACCTAGTTCGGAACCAAGTACTATGTTGTCACGCCCGCTCCAAATAACACAGAGTGTTAAAAATAGAGAACGGTATACAACTAACTAACAATTTAAAAAATTGTTAGCCCTGGCCCATTTCTACCCCAATATAGGGACAAAGTATGTAAGACTAGATGCATTCTCGCAACAATTAGAACCGTAGACCGGTTTCGCTCTCATTAGAGCTCTTCAGTACGGCATACTAATTGCAGCAAAAATGCACCAAAAATAACACGGCTATCGTATAGCCAGTCTTAAAACACTAAGTAAGTGGTGAACGTGTCGCCACCTAGTTCGGAACCAAGTACTATGTTGTCACGCCCGCTCCAAATAACACAGAGTGTTAAAAATAGAGAACGGTATACAACTAACTAACAATTTAAAAAATTGTTAGCCCTGGCCCATTTCTACCCCAATATAGGGACAAAGTATGTAAGACTAGATGCATTCTCGCAACAATTAGAACCGTAGACCGGTTTCGCTCTCATTAGAGCTCTTCAGTACGGCATACTAATTGCAGCAATTTTTTAAATTGTTAGTTAGTTGTATACCGTTCTCTATTTTTAACACTCTGTGTTATTTGGAGCGGGCGTGACAACATAGTACTTGGTTCCGAACTAGGTGGCGACACGTTCACCACTTACTTAGTGTTTTAAGACTGGCTATACGATAGCCGTGTTATTTTTGGTGCATTTTTGCTGCAATTAGTATGCCGTACTGAAGAGCTCTAATGAGAGCGAAACCGGTCTACGGTTCTAATTGTTGCGAGAATGCATCTAGTCTTACATACTTTGTCCCTATATTGGGGTAGAAATGGGCCAGGGCTAACAATTTTTTAAATTGTTAGTTAGTTGTATACCGTTCTCTATTTTTAACACTCTGTGTTATTTGGAGCGGGCGTGACAACATAGTACTTGGTTCCGAACTAGGTGGCGACACGTTCACCACTTACTTAGTGTTTTAATACTATTTGAATTAAAAAGTACAAATTATTACCTAGTTCTGTATTGCCCCTATTAAGATATTTTATGTGGAATTTTTATTTCAATTAGTTAAAAATGAAAACATCGTTTCCCATCGCGTTAGGGGTAAGTAGCAACAGACATTGAAATACACTGTCGTTTGTTTTCAAACTAGTGGAGTGTGAGTTATATGTGCCTCTATTGGGAAATGTATTAGTAAACAGTAATTTCTCAAGGAAATGGTTTATTAGCCACAAAGTATCTAAAATAAACAAAAATGTCTTATTACCAGCTACCTATATTCTAGGCTATATAACAGAATTCTTTACTATAATTCTGCCCTCCTTAATCAAAAGAAACGTCAGTGAGATTATGTTTTAAAATTAGCAAGGTTTTAAAACGTGAACCTGTACTCAAAATTGGCGGGGACATTTTCTTCACGACATCCTTCTCTGGAGCCAACAGAATTTGTTGCTTTGTAACAAACTTTTAAAAAATGCTCCAAAACCATCGTGACCGGGATAACTTGTTTTACAAACATTTCATTCATATGAAGTCTTTATTTTTCCATACCTGTACTTTGAACAAAATATAGTCACCCAGGATGATGGGCATATTTGTGTTACAAGGATCACTTATACCTTCTTTACCAATAAACATGTCTTCCCCTGAAGAGGGCAAAATTAGTTCTTCATTGCAATCCTGCACTGAATAAGCATTACCATTTTCTGGTGACCAATTAACAGGTTTTCTATTTGTCCTGGATTTTTTATCCATGTCTTCGATTGTTGTTTTGGGACATCACGATCTGAAGTTTGAGAATCCACATCCCCAGCCATGAAATTCTCAACATCTACACTCTTGCTGGGGATGACCTTAATTTTAGTCCTTTTTTTCTCAACTTGTGGTCTGATCTTGTCTCAGACACTAAAGAGGCTTTATTGTTAATGGCATCAGTGGGTTGGTTTCAACCAAACAAAATATGATTTTCCTGTTGGTTCGAAGTGTTCTCAACGTAGAAGAAATAATAGGTCAAATTATTTTCCAGTAATTTTATATGCATTAACACATTTTATATGTTGTCTCGAACTTCGACCCTCTGAAATGGTAGGTTCACAATCGAACTTCGAACTTCTTAGAAATTCAAAATCGAACATCGAACTACCCAAAATTCTTCAGTGTTCATATATCATTTGCTTTCCTTAAATACAAAATTTAGGAATATTGTACCATACAATATTTGATATATAAAAGATTCCCATTATTTTTACAAAAAGAAGCGGTTCGACAAATTGGCTGGTTGATTGGGTGAAAATGCCTTCTGGTGCTGATTGTTGTGGAAAAACAAAAAATATTTTAAACTTTTTTCGATTTCTAGATCTATAGATAAGCTCAATTAAAAATATGTTGTTGTTGTTTGGTATTGGCCAGGCAGTTTTAGCAAACAGATTGAGAGGGGTCAAAGCGAGCATGATATGTATAAAATAACCTCTTAAAATTTGAACTGTCTCCTGATTGTGAATATTTAACTGTTTTGGCTCATTGTGAAATAAAGCATGTTGAAACCAGTGTTTTCTAAAGTCAATCTGCAATTATCTTCATAAATTTATTTATTTATTTACAGGCCAGGAGCCCGTTTTAGATAAGTACAAAAAAAATACACATATATACAATAAAGCAGTTCACAAGTTCACAAAAGCATACAAAATGGTTACAAGTTAGACAAAATTAAAAAATAGGCAAAATATAGGAAACAAATATTAAGTACCGATTAACTAAACTTACAGAGTGACAGCTGTTTTAAGAAAACTGATTTTCTCGTGAAAAAGTCAAGTTCATCAGACAATTTGTTGGCCAACACTGAGCATCTAATTAAATAAGAGTTGTGACTGTAGTTGGTACGATGAAAAGCGACAAGAAATGAACTCTTTGAACGAGTTACTCTTGGTGGAACAAAGAAGTTGATCATAGAAAGTAAGTTAGGACAAGATACCTCGAAGTTAATTATATAGTAAAAAAGTTTTAGATCTTTTTGTTTGCGTAGAACATCAAGAAAAAATAAATAAAAAATAAAATACGTTAGTAAATCATCGATACTACTATAATGATGGTGGCTTTTGAAAGCAAGAAACTTTAAAAACTTGCACTGTACTTCTTCAAGACTGACAGAGTGACATGTATAGTAGGGAAACCATACAGAAGAGGCATATTCAAGATGAGGATGTACAAGAGAAAAATAAAGAATTTTAACAGATCTGATGTTGGCGAAATCAGAGGTACATCTTTTAATAAAGCCAAGCAACTTCAGAGGCTTATAAATCACATTAGAAACATGAGGAATAAATGAAAAAGATGAATCAAATGTAACACCCAAATCCCTAATTAATTCAACAGACTTCAATGGTACACCCTTGATGTAATAGGTATGTTCAAGTCTGTTCCTTCCTCTATAAAAAGAAATTAATTGGCATTTAGATGGATTGAGTTCCATCCCATTGTTAAGACACCAGCTTATTAAGTTGTCAATGTCGTACTGAATCTTAAAAAAGTCTGAAGGACTTGTGATACTGGAAAATAATTTTAGATCGCCAGCAAACAATAAAAATCTACAATGAGAGAAACACTCATGAATATCATTAACGAAGATATTAAAAAGCAAAGGCCCCAAGTGAGAACCCTGTGGAACGCCAGACAAAACTCTTATCCCATTGGACATAAAATTCCCTATCCGCACCACCTGATATCTGTCAGAAAGGTAACTACCTATCCAGCTGAGAAGTGGGTTGCCAACACCAAACATATGTAGCTTATGGATTAAGAGGTTATGGTTCACTCTGTCAAAGGCCTTGGAAAAGTCCGTATAAACAGAGTCAACCTGAATACCCGCCGCCAAGGACTCCGACAAGTAGGCACTGTACACGAACAAGTTTAGATCAGTAGACTGACCTGATATAAATCCATACTGCTGGTCAATGATTGAACCTCTAAGAAGAGAATTAAGAGTCTCACATAAAAGATCCTCAAAAATTTTAGGAATAACGCTAAGAATACTTATCGGTCGGTAGTTCTCAACAAGACCTCTGTCACCAGATTTAAAAATTGGAAGAATAAAACTAAGTTTCCAGCATGTAGGGAAAACACCCATTTCCAGAGATAAATTAAAGATGAACCACAAGGGCCTAGACAAATTAAAACTACAGCACTTAAGAGAGGGGGAATACCGTCTGGCCCACGACTTTTACTGACATCTAGGGCTGCAAGTTTAGAATAAATGTCTGATATTTTAATGTGGTGCACTGACAGATTCAGCTCAGCATAAGAAAATTCATGGGTAGGGGCAGAACACTTATTGCCACTGTAAACCGACGAAAAATACTTGGCGAACACGTCAACAATGTCTAATCCCGATGAACTTATTTGAACGTTATATTTTAAAGTACTTGGAAAATCAGCATCCTTATACTTAAGAGTTAACAAATTTCCAGAAAGGTTTAGTATTATTACATAAAGATGACTCAGTTTCGGAAACTTAGTTAATGTAAGCTTCACGAGATTTTATCTTACATAGAGACCTTAATTTAGAAAATTTAACATAATCATCAGCAGTCTTGGATACCTTATATTTGAGATGTGCTTGCTTTTTAAGATATATTAAGTGTTTGAGTTCAGGTGTAAACCATCGTGGAAACTTTTTAGAAGAAAACTTCTTTAAAGGAACATATAAATCAATAGCAATGTACAAAATATATATAAAACGTTTTCACCATCAATTCAAGGGATTTATTTTCAAATTCTAAAAATTTACGTTACTGATCGCTTTCGAACACCGCCATCATAATGTTCTTATTGAAAATGGTGTTGGGGGGCTAGGATATATAAGAAAAATTATTGTGCTTGCTAAATGGCTCCGTCGGGTCTCAATGTGTCCCACCAACTGTCAAAAATATTCATGAGTGAAATCACCTATAATTGACTCAATGAGACCAATAACGAGTTTAAAGGGCCGCTACTGAGTTAACGGGCCCACAACTTCGCTACCTTTGGCAGCATTCAATGCCTTTAAAGTTACATTTCGACGTATTTTTGAGCAACAAACTTCGAACTATTTTGGAAAATTACATATTTCGACTTCAAACTACTTCAACATCGCTAGTGCGAACATATTTTCGAACCGAAGGTTCGGTTCGAAATTTCAAAGCTTCACACACCTCTATCTACAACCTCTAGTGTCGAAGAAAAGCAAAAGTGAAAGAAACCACTTACAACCAAGCTAAACGGCTGCTTAACTTCAGGGCTGCTTGGTGTATTCTTGTTTTTCTCAATTGGTGTACTGTTTTGGGAATTATTTGCAGAAAGACACTTAATTTTTGCCTTCTGTCCAAATGTTAATATCTGGCTATCGCTTAAGAGGTCATCGTCTTCATCTAACTGTTGGGAATTCTGTTTCTCTTTAAGGAACATTTCCCTCTGATGTCTCATTTTCCTCCAATGTTCTTCACTTTCATCCTCTTCCAGAAATACATCTTGATCATCATCTTTCTTCTCAGTATCATCAAAGGTCGTTGAATCTAAAACATATTTTTGTTGTTCATTTATTTTCGATCTAGAATTAATTCATTATATGAAAAAAATATATGACCATACAAATATGGCAACCAATTTTCAATAATTCCTTAATATTTCGCAAAGAATCCTTGGTTTTTAGCAAATTTTCATAGTAATTAGTATTTCCAACAAACACTACTAGAAAATGAACAACAATAAATATTTACCGATATTTTTCCACCTAAACTGTCTTTGCCTTCCTGTTCCGTGTAGCTCACCATCTTCAAGCAATAGCTCTTGTAAAATCTTCACTTCTCGAGTGTCATCATCAAGCATCCGTCGCCTTAAATAAAAATTATTCATATAAAGTATTAGTACTGTTCAAAACTAGTTGACAACTAGAATGTTTGAAGAAATTTTTAAATTATTTTAACCTGAATTATAGTAATTCTGATTTATCTAATCTAAGCAAACCTTGATAATAATTGGAAAATGGAGCAAGCAAAAGCTTAATAAGATTGCTTTCGTAATTAAAAAAAAATTATAAAAGAGTAATGTCTACAAATGAAAAAAAGTCTGGACGCAGCAAGTCCGTAATCGTAGCTCTGCTCCCAAATCCACCCTTCGGCTTCCAATATTCCTCCCCAACAAGGAAAAGTGTACCCACACTCAGGTCACTTTACCCGTCAGAACATTAGCTGTGTCAGGGCTAAGAATCTTACAGATTCCGTAAGAATTAACTTGACTTCAGCTACAGATTTCAGACAGGCTACCAAAATCATGGATAGCCTGCAACTCCAGTACCATTCCTTCCAGCTCCAGGAGGACAAACAATTAAACATTGTCCACAGGGGGGTCTGTGAATCCATCCCCATCGAAGAGGTTGAAAAAGACCTCACCGCCCAGGGTTTCCATCCCGATGGTCTCCACTGTATGCTTCGTAGAGGCAAGGACAACAAAAAAATCCCCATGCACCTCATCATGACAAACCTGCCCAAGTCCGAAAGGTCAATTTTTGGCGTCAAAAGTGTATGCGGCCTTGTCGTTAAGGTGGAGTCGCTACACAAAAAGTCCCTGCTGAACCAGTGCCATCGCTGCCAAAGGTTTAGCAGCGGCCCCCATTTCACTGTGGAGTATAAAAAACCCCTAGATGTTGACCCAACCTGTTGCAATTGCGACAAGGGTCACACCGCCAACTATAAAGGCTGTCCCAAATTACCCAAACCCAATAAGCAGACCTCCTAAAGGAAGCCGGAAATTTCCTATACTACTGCCACTGGAACTTCTCACCCCGTACAACCCTCAACTGCCTCGAAACCAGCAACATCCAAGCCGAATTCAGCTCCCCCTTCAAAACCAGCTCCCACTGCAAATGCAGCTCCCATAGACCTATCCAACACACTGTCCTTCACTACCTCGATCAATTTCACACAGCTGAAATTAGTCATGGGGAAAGTCCTGAACCTACTCCAAAGGTCCCCCAGGAGTAAATGACTTCTCGAAGAAAGCCACAATCCCTGCAGGTTGCATCCTGGAATAGGATCCCCTGATCTGCTGACACTGATCACATTCGCCATCCCTCTAATCCCTGAAATCATCTCAATCTTCCAGAAGTAAATGACTTCTCGAACAAAACCACAATCCCTGCAGGTTGCATCCTGGAATGAATACGGGCTAGCCTGCAAAATAAATGAGCTCCAAGAATTCACCCAACGCTTAAAACTGGATGTTATTCTAGTCTAGGAAACCAAGATGCGTCTCCCAACCAATCCGAAAATTCCCAACTATACACTGTACCGCACCACCTCCAGAGCTGGTGGCAGGGCAGTGTATGTTAAAACAAATATTGACCACCAACCTCTCAGTACACCAGCCCTGCAGAACATTGAGGCTACATAAATCGTAGTCAACACTTCCTCTGCAGGGCCAATAAAGCTCATTTCTGCCTATAATCCTCAACAAAAGAGAATTCTAGAATTGTTGGTGTGTTGCATGTTATTTTGCATGTAGTGGTTGACAAACTACCAGAAATTTATGGTTTTCTATTGAGGTTTGGACAAGAGCTGAATAAAAACTTATCTAGTGATAGAGATAAGGATTCCAACAGTTGATTGTTTTTGGTTGTTGATAATATACACTGTCTACCATGAAATGTGCGAGATGTAAGAATACAGTCATCTGAAGAAGTGAAATTGAAAATGGTTTGTGACTGTTGCAGTGCTGCTTATTGTTCCGGCTGCTCTGGACTTAGTGCCACTGAAAGCAGGGTCACTCAGAAGGCTGCTGGCAAAAGGAAGATGAAATTCTACTGTGATGATTGTCTCCTCATTGTAAATGACTCTATCTCTAATTTTAAGACTTGTTCTAGTGAGTTGGTCGGGAAGTTTGTTTATGATTTGGATATTGTGGGAGATGAAATTGTGCGTCAAATGAGGCAGGTCTTTGATGAACGGATTCATGCTTTGAGTAAAGAGTTTTCACATGAAATACCTAAAATGAAAACTCAGATCGACGTCTTGACTAAGTCTAATGTTGACCTGTTGAGGTGTAGTGAGGGTCATGAGGAGGAGAGGGAGCGGTTTGTCCGGGTCTGGTCCTCCAGTTAAGCCAGCTACCAGTGTTACTAAGGCAGGTTGCCCCAGAGAGGGCAGGATACAGACATTAACCAGGAAGCAGACATCTGGTGCAGGCGGCATTCCTTCGGTTTCTGGACAGGCGCAGGGATATTCTTCGGCTTTTGATGGTGATACTCGTCGCTCTGAGGGACCTGTGAGGATTCCAGTCTCGGCTGTTTATGGGCCTGTTGGACGTATGGCCCCCATCATTGGTAAGGGTAGTTCCACATCTTTTCGGGCAGCACTTCGGAGATTATGGATACACGTTAATCGTGTGCAGCCAGGCACTACTGTTGAGCAGATTGCCAATTATATCAAGGATGAGATAGGCGTGGAAGAAGTAAATGTACTGCCTTTGACTTCTAATGACAATTATTGTTCTTTCAAGGTTGGTGTCCTTGATCAGGATTTTGATTTAATGGCTAATGAAGAAAAATGGCCTACTGCAGAGGTGGTGGTGTTCTCATAGCTCTTTCGGATAAGCTAAATGGATCTGTGATTGGCGCTGTATCGGTTCCTTATTATGAAGACTTATGGATCAAAATGGATTTATACGACAATAAATTAGTGTTGGGGGTGGTATATTTTCCTCCTAATTCTTGTTTTGAGGCATATCAAAGTTTTGTCAACAAGTATGAACACCTAAAAAATACTTATAGCGAATCTAAGTTTTTGATTTTTGTTGATTTTAATCTGCCACATATTAGTTGGTTTTGTGAAGATGGTTTTATGGTGCTTCATTGTGGACAGAATATATGTTCTAAGATTGTGACTGACTCAATGTACTTCCTGGAAATGGAACCTGTGCAGAATACTAATGATAAAATCCTAGATCTAGTCTTTTCTGACTTCCACGAAGTCACAGTTGAAGACACTACAAATCCTCTATCTCGAGTTGATCTGCATCACCCCCTTTGGAAGTGACAGTTAGTTTTACGTATCTTCCCTCACTCAGGAGTGAAACTCTAGTTGAAACATTTGATTTTGACAAAGCAGACTATGCTTGTGTGAATCAGTGTTTCTTGGATTATGACTGGTCTTTTATTGATTAGTCAAGTGATCTTGATCTGTTAACACATCAGTTTTACAATGTGTTGTACAAGGCTATTAGCCAAAATGTTCCATCTAAAATGGTGAAAAGTTCTAAATATCCTCAGTGGTTTGATTCGGAGCTTCGTAAACTCATCACTGAGAAAAATAAAAGTTACCGTACATTTAAAAGAACTGGTCTTGAATCTGATTATATGAAATATTCTAATCTTAGATGTGACACTAAGTATCACATTGACTACAATTATTTACAGTTTGTGACTAGTACAGAGCAGATCATTCAGTCTGATGTCAGATAGTTCTGGTCTTTCGTTAATTCCTTGAGGAAGGACTCTGAGATTCCGAATAGAATGAGTTTTAATAACGTAATATATAATAATGAGTCTGATAAAGCAGACGCCTTTGCTGCACATTTTCAATCCTGTTATTCTGACCATGGTTCCATTGATGTTGATTTTTGTGATGTATCTAATATACGGTCTGCACATAACTTTTCTATGCATATGTTTACAATTGAGGAAATCAAGGATAAAATTGACTCACTAGATGGCAAAAAACGAGCTGGTTTGGATGGTATTCCTTCTTCATTTTTGAAAAATTGTCGACACTCTTTGAGCGGCCCTTTGTGTAGTATCTTTCAAAGGTTTTACAATGCCGGTTTTTGCCCCTCACTCTGGAAGTTGTCTACTTTGATCCCCATTCACAAATCAGGTGATAAGACACTAGTTGTCAATTATAGAGGTGTTTCAATTGAACCTGTAATATCGAAACGATTTGAATCTATCATTGCGGATGAGATTTCTGTAGTGGAAGGTCAACGATCACTAATCTCGCCATTTTTTAATCTTACGTGATGGATGCATTGGAGGCTGGTAAACAAGTTGATGTTATATACACTGATGTATCAAAGGCTTTTGACAGTGTGTGTCATACCCTTCTTCTGCAAAAATTGTTTGCAATGGGCATATGTGGTTGTTATCTTTCGTGGATTCGATCTTACCTGTCTGACAGAAAGCAATTTGTTAGCATTGGTGGTGCTCTATCAGATGAGGTCCTCGTCTTGTCTGGGGTACCACAGGGATCACATATAGGTCCTGTTCTCTTCAATCGTTTTATTAATGATGTTGTGAGTTGCTTTGAGTCATTGAAATGTTTATTGTATGCAGATGACTTGAAGTTTTTTTCTGAAGTTGCCCATGGTGTCAACACTTTGCAACATGATCTCGACAACTTGACTCGCTGGTGCAGTTCAAACTTGTTGTCACTTAATGTGGGGAAATGTAAGGTTGTGAGCTATTTTAGGGGTCAGAATCGGATTGTTCATAGCTATACCATTTATAACACGGTGTTGGACATTGTCACTTCAGTTGCAGATATTGCTGTTATTTTCAAAAATGATTTGTCATTTAATTTGCATATTGATGCTGTGGTTGTAAAATGTTGCAGACTTTTGGGGTTTGTAAAAAAACACACTAAACATATGACTGACACAAGGGCAATCACTAGTTTGTATACATCCTTGGTTCGAAGTAATATTGAGTATTGTTGTGTTGTATGGTTTTCATCCTATGCTTGCCACATTAATCGTATTGAAAGGGTACAAAACAAATTTGTGAAGTACCTTCTTTATAAGCATCACTTTCATTGCCAAGATATTGTGTATGATGTCAGATTGCTTCTTTGTGGTATGGTCAGTCTCAAAGCGCTACATGAGTATATTTCATTGATGTTATATATATATATATATATATATATATATATATATATATATATATATATATATATATATATATATATATATATATATATATATATATATATAAGTTAATTAATGGTCCTTTTCCTAACAGTTTCATGGACAGATTGTTGCATAATTATAATGCTAATTTTTCTAATTGTGATATCTTTTATATTGCTGTGTCTAGGATGAAAACTGTCTTAAGACAGTGATTTTGTTACTTTGAGTTTTTTTGTTTGTTTTATTTTTAGGTGCCATTTGGAAGTGTTTATTTCTGTAGGTGCAAATTTAAATAAATAAAGAAATAAAATAAATAACAGGTCTCTTGATGGGACACATGGCCGTCAAGAAACACCTGCATAAAATGGGGCGGTTTGAGGGGGACCTCACATGCAAACTCTGCGGCGAGGGGGAGGAATCAACCCAGCACATCTTGTGCGAATTTAAAGCTCTAGACCGCAGAAGACAACTGATCTATGGTCAGTCTAGACCGGAGACAGAGCATTATAAAACTTCATCCTACCAATCGCTGTGCAGACTAGTTTAAGGCACAGTGATTTTGGTGTGGGTGGAGTAAAAAGACAAAGGGCATGCACAATAAACCAAAGGTTGCAGTGCTATCGGGGCGGCGAGGCCGCGGACGAGCCCTGAGGGAGAGAAAAAAAGTCATAAAATTAATGAGGCGGATTGGTTCAAAACAGATGCCTCATTTCGCTTTCATCAGTGCAGGGTGTCTTACATAGGTAAAATGGTAGAGCAACATTTGTTATTTTTTATCGTCAAGAATTAAGGATATAACATTAATTTTTTGTAGGGCATTAAATGGACTCACATGTGAATCTTTTCCAAATCACTTCTCACTTGTTGCTCGTCAAATTTCTCTTTGTCTGCTTCCTCAAACTCCATATCATCCAAATCTTTCTCATCTTCATCTGCACTGTCCCAATCAGACTCAGACAGTTCTGCTTCCTTCTCAAAGAAATCACTTGGCTTTAAAACCTGCTTTCTCTCTAAAAAGACGACACAAATGTTATAAAATAAAAATTCATCAAACCATATTTTCTGCTATACTTTTCTAGCAATTAAAAATTTTGTTTGCTTGCTTCTCCACAAGAAAATTTTACCTTCTTTATCCATGTCAATTTCATTTTCTTCAGAATCATAAGCTACGTCACCCTCGTCTTCAATTAGTTCATTTTCTTCATTCAAGTCTATATCTTCTTCATCCTCATTATTTTCCTCTTCCTCATTTTCTGGCAAATCCTCTTCGTCTTCATCATCTATGAAAAAAAAAATTTTGTAAAAAATCTTCTATCTGAATGTAGCAAAAAATATATTTATTTTATTAAGCTAAATCACATTAGAAAAACCCAAAAGCTTTTTTCCCCTGGAGACTATCTAGATTAGAAATCAGTCAGCTCTGCAATTACTTTTCCGTTTGTTTTAAATTTCATTACTAACCTGAGAATACTAGTTTCCTCTGCTTTTTCTTCTTTTTAATCTCCAAACCTTCGTTTTCATCATCAGAATCGATAACAGCTCCAGAACCTGCCACTTCATCACCATCCAAAATCAACATTCTCTTAGAAGACTTCTTTTTCTCAGGAGAATCAAACTTCTTCTTAAACTGTTCTAATTCTTCTTCATCCAGCAACTGGGAAATTATAAGATCCTGGTCTTCATCCAGGCTTTTCACTTCCTTGTTCTCTGTATCCAAAACTATATGAGTGACTAGACCATCATCTGAATTTCTCAGGGGTGTTGATGACTGCTCTTTCTTTGCCTCTATTTCAATGTCTTTTTCTGGCTCATTTTCTTTTAGGTCATTGGTCGATTCGCTTTGAGTAACTCCTGTGAACGCTCCAGAACAAACATCTAATAATTCCTGTGTACTCGGCTGATCTTGACAGTCATTTTCGGTTACCATATTTCCAAATTCAACTAGGTTTTCATTTTGGGTGATCCCAGTAAACTGGCCTGAACAAACGGCTAATAAATCTTGGGTAGATGGCTGGGTTTCTGCAATTTCTTTATGTTCTATATCACAGCTACTTCCTCTATTTTGAAGCCGTTGAACTGAATCAGACGTTTCATCAGTAAATACTCCTGAACAAATCTCTAAGATTTCTTGAGTATTAGGTTCATCATTAAATAACTGTCGAACTCCCTTAGAACTACCTCGCTGAGATGTATGATCATCAGATGACTATGAAATTTAAAAAACTATAATTAAAAATATGTCATTTTTTATTTATTTATTTATTTATTTATTCATACACCATCCAACAGCTTAAAAGCCAATTTAAGGATGGGCCAATACACAAAACATAATAACTAACAACAATCTAGCTAACAATACAAAAAAGAGTCACAAATTAGATCCCTTTGAAAAACATTTTTATCTCTGATATATTACATGAGAAGATATCTAGGCGGTCCTGCAGTACAGAGTAATCATTGCACATCTGGTAAATTGGAGACGATCGCAGCAATCGTGTACGAGCAGTTGGGAGATAGAATGTGCCTGGAAAACGTGCTGCAATACGAGGCACATTGAAATTAAGTTGCTGAAGCAGACTAGGGCAGTCGAACACAGAATTAACCAGTTTATATAAAAATATAATGAAACTGCACTGCCTGCCCATCGATAGACTCTGCAGACTAAAGCGAAGAAGTAAACTTTCCTGAGGAAAACCAATAGACAGATATCGACCATCCTCACGAAAGCTAAGAAATTTTAGAAATTTCCTTTGCACTGATTCCAGGCTTACCACATGTATCTCATAAGTAGCAGCCCACACAACTGAGCCATATTCAAGTCGAGACCTAACCAAACAGCCAAAGAGCAGGAGGAGGGTGTCAGTCTATGAGAAACTTTTGCTGTTTCTTATCAGAAACCCTAGAGTTTTGTAAGCAGAACTGACAGTCTGCTCATAGTGTGGTTTAAAAGATAGAGTACCATCAAAAACAATTCCAAGGTCCTTAACTGTCCTGGGGCGGTCAAGTGGAAGCCCTCTTATATTGTACCCGAAAGTGATTGCGTGCTTATTTCGAGTAAAGGACATCACACAACACTTGGAAACATTCACAGAAAGACCACTCCAACAACATCATTCATCAAGGATCTGAAGACACTTCTGGAGCCGCAAACAGTCAACAACACTCGAAATACATGCAAAAATCTTAATATCGTCTGCATACATTAAAAAAGGAACATGTAAAACATGTTTAACTGGGTCAATAAATATATTAAACAGTAATGGACCGAGTATGGAACCCTGCGGCACTCCCGAAGTTACATAATAGGTGTTACATTTGAAGCCCCCAACCTCAACAAATTCATTAGTATTACTTATAAGGTAACTCTGAATAAATAAATAAAGCTGAATCACTAAAGGATTTTTCAATAGAGATCAGGTATATTTGAATAGAAATAAAAACATAGTGTTAGAGGACTTTATTTCATTAATTGTTGTTGCTGTTACTTGGTGAAACTGTTCCATACTAAATGCAGATAAAGAGACTTCTCTGACTTCACAAGTGCTTGTTTCCTTCTCTGTCACTGGTTTCACCTTTTACGAAATCATATAATCGAAATATATAACACCAATATCACTATATTTATGAACAGAAGATATGATCCAAGCAACATTTAAAGTCAAATCGCCCTAACAATAGATCGGCGACGAAATCACCACAGGCCATTTTCAAGTAAAATTTAAGTGTATTTTACCAATGTGGGGAATCGGCACTGGTCTGGTGGCCTAAGGTGACACAATCCAGTGCCAAACAAAAACTAGGCAAGATCCAAAGGATGGCTTGCCTAGGCATCACAGGGACCATGTCTTCAACCCCAACAGCCGCCATGGAGGTGTTGCTGGATCTGTGTCTTCAGATCCTTGATGAATGATGTTGTCGGAGTGGTCTTTCTGTGAATGTTTCCAAGTGTTGTGTGATGTCCTTTACTCGAAATAAGCACGCAATCACTTTCGGGTACAATATAAGAGGGCTTCCCCCCTACACTTAGTTATTATGGGGGAAGCCAGGCTAGGACTATACAGACTAGCCTGGAATGGTAGACTAAAGATCAACCCAGGCTTCAGCGGGCACAGCAAAATTCAGGAGATCGTGCTTGAAATGAGGTCAGACTTCGTGAGCCCACGAATGTGCAGGGCAAACAACTTTACAGTGAAAATCCCCGACCGCGAGGCATGGCGGGAGGAGACGCCGGGCATACCACGCGACGCGCTCGTCTGGTTCACGGACGGATCCGGCGGGGAGCGTGGGACGGGGGCAGGTGTTTACTCGGATGGACCAAGGGTAAGTCATAGTATTTCCCTCGAGGCCCATGCAACGGTGTTTCAGGCCGAAATGTACGCCATCCTGCACTGTGTGTGGGAGAACAAGAGGAGAGGCTACACCAACAAGCGGATCCTCATAGCCACAGACAGCCAGGCAGCCCCTAAGGCACTAAGTAGCCCACGGGTAAATTCCTGGCTGGTGAGTGAGTGCCAAGACGAGACGAGCGACCTGGCTGGGCAGAATGAGGTGACCCTCATCTGGGTGCCGGGTCACTCGGGGCGTCAAAGGCAATGAAGAAGCTGATAGTCTCGCGAAGAGAGGGTCAGCAGAACCATTTATGGGACCAGAACCGGCTCTGGGTGTGACAAAGAGCACTGCCAGGGGAGCCATTAAGTCCTGGGTCAGAAACCAACACAAGGTGTACTGGGCGGACTGTCCAGGGCACAGACATGGGAAGTCAATAATTGACGGACCCAGTTCAAAGAGAGCTGTGGAGCTGCTAAATCTTAGCAGAGGACAGCTCAGAAACACAACAGATCTCTTGACGGGACACATGGCCGTCAAGAAACACCTGCATAAAATGGGGCGGTTCGAAGGGGACCTCGCATGCAGACTCTGCGGCGAGGGGGAGGAATCTGCCCAGCACATCTTGTGCGAGTATAAAGCTCTGGACCGCAAAAGACAATTGATCTACGGTCAGTCTAGACCGGAGACAGAGCAATATAAAACTTCACCCTACCAATCGCTGCGCAGACTAGTTCAAGGCACAGTGATTTTGGAATGGGTGGAGTAAGACTAAGGGTATGCACAATCAACCAAAGGTTGCAGTGCTATCGGGGCGGCAAGGCCGCGGACGAGCCCTGAGGGAAAATAAATGTGGGGAATCAACTAAAAGTATTAGGGAAGTCGATAATAGGTCTAGCAAGGCATTTTGGACAAAGGGTTCTAGTTATATTTAGGGCATTTTCATTCTACACTGGACCAATGGACGTAATTTATTGGTAAATATGTGCAACGTTTGACTTGAATCCGACATCTGGGCGCAAGTGCCGTGACGTTCTTAACAACAAACTGCGCATGTGACACTATTCTGTAGGATCTGTGGTTATGTGTGTATTAACAAACAGTAAATATTAGCAACTAGATATCCCCATCTTTGTTAAAAAATAACAACAGGTTGAATGATCAAAGATACTTTAAATGTTTGGATCAATGATAAAGGTAATTCGCACTGTATAAAGGAAAAAACCACTGGGGGTGTGTTTTTTTCTGTTAACATGATTATGATACTTTGATATAATTCTCTGTAAAAAGTAAAAATGTTTTTTCGAATTAGAATTTAATTAAAATAGATTTTTAAATGGCTTTTAATTTTCCAATGTAATCAAGATGGATACATAGTTTAATATGGCTGGCTTTGTAACATTACTGACTGAAAGTTAATTTTGTTCTATGTTTTTTTACCTATAAGTCACAATTCCCAATGACAAGGCAAACTAACCAAACTTTGAAGGCATTTTGTCCTATTATAGGAATTTCAATTATATGGTAAACGAATTTAGTTTACATTTATTAGCAACCATAAATTGCCATGTATCGAAATATATATATATATATATATATATATATATATATATATATATATATATATATATATATATATATATATATATATATATACAGGGTGGTCCGTAATTGTATGTCGTAAAGTGCATCACGGTAATAAGCATGAAAAAATATTAAACTTTTCTTAATGCACTTTTAATCAGTTCGGCCTCGTTCCAGAGATATGGCACTGGAAAATCCTTAAGAAAAATTAGAAATTTTATGATTAATTCTGAAATGGTTCTGAATAAGAACTTGAAATCTGCAGGTGTATTACAGGTCACTAGAAGACTCAATTTAATAGTATTTTCAAAAAAATAAAACGCCCTGCGGCGTAGTAATAGGGATTGTGATATCATCTTCAGATCAAAAAAATTATAAATTGTGACTAGCCTGTATATTTTTGAAATAAGTAGTCTATTGGCTACAAAAAAGGCCTCTTGTGATTTTTTTGTATGAAGTATAATTTTCAAGATAACTGCAGTTTACGGTATCTCTGCAATTTCTTCCCGATAAGGGAGCGGAACATTTCAAATGAAATAATATAATCCTCAAACTATTACCTATTAATAAATGTATTGACAAAATTGGTTACAAACAAGCTTACGATGATAACACTACAAATCACAATAAATGTTGAAAATGTTCGCCATGTAGACAAGCTTCTGCTCGCCTTCTCCAGTTCCATCTTATTCTTTGAAATATCAAGGGGGTATTTCTAATAGATTCAAATGCTTCATAAATTTTTTGCCAAATATCTTCTCTACTATATGATTCGGTGGCATAAACTAAGGTTTTAGCATATCCCCATATGCAAAAATCAATATGAGTTAGGTCTGAGGAGCTAGACGGCCAGTGAACAGGTCCACGATTACCTATCCACCGATTTTTGAACATGGTTTTTAAGCACTCTCTTACTACCCTGGCATTGTGGGCTGGATGGCCATCTTGTAAATACCACATTTGCATTCTTATATTTAGCGGAATATTTTCAAGAATTTGTGGTAAAGTTTCTTGAAGAAATTCGTGGTACATTGAGGCATTCGCCCTATTAGGTCACTCAATGGATCCTAATAGATAATCGCCCACAACACCAGCCCACACATTATTGAAAATCTACGCTGATGATGAACTTGTAAAAATTTATTTGGATTTTGCACCGACCATACATGTTCATTGTGCATATTAAACATGCCGTTGTTGGTGAACATAGCTTCATCAGTCGATAATACAGTGTTAATAAAGAAGTCATTTTCATTAAACTTTTGAAGAAACCATCTGGAAAAGTTTAGTCTTGCAACATTACCTTCATGTAATGCCTGGACTGGTTGGATGTGAAACGGTCATAAGTGGTGCTCTCTTAGTATACATAGAACACTTTGGCGAGATATTTGGCCAACAATATTACTCACTCGTCTGGAGCTGACTCTAGGATTATTTTCAATGAGGTTCAAAACTTGTTCTTTCCTTCTAGTTCGTCATCGTCCGGCATTACTAGTTTGTTTTGCAATCCCATTTTCATGGAAACATCTATCTGGTTGATGTATTTTATAGAATAAATACGTTTTGCTTCTTCACCATTTCCATGAGCTTGACCCAAACACAAATGCATGTCTGCTAATTCGATGGATGTGAAATTATTTATATTGTCAAATTAATAATAACGAGCACTTCAAATAATACTATTGTTGAAGCTTCATTATAACAAAAACCATAAAATAGTTTACCTATCATAACATTTAATTTTTCATATTTAACACCCGCCTACTAACAAATTTGTGGCAATAGTATTTCGTTACTTTATCGGGAAGAAATTGCACACATACTAGACGGAGAGCCAGAGGTAAAAAATTTCTCTGAATTTACAAAAGCTGATTTTTTGATAGTTAATTAGGTATGCTGTGCACGTACACATATTCTGGTCAGTCAAGCGAATCTTAGAACAGGTGTCACAGGTGCGCCAACAGAGATGTCGTTTTTACCAGGGTAATTAAATGAATTTACAAAAGCTGATAATTGTTATACAGATTCTATATTGGATAACAATAAAAGTTATGTCAGTCAGTCAGTTGCATACGGGAACAGAGCTGGTCAGTCAGTTCAAATGTGTGTATAAAAAATAAATAATGTGCAATTTATTTACAAAACTTGGAAATTTTTTGTGGGTATATATTGATCTGTTAAACATTAAAAAAAATAGTCAGTCCACTGTTCTGTAGAAAAAAAATTTCGTGCGCACCGGCGGCGTTACAGGCTCCCATTATCGATCGCGTCTTCAACTGCTCTCCTGTAGCACAAAAACCGTTAAATTTTGGCCTTCGATGGTGGGGCAAATGTCCTCTCTCCTTCAATGTCACCCAGGTAATAAAGGGAAGGTACATGAATCCTAGCTATTGTGTATGAAAATTTGGGTTCTTATTTACGCTGTGCGCTTTTTAGTATAATCTTCCAAATATATTTGCATAAAATTTTATTTATAAAGACATTAATATATTAAATAAAGAAGTAAATTGTCTGTTAACGTTATTAATATACTTATATGTTTGAATAAAACAATAAATTACTAATTTATAATTACAACTTATAATTTCACATAGTTGTCTGATATTTTAAATAATAATAATGGGAGGAGAAGAGCGAGCATTCCGCCTGTAACGCCGCCGGCGCGCAAGAAATTTTTATATCTTTTTTCGCTGAGTGACGAACGTTGTTCTACAAAACACTTGACTGACTTTTTTTTAATGTTTAATAGATCAATATATACCCACAAAAAAAATTCCAAGCTTTGTAAATACATTGCACATTATTCATTTTTCATACACACATTCGAACTGACTGACCAGCTCTGTTCCCGTATGCAGCTGACTGACTAACATAACTTTTATTGTTATCCAATATAGAATCTGTATAACAATTATCAGCTTTTTTGTAAATTCATTTTATTACCCCGGTAAAAACGACATTTTGTTGGCGCACCTGTGGCACCTGTTCTAAGATTCGCTTGATAGACCAGAATATGTTTACGTGCACAGCGTACCTAATTAACTATCAAAAAATCAGCTTTTGTAAATTCAGAGAATTTTTTCACCTCTGGCTCTTAGACTATACGGTAAACTGCAGTTATCTCGAAAATTACACCTCATACAAAAAAATAACAAGAGACCCTTTTTGTATCCAATAGACTACTCATTGCAAATGACTCACATAATACGTTTGCACAAAAAACGGCCGGTTTAAAGTAGATATAGTATACAATTGGAGTACATTAAAAACATGGCTAAATATAATGGAGATTCGGATTGCTTAGTGTAAAAATTAATTAATAGACACACAACAAAGAAAACGTTGGCGAAATGCACGACATCCAGGAAGAATAAAATAAAGGAAAAATGTGTTTGCCTACCTTTTGAACCACGCATCACAAAGGCCTCGAGAGCATTTTTAAGAAAGCCGTTTTGCAGCGAACTTTTTTGACAAAAAATTATTTAAGAAATTTGTTAGGTAATACAAAAGATAAAGATAAAGCCACTGAAATGTCGGATACCTATGAGGTAGGTTGTAAACAATGTAATCTTAAACACGTTGGGCAGACTAAGAGAACCACTGAGACTAGTTTCCTTGAACATATGGCACATTTGAGATACGGTAGTGTAGACAAGTCATGCTTGGCACAACATATTTGGGATAATAACCACCACATAGATAAAGAAAATCTGAAACTTGTCAAAAATGTTAGAGAGCCAGTCAAGTTAGATGTGTACGAAAGTATTTATATTTCTAAGGCAATAAAAAACAAAAGTTCCTTAAACCGAGAGCTTCTACTGATTTATAGTCCTTTGTTTGCCCTCTGTCTCTAATACAGATAAAATATTCCGAAACTTGGCAGGTAAAGTTATAAAGGAAGTTCAAAAACCTCGTCCGGTAAAAAAAAATACAATACACAGAAAATTTGCCTATTTATTCTCCCTCTCGGTATCGGTCTTTACCTAAAACTCAGTAAGGTGATATTTAGTAGTAATTAGTTTAGAATTTTTCATCCTCTGATGATGCTAACCTGGTTAGTGAAACGATTGTCAGGTCTTTAAAAATATGTGTTGTGGTGATAATGTCAAGAATGAGTATATTAAAAGGTAATAATATACTAGGCCCACCTGTGAATCTGAAACGTGATCACCATCTGAAAACAGCTTCTTTTGGAGTCCAGATTGCCAGTCAGCATCTCTTAATGGTGATGGTTCATTCTGCATTGGAAAAGGAGAAATTTGTGGTGAATTCCGTAGAAACTGAAAATAATTGAAAGAAAGTTAATTTCAGTGTTGTTTATTAAAAAAGATATTCCAACCTTTGATCCAGAATTGAGACTCTGGAGACCAGTCATGTAGGAAACTGGAGTCAGGAAAAAACCCAAATCGGATTTCTGTTGAGTCTGTCGCTGTGGAGTTTTTAAAGGCGGATTCTGATGAGGAGGTAACATATCTTCATCTTCGGCTAGGAAATAATTTTGGCATTAACTGACAGTAAATAAATAACATTTAAGTGAACAACCTCGATAAAGATTGAGTTATATGTTATAAGATATCACTCATCAAAAGAAATACAGGGTGGCGCATTGAAAACAAAACAGACAGATTTGCGTCCAGATAATATTTTTTTTAAGAAACGCTGAAACACGTCAATTTTAATATTGAGGGGGACATGTTTTGACATAAAACTCAACTTTGTCACATCAACCCCTTAAGGATGGTGATAACAATCCTTATATTTTAAATAGGGAACATGGGTCGACTGTTACATCATTTGAAAGCTCTTTCTTGTCTGAATTCAGCACACTAATTTTTTTGGAAGTTTTATCAACTCATTTAAAAATTATTCACAGCTGGAGAACGTATTTCATTCATTGTGATAAGAAATGCACTAATTAGTCAATTTTTCGTTAAAAAAAAAACTAAAAAACAAACCCAAACGTTCAAAAATGTTTATTCAGTTAAGTAAGTGTTCAAACTGTTGACCACCAGCTTCCATACAAAAGTACAAATTTTGTTCAAAACGAGCTCTGACAGTCTGGAGCATTTGTGGAGTTATTAGACGGAATTCTGCAATAATGCGTTGTCGTAATTCTTCCAGACTCCGGTCCTGTTGCGTAAATTCTACTCTTTAAATGGCTGCATAGAAAGAAGTCTAAAGGAGTTAAATCCGGTGATCCAGCGGGCCACTCAATAGCACCTCTACGCCCAATCCATTGTCCTGGAAACTCTCTGTTCAAAAACTCCCTAACACGTTGTGAAAAATGCGCCGGAGCTCCATCTTGTTGAAACACTAATTGATTTTCTTGATAGCGATCATCATTTTCAACAATGTCAATTAGTAGAGGGTAAACGATATCTTCTAGTAACTCCAAATACGTTTCGCCATTCAAATTGCCATCAAGAAAAATTGGTCCGATTAAACGGTCTCCAAAAATGCCAGTCCAGACATTCAATTTCTGTGGAGTTTAAGTGTGGACTTCGTGAAAATTTCTTGGATTATCATCTGCCCAATAACGATAATTATGACGATTGACTGTAGAGTTTAATAAAAACGTACACTCGTCTGAAAAACAGATATTGAACAGAAAGTTCCCATTATCAGCTATTCGTGCAGTCATAACTTCACAAAACTCCAGCCGCCAATCAAAATCATCTTCATTCAGTTGTTGTACAAGATGAATTTTATACGGGTGAAATTTATGATGCTTTAATATTCGCTGAATAGTTCTTCTTTTGATGTTTGAAACAGTGGCCAATTTTCTCATGCTCAAAGTTGGGTCTGCAGGAACTTGTCCTAAAACTTCAATCTCAGTGGTCTCATTTCTAACTGGAAATTCACGTTCAGGATTCCGTTTTTTGTTGGCTACTGAACCACTTTGTCAAAACTTTGCAACTAACTCCAAAATGTATTTTCTGTTAACATGTCTGTTCGGATGTCGTTCATTAAACAAATTTGCGGTACGGTTGGCACAGTCATCGTTTTTGAAAAAAGAGTAATTATTTCAACTCTTTCTTCTACAGAATACATCATTGTGAAATTACTTTTCGGTAGTACTAACAAGTATCAAACCGACCGATAAACTGGAATAATAAACCGCATTTCTCTCATTCCGATAAGAAATGTTCTGATAGTCAATTTTTTGTTTACAAACCAATAAAACATTGACTATCAGCACATTTCTTACCGGAATGAGTGAAATCCGTTTTTGCATTTTCAACTGTGAATAATTTTTAAACGAGTTGATAAAACTTACAAAAAAATTTGTGTGCTGAATTCAGAAAAGAAAGAGTTTCAAATGATGCAACACACGACCCATGTTCCCTTTTTAAAATATAAGGATTGTTATCACCATCCTTAAGGGGTTGATGTGACAAAGTTGAGTTTTATGTCAAAACATGTCCCCCTCAATATTAAAATCGACGTGTTTCAGCGTTTCTTAAAAAAAAAAAATTCTCTGGACGCAAATCGGCCTGTTTCGTTTTCAATGCGCCACCCTATACTACTTACTACTTCCTTGTGAATTTTCATTTTCTTTTCTATTAACGACAGTTTCTGATGCATTCTGACAAACTGCTTTAGTGGATTCTACTGAATCATTGCTACTTTCGTCATCAGAATCATCTGTAAAAGGTCTGATGATTCGCTTCAAAGTTCTATTTTTGGGAGAAGTTTCATCAATGTTTTGATTATTTTCAGAAACATTGTCTGTTTCATTTGTTTTTTTGTGCAAGTCCATTTCCATTTCTTCACAATCATCATTGTCAAAATCACTGGCATCATCTTCAACTTCATTTTCTGGATTTTCTTCATCGTCATTTTTTCCAGTATCTTCTCCTTCATCGTCTAACTCACTTTCTTCCGCCTAATGGAAATAAAATGGTAGTTTAATAAATCAATTTAAAGTTGCAATCATCTATACTCAAACTATAAAATTTTACATTTGTACATTTTTTTTACACTTAAATATGTTATATCAATTATTCACAAACCTATGTAGAAAAATTAACAAAATAATACCTTCACACTTCCTGAAAAGAAACAAACAAAAATGTATTATAGAAAATCTTACTTCTTCTTCAACAAATTGAGAAGTTTTCTTCGGCTTATCACTTTTGGCATACTCATCTTCATCTATTTCTTCCTCCTCCTCTTCTTCTAAGCTTGCATCAGTCAACTCTGCTTCTTCCTCATCATCCAGAATGTCATCTTCAGGAGTACAATCAGTTGTTTCATCTAAATACAAAGAAAACCCATTGAAGCATAAATTAAACCACTATATTGAATATCTTGTGTAACTGCTAATGCACTAAGTGAAGATTGGAACCTGTGATGAGCACTGATAAGTACACTTGGAGAACCCAAATCACCACAACATATTTTAAAAGACCTGACGATCGTTTCACTAACCAAGTTAGCGTCATCAGAGGATGAAACATTCTTAATCCTCTGATGACGCTAACTTGGTTAGTGAAACGATCGTCAGGTCTTTTAAAATATGTTGTGGTGATTTGGGTTCTCCAAGTATACTTGCTAATGCACTAATTATTTTTAATGAATTTTCTTTAAAAAATTCACTAATGAGGATTTTTATATGTTTATGTATATATATATATATATATATACATGTATTTACTTAAAAAATTCTGGAAAAGCTATCAGTTGCAAAATAAAAACTCTTTATTAAATGCCGAGCTTTCGGAATAGTTTATTCCATTCTCAAGGCTACAACATGGAAAGAAAAAAGTTTACAATTTACGTAGGAAAAATGGAAAGGCTTAAAATACTTACATATAACACGAGTTTTACTTTAACTAATTACGGAATCACAAACATGAAAAAAACAACCTTTTTGTAAATTTGACTGACATTTTCAGTAAACTCAAAAGTAAGGATGAAATTTCCATAGTGTCTGGAGTGGTATATTGTATTCCCTGTAGTAATTGTAGTTTAAAATACATTGGCCAAACAAGCAGAGTCCTTAAAGATAGGTTAACACAGAACAAAAGTGACATATGTTTACAAAAAAGAACTTGCGCTCTGTCTGAACATAATCTCGACACTGGCCACAATATAAATTTTAATAACGTTTCTATTTTACACTGTGAAACCTTAAATAATAAAATAATGTGTTTAGAAGATTTTGAAATTACTTTTAACGACAATTTAATAAACTTAAAGAAAGATAATAATTTTAGAAATCACTACCCCTATTTGTATTTCCTAGACAAAAACAAAAAACAAATTCAAACACACAATAGTTAGCTGCATATGTCAATGTGACAGTTTTCGACTTCAGTCAAATTTATAAAAAGGTTGTTTTTTTCATGTTTGCTTTTCCGTAATTAGTTAAAGTCAAACTCGCGTTATATGTAGGTATTTTAAACCTTTCTATTTTTCCTATGTAAATTGTAAACTTTTTTCTTTTCATGTTATAGCCCTCAGAATGGAATAAACTATTCCGAAAGCTCGGCATTTCATAAATAATTTTTATTTTGCAACTGACGGCTTTCCCACAAATTTTTCAAGTAACTAACAATATTACTGTCACAAAAGGTGAATACTATATATATATATATATATATATATATATATATATATATATATATATATATATATATATATATATATATATATATATATATATATATATATATATATATATATATATATATATATCAGAATGGAATAAACTATTCCGAAAGCTCGGCATTTCATAAATAATTTTTATTTTGCAACTGACGGCTTTCCCACAAATTTTTCAAGTAACTAACAATATTACTGTCACAAAAGGTGAATACTATATATATATATATATATATATATATATATATATATATATATATATATATATATATATATATATATATATATATATATATATATATATATATATATATATATATATATATATATATATATATATATATATATATATATATATATATATATATATAGTATTCACCTTTTGTGACAGTAATATTGTTAGTTACTTGAAAAATTTGTGGGAAAGCCGTCAGTTGCAAAATAAAAATTATTTATGAAATGCCGAGCTTTCGGAATAGTTTATTCCATTCTGAGGGCTATAACATGAAAAGAAAAAAGTTTACAATATATATATATATATATATATATATATATATATATATATATATATATATATATATATATATATATATATATATATATATATATATAAGTCGGCTCAGGTTTCCCCGGAAAATTTTCTGTTTTCTTTCAAAAACAATTTTTGTATCTGGAGATAACAAAGTAAGGGGAACCAAATTTGATTTGAGGATTTATATCATTATAGGTAAATTATAAAAAATTTAGCTCTGTAGGTTGACACACAAAAAAGTTATAGGCATTTAAATAAAAACAAATTGGGGTTTTCCTCAAAACATCAAAGTCACGATTTAAAATGTCAAAATTGGCAACATTTAGGCAAAGAACCTGAAATTAATACGAGCTATTAAAGCAAAATGTCTCAAGAAGTATGCTTTACAAAGCCCCAAGTCTTAGCTTCAACCGTCATTGTCCTTCATTTTACTAAAATATTTACAGAAAATTCATTTCAAATAGACCCTTTCTCTGATGATTTGGCAGTAGTCTTAGCTATAGAGTTTATCGTTTAATGGTATATAATTTTTGTCGAATTTTTGTAAAAAATCAATAAAGTTCAATATATCTGTTATTATACAAGATACGAAAAAAATTATATACATTAATTATAGGGTGTCTTGAGCTACATCTTAAAAAAATATTTCTAAAATCACAGGATGGCCCCTAAGTCGTTGTTGAAACAAATTTTCTTTTTTTTTTTTTAATCGAACACGCCTTATGTTATTGCATTTTGGCATTTTTCATCGAAATATAATGCATGTTTGTAAGAAAAGAAATTCGGGACGCAGCAAGTGCGTTATGGTAGCGAATTTTCATTAAATGCTTCAAATTTGAATAGCTCAATTTCCTATTAACTTATAAGGTTGGCCAAGAAACCAGTTTTTTCAGGAAAACTTAAGTTTACATTCGGAAATTTTTGTACATTTTTAAATAATAAAGTTATATTGATGAAACATGCCACATTGTTATATATATAGGTTATACTGGTAACCAAGTTTGATGCCTGCTTTCTTTAAAAAAAAACACACATATTTGCTATTAAAAACATTTTTATGAAAATTCACTACCATAACGCACTTGCTGCAACCAGACTTTTTTCTTTTGTATTGGTGGACATATGAAACATGTGAAAAAAGATTGTTTTTAATCTTATCATATATTTTTTATTTTATTTTAACATATATCCAAAGTAATTTGGCTAAAGGTAACCAGTCCCAGAGGCTGGCTACCTTTAACCAAATACTTTATAATGACAATACAGGACACTCCGGCTGATTTCGTGTTTCAAGAATATCAGCGCCCCTAGCGGATAGTACTGACGTTATGTCGTTCGAGAACGTGTAACACTAGCAATTGCTGGTGTTTAACTGTATATAATCAAGTTTCAGCTGTGTTTTTTACAATAAATGTTAGTGGTTGGGTGTGTGTATTCTATAATTGTTCGAATTATAACGTGCTAAATCTATCAAAGACATTTCATAGGTTTCCAAAGGATAGCGAAACGTGAATATGATTTTTTGTGTTTTCTTATGTTACCAGCGAACTTTTTTACAAATTCACCTAATAACTAATATTAAACAATAGCTATAACATGGATTAACGATAATTTTGTATTATAGATGCAAGAAAAGGGTACTGTTATTAAAAAGAACTGATTTGGATATAGTATTGAAGACACAAGGTGCATTTTACATTTCGATGTCACTTCCAAAAGAATTGATTTGTTGAAGCAGAAGACAAATTCAGAATCACTTTTATGCCAATATGTTCGCAGATGATAATTTATTGTGTAATATTTACCACCATCATGTACCTATTTATAGATAAACTTCGTAAACGGATGGTTGAAAGGCTTCAATCATAACTTGTCTTCCAGTGCATAAAAAAAAGAAATATGAAGGCAAAAAAAGTTTTGCAGTAATAATAAATGATATGAGAAAACTGTTTTTCTATCTTCTTCTGTGTCCTTTTTATTTCAGTATGGCATAAATTGTCACATTTTTTCACATTTAAAATTATTTTACTTGGTGACAAGTCTTTAAAGAGACAAGTAGAAATAGCAGATTCAGCCCTATAATAGATTTATTCACGGAAGTAAGAGTTAGTCTCACCTTTAATCTGCACAATTTCTTAATTATGTACTAAGTATATCAGTTACATATTTTAAAATATTAGATTAATAAGATAGTTTTCATGTAGAGATATAGCAAATTGAGTACTGTGCTACCATTTATACCTAGAACAATTATTTATAGGTAAGTACAGATTGTAACTTAATATCCTCAGAAACAACTTTCAGTATATTCCTATACCTACCCTTGAAATAGTAGTTTAACGACGGTTTCAAGGTAGTACTTTAAATTATGATGAAATAAGATTATGGGTAAGAGAAATTTGCAGAATTATTCATGCTGAATTCATTTAGGTTTCAAGCTGATTGTTGATACAAATTGTATTTATAACTATATAATCAGACAATTTTCACTGTTTTGTCATGTACAAGTTTTTATATTAATCTATAATAAACCAATTGTCTAAATTAAGAACATGCAGGTAAATATACAATTCAAATTACTCGCACAGTTGTCAGTACTTCACGCGAGGTGGCGCTAGTGTACTTGTCACAAATATCACCAATGCTTAAGCATAGGAGTGTCCCGTATTGTCATTATATAGTATTTGCTTTAACCGAATTACTTTAGATGTAGTTTGATTATTTCTACATGTATGTCTGTTTTATTTTTGTATCGTGTCATTTTATATTTATTTATGTACTGTAGTTTATTATGTATGTATATGTACTGACATATCCAATAACTTTTTATTGACAATGAACTAATTAATGAATATTATTATCATAACATTATTTTGTACCCTCGTGGCGCAGGTGGCTAGGTGCCAGCCTGCTAAGCGAGAGGTCCCAGGTTCGATTCCCGGGCGAGCCAATTTGACTCTGTCTGGAAAATTTTAAAAAATATTGAATGATGGGAAAGAATGTGCTAATGGCCTGAGATGCCGCAGCCAATAAGATTAAATAAAAAAAATAAAAAAATACCTGAATTATCTTCTTTGTCAGCCACTAAACTAGACTGGCACTTTTTCTTCATCCATTGCTCAGAACGTTTCTGCGCCATCTGCAGCTGAAGTTCTTCCTTGAGTTTCTTCAACTTTGCACCTGGCTTCTCTTCTATAGCAAGTGGTTCATCTTCATCCACAGTCATGTCGACAGTTTCCTTGTGTACCTCTCCACCAATCACATTCACCACACTGTCAAGAACAGTATAGGAAATAAATGTACATATTATGCTTCATATGAAAATAAAATTTTAAATATGCACAAGACAAATAAATATATATTTTTAAGAAATCAGCTGAAGAGACAGCTTGGCATGATGATTGTCGTGAGACAGTACTCCACCAATCAGGTGGAGATGAAGAACTGCTTCGGAAAAATGGCAGTGCAAGGTCAAGAAGTCAGAGAAGAGGTGCACCAAGATGAAGCTCACAGGATGTGACCCTGAACACAGGAAGACTGGCAAGAGGATGCTGATGTGTATCCAGTGCAGGTGCGGCTCCTCAATAAGTGCGCCCGTGCGCGCGCACTGCCGCCTGCCGTGGAAAAAATAATATTTTTGCTATGCTATATTTGAATAAATTTTTATTTACTTTTTTACCTCCTGCATTCAACAAACAAAATTAGTATATCGAGGTTCGCAGAGTCGGCAGCCATTAATACCGAATACAGAATCAAAATAAGTAGTGTTAATCGTTGCAGACATTATATACATCCATATCCATATAAAGCACTCGGGCGGCGGTGTGTACTTTTCGGCGCTCTCGTGAAATGCGATACATCAGTGCGAAATGATGATCTTTGTCGAAAACGACTGAATAAGCAATCTCTTGTGCGCTATAAAATTACACACTAACAGTTTATAGCGGACTTTTGGCAGAGCGTGTGTACCTACTACTACTACCTAGTAATTTTCGTCTTCGCGTCGGATTGATTTTTAATTAGATCATTTCGTTGTTGTTTCAATGTTCTAACAAGACAATTATTATTATTATGATGGTTACTACTTCGTGTTGCTTAATAAGTGGACAAAATAATTGTGATACTGTGATTAATTCAGTGGATATTTCAAATTTAAAGTTTAAGGTTAACTTTTTAAGGGACTTTTTAGCTACTATAACGTATAACTAACTAGAAGAAAACTTGGTAAGTAGTTAATAATTATTAAGTTTAGTAAGTAGGTTTCTTTATAATACATTTTCGGGGAAAAATAGGCGAGCCCTTCATTTTTAGTGAATTTTTATTTTGAAAAATTCACTAATAAAAGAGGTATCGATAGAGACTTTGCAAAAAAATTTTCAAACGATCGCGAACTAGGACCCCCAGAACCCATATCCGGGGTCAGTTTCAATTTTTTTATGTTTTATATATATATATATATATATATATATATATATATATATATATATATATATATATATATATATATATATATATATATATATATATATATATATATATATATATATATATATATATATATATATATATATATATATATATATATATATATATATGTATGTATCCAACCGACAACTCAAAAAATAAGCAACTGATTTCGATGAAACTCGGCAAGTGCCTTTCTTTTATTAATGGCTTGGATAAGTTCGTTAGTCAGGAAAATCGTTTTCCAGAAAAATTTTGAGTTTTGTTTAAAAAAAAATCTTTTTCTCCGAAAATTACAAAGATATTTTAATGAAATTTGATGGATATGTTGCCTTGTAAAAGACCTTACTACATACTAAAATTCAACTTTCTACATTTTTAGAAAATTGAGTTATTCAAATTTTGAGTTTTCTTTTGAAAAAAATTGTTTCTCCAAAAATTACAAAGCTATTTTGATGAAATTTGGTGGATATGTTGCCCTGGGTAAGACCCTACTATATAACAAAATTTAACTTTCTAAGTTCGTAGAAACTTGAGTTATTCAAATTTGAAGCATTTAATAAAAATTTACTACCATAACGCACTTGCTGCGTTCCGAACTTTTTTTTTCTTGCGCACCCCCAATGCATTAAGACACGGGCCGCTACTGATCCAGTGTAAGAAACAGGAAGTCCCATATCCAAATTATAATGAGTCATGTCATAAAGATATAGAGCAGAAACCATTGAAATGAAATATATGCCAGGTAAACATCCCCCAACCAGCAGGGATTACCATCATTCCAGCTCGAATTTTCTTCAAAGGACCAGGATGGCACTGGTTACAAAGAACACTAAGTCAACAATTTTTTTAAAAGTCTGGACACAGCAAGTGCGTTATGGTAGTGAATTTTCATTAAATGCTTCAAATTTGTATAACTCAATTCTCTATAAACCTAGAAAGTTGAGTTTTGGTGGAGTAAGGTATTTACGAGGGCAACATGCCAACCAAATTCCATCCAAATAACTTGGTTATTTTTTTGGGATACATTTTTTTTTTCGGAAAAATTAATTTTTTAATTTTTCCAGTCTCACCATCGATACCTTTCTATTAGCGAATTTTTTAAAATAAAAAACGCTTAGAGTTTTATAATAAAAATTCGCTAATAAAAGCAAAACTGAAATGTTTCTTCTTTTTTTATTTCAGCAACACACCACGAGGGCTTACTGCCTAAATACTATCGTACCGTGGGTGTTGACAAGAATGAAAGAGGGAACTTGTTAATTCTGGACTTGAAGGTTTGGAGGTTCGGGGAAGAAGGAAAAACATGTGCCGGCAAGGAATTCCACAACTTGGAAGTCCTCGGCACAAAAGAGCGGGCATAACAAGATGTTTTATGTCTCGTGACCTGGACAGTAAAAGGGTGCATTCGCTCTGTTCCTCTGGTAGATCTGTTGGGGGCAGCAGGTGGAGGAACTATGGAAGAAAGCTCCCGTGAGCAGTGCCCATGCAGATATCTATAAAAGACAGAGAGGTCACCAACGGCACGTCGGTGGGCTAGGGATGGCAGCCTCTGGGTGAGGGTAGGGTCACCGATGAGACATATAGCTCTCTTCTGAATGGAGTCCAGGATAGCGAGTGTAGAAGCGGCAGCAGCACCCCAGATGTGGGAGCAATATTCGAGATTTGGTCATATTTGTGAAGTATATAAGGTATAGAGATTAGCTGGTGAAAAGTATTTGCGAGCCCGGAAGAGGAAACCTAATTTCTTAGCAGCCGCTTCTGCAATTGATGTGACATGTTGGTGGAAATTGAGATTTCGATCCACAGAAATGCCAACAAGTGAAAAGGACTCATTACTTTGAATAACTTGGTTGTTCATTGTGATGGGTCTAGGGCTGGTGTATCTCTTATGAGAAAGAAAGCAAGACTGATTTGGTGGGGTTGAATTGTACAAGATTTCTACTTCCCCAGTCTAATATTTTTTGGAGATCCACGGAGACAGAACCCACCATGAGTGTGTGATCCTCATCTAATTGGGCTAAAGAGACAGGCTTAGAATATTGTATATTTGAGTGAAAGGTGCTGTCATCCGCGTAACTGTGAACTGGGTTGGATGTGCTAGAGAGGAGGTCATTGATGTGGAGAAGAAACAAAGTAGTGGCTAAAGCTGAACCTTGAGGAAATCCTGCATTAATTGGATACAGTTTAGAGAAATAGCCATGCACGACAACAAAAATGCTCCGGTTGGAGAGGAAATTTGCTGTCCAGGTACAGAGTTTTGGTGGTAGGCCATAGGCCGGAAGTTTATTAAGCAGTGCTGTGTGCCAGACGTGGTCGAATGCTTTGGATATGTCTAGAGGGACAATCTGGGATTCACCGTGTAGTTCCATAGACTTGTTCCAAGAATGGGTGACAAAGGAAAGGAGGTCGGCAGTTGATCTCCGCTGACGGAATCCATACTGCCTGTCGTAGATTAGACTGTTTTTCGAGAAATTTTAGTAATTCGGTGTTTATATACTTTTCCATCACTTTAGAGACGACTGAAAGGAGAGAAATAGGCCTGTAGTTGCTAGGAAGCGCTTCGGATCCTTTCTTGGGGACGGGTTGTACTTGAGCAGTTTTCCAATTACTAGGGAATATACCTCTATTGTAAGATGTCTGAAACAGACGAGTCAGGACATGAGCAAGTTCTGGTGCGCATTTTTTGAGAACAATTTCTGGGATCTCGTCAAGGCCAGTGGCTTTCCTGGTATTAAGAGAAGAGAGCATCTTTCGTACCTTTTTAGTTTTGAAAATGATATCAGTCATTTTATGCGCGACATTGGGGACTGTTGGTGGTTGAACATTTAGAGGTGGGTTGAAAGTAGAATTGCTAGCGAACAACGAGGCAAAAAGTTCAGCCTTGCCCAGGGCGGTAGAAACAATTTCATCCCCTGAAACAAGAGGTGGAAATGTGCTCTTGCAGAAATTATTCCCAATAGGTTTAGCAAGAGTCCAGAAGGGTTTGCTGCCGCAGGAGCTTAAGAGGACTTTGTTTTTGATTTGGTTATTAAACGAGTTTTTTTCCTCAGAAAGAATGCAGACATAGCGGTTTCTTGCGTTGTTAAATGCTTGACGGTTTTCTTGACTGGGATTAAATAGAAGTGTTTTGTGAGCTTTGACCTTTTCAAGTCTGGCCTTGTCACAGGATTTAGAGAACCAGGGCTTTTGAGTGGCTGCAGAGGTTTTCTGTGTACGTGGAATAAATAATTCCATGCCAGCTTGGATAATTTCGGTGACGTTTTGTGAGATATCAGAGGGGTCAGGATGAGAGAAGCAGACAGACGCCGATGGAAATGAGGAAAAGTAATCTCGCATTTCGTCCCAGTTCGCGGAGTTTTAGTGCCAAACGATACGTGGGTGTGATGACTGTGTGACCTCGGGTTGCATTGCGCAGGAAGCAGTGACCATGCCGTGGTCTGAGCGACTAAGGGGGCGGTGACTGATATCTTATAGCATTCAAGTTTTGTAGTAAGAAGGAGATCAAAGGTATTTGAGCTGTGTATTGGGATGCGAGGAAAGTAAGTAGGTTGCTGAACCATATTGGCTAAAGAATTGCTGACTGAAAAGGCCTCCGCTGCTCTTCCTTGTGGATCGGTTTTTTAAGATCCTAGCCATTCTTTATTATGGACATTGTGACCTCTCTATTAGCGAATTTTTCTAATGAAAATTCGTTATAAGAGGAAATTAACCAGAAAAAATATTTCCGAAGCAGTCTCAGAATAACCCCAAAAACTTTTAAACCGGCCTCAAAACAAAAGAATGCAGTAATCTAAGAACCATTGAAAACCATGCTAGAAGAGACAGGGACATGAAAATATCTGGATCAAAAAGTCACTACTACAACATAAGAAACATTTTTTAAAAGGCTCTACAAATATCAATTTTGTAAACCCAAACATATATTAATTTGCCCTCTAACATGAGCTGAGATAACCTAACTTGACCTGGCATGACCTAAAACCTAGCCTTCGAAATAACTTCTCTTGAATAATGTCATATGAAAATTATAAAAAATAAATGAAAGTGGTAGAGATGGGCATGTTTTGTGTAACTTACCTAAGATGGACTTTATGTTTCGGAATATTCCTCTTGGCAGTATGTTTGATGAACCTTTCCATCAACTTGCTGACTTCACTTGGCCTCGCTACTCCTTCATCCAGATCGATAACATCGTTTGGACCACCACTGAGACGAGGTTGAGTATTAGCCAACTGTTCCTTCAGCAATTCTAGTCTATTAAGTTTCTTTTGTTTTGACTCTTTTGACACATCTTCGGTGACTTGAAGTGAGTCATTTTGATCAACTTCTGCCAAACAATATCTAGACTTAACCAAAAGGTTTCCATTAGGTGAGTGACTATGTTGATCTTGTATGTCATTAGCTTGCAAATGGTCAGCCTGCATTTCAGTTACATGTTCTTTACTGTCATGTTTTTCATCATCAAGATCGTCTAAATTAAATTCATACTCCATACTTTCTGATTGTGGCTCATTTTGGTTATCTGTTAATCCAGTTTCTTGATCATTCCTGAGAGGTTCTGTTTTATCAAGAGTTTTCAAATTTTCTTTAAAATTGTGCCCTTCATTTTCTTTGAGCAAATTAAAGTCAGTTTGTGCTAATACAGCATTTGGTTTAATTAATTGGTCATCCAGGATAATAACTTTTTGTGGCTTTACTGCATCACTGTTGTTAGATGGGTCTAGTTGTTTGAAGTTAGTTGTGTCTTCTAAATTTTGATATTGTTTTAAGTCACTTTCTTTTTGGTGATCATTTGAGTTTTCATGTTTCTCTGTATTAAGTAAATATTCTTTTATATCATCATTTTGATTACTGCTGAATATTCCATCAGTAGAGGCTAAAGTTTCTGTAGTCTCCATATTCTCTTCTCGACTTTCAACACTGTCTTTATCATCAGCACTTTGTTGGAAACTATTTACATCTAATACTTGATTTTCAGCATTGTCCTGAGAATTTTTAGAGCTAGTAACTTTTTCATTAGCTACTTCAGAGTCATTGTTAGTGGCAAAATCTAAATTCAGTTCTGATATATCATCAGAACTGTCCATTCTTAAAGTTTCTGTGTTATTTTCTTCATAATCTTCATTTAACTGTTCAGTACCTTCAACAGTTTTTGTTACGCCACAACTTTCTGCAGTATTTTCAGCATTTTCCTGCTTTTTCTCCTGTTCTTTTGCTTCACTATCTTTTTGGTCTTTACTACCTTCCTGATATTCTTGGCCCGTGTTATCTTCTTCTTCTGATTCACTTTCAGATTTGAAGAATTCTTTCATTTCTTTCTCTCGTTCTTTGAATTTTTTCCTGTAAATTAGAAGACCGTATCATATACTCACATTAGTAATTTCGGAATATTTTAAACACATATCTTTTCCTTGCATGGTTTATTGAAACAATATGTTGAATACTTACGAAACAAGCTTCAGTTGTTCTTTGGACATCTTAATAGCAACTGCAGGTGGCGTTTTAGGGTCGACTGGTAAAGCAGAAGCGAAACGTTTCCTTTTCTCGAGGAATTCCTTAAGAGTGTATGCTTTGGGCTTGTGATAAGGTAATGAAATGTTAGATTCACGCAACATTCTCATTGATTCTGACTTAATTTCGTGCCTTAGTTTGGCAGCATCTTTACTGGTCATCTGCAATTCCATACTTAATTAATTCAAATAATACACACTTTACAAAAAGTAATACATGGTGATAGAATTATCTTTCTTGTAGCAAATATCAAGACGTATAACATAGTAACAGACAAACGACATTTCTGATGAAAAAGTTTGCCCATTGCAATATCAGTGGATATCAGACAATAAGTATAATATGTTAATCAGTTAACAAACAAAAGCAAAAAATGATGGTATCTAAAAAAAAAAGGAAAGAAGAGTGAAAAGATACAAAATGCAGACCTCATACAATAAAACAATCAAAGAAGATATTTCTGTCACATCACTTTTGTTATTATTATTTTTATTTCAACACACCACGAGGGCTTACAGCCTAAATACTATTGTACCGTGGGTGTCGACAAGGAGGAAAAAGGCAACTTGTTAATTCTGGACTTAAAGGTTTGGAGGTTCGGGGAGAAGGAAAAACATGTGCTGGCAAGAAATTCCACAACTTGGAAGTCCTCGGGACAATAGAGCGGGCATAACAAGATGTTCAATGTCTGGTGACCTGGACAGTAAAAGGGTACATTCGCTCTGTTCCCCTGTTAGATCTGTTGGGGGCAGCAGGTGGAGGAACTATGGAAGAAAGCTCCTCTGAGCAGTGCCCGTGCAGATATCTATAAAAGAGAGAGAGTTTACCAACGGCACGTTGGTGGGCAAGGGATGGCAGCCTTTGGGTGAGGGTAGGGTCACTGATGAGACGTATAGTTCTCTTCTGAATGGAGTCCAGGATAGCGAGTGTAGAAGCGGCAGCAGCACCCCAGATGTGGGAGCAGTTCGAGGTTTGGTCTTATTTGGGAAGTATATAAGGTATAGAGATTAGCTGGTGAAAAGTATTTACGAGCCCGGAAGAGGAAACCTAATTTCTTAACAGCCTATTCTGCAATTGATGTGACATGTTGGTGCCAATTGAGATTTCGATCCACAGAAATGACAACAAGTGAAAAGGACTTGTTACTTTAATAACTTGGTTGTTTATTGTGATTAGTCTAGGGCTGGTGTATCTCTTATGAGAAAGAAAGCAAGACTGTGATTTGGTGGGGTTGAATTGTACAAGATTTCTACTTCTCCAGTCTAATATTTTTTGGAGATCCACGGAGATAGAACCCTCCATGAGTCTGCGATCCTCATCTAATTGGGCTAAAGAGACAGGCTTAGAATATTGTATATTTGAGTGAAGGGTGCTGTCGTCCGCGTAACTGTGAACTGGGTTGGATGTGCTAGCGAAGAGGTCACTGATGTGGACAAGAAACAAAGTAGGGGCTAAAGCTGAACCTTGAGGAACTCCTGCATTAATTGGATAGTTTAGAGGAATGGCCATCCACAACAACAGAAATGCTCCGGTTGGAGTGGAAACTTGCTGTCCACGTACAGAGTTTTGGTGGTAGGCCATAGGCCGGTAGTTTATTAAGCAAAGCTGTGTTCCAGACCTGGTCTAATGCTTTGGATATGTCTAGAGCGACAATCTGGGATTCACCGTGTAGTTCCATAGACTTGTTCCAAGAATGGGTGACAAAGGAAAGGAGGTCGGCAGTTGATCTGCGCTGACGGAATCCATACTGCTTGTCGTGGATTAGACTGTGTTTCTCAAGACATTTTAGTAATTCGGTGTTTATATATTTTTCCATCACTGTAGAGACGACTGAAAGAAGAGAAATAGGCCTGTAGTTGCTAGGAAGCACTTTGGATCCTTTCTTGGGGACGAGTTGTACTCGAGCAGTTTTAGAGTTACTAGGGAATATGCCTCTATTGTAAGATATCTGAAACGACGAGTCAGGACAGGAGCAAGTTCTGGTGCGCATTTTTTGAGAACAATTGCTGGGATCTCGTCAAGGCCACAGGCTTTCCTGGTATTAAGAGAAGAGAGCATCTTTCGTACCTTTTTAGTTTTGAAAATGATATCCGTCATTTGATGCACGACATTAGGGACTTTTGGTGGTTGAACATTTGGAGGTGGGTTGAGAGTAGAATTGCCGGCAAACAACAAGGCAAAAAGTTCAGCCTTGCCCAGGGCGGTAGAAACAATTTCATCCCGAGACAAGAGGTGGGAACGTGCTCTTGCAGAAATTATTCCCAATAGATTTAGCAAGAGTCCAGAAGGGTTTGCTGCCGCTGGAGCTTAAGAGGACTTTGTTTTTGATGTGGTTATTAAACGAGTTTTTTGCCTCAGAAAGAATGTGGTCATAGCGGTTTCTTGCGTCGTTAAATGATTGACGGTTTTCTTGACTGGGATTGTGTAGAAGCTTTTTGTTGCCACAGCATTTAGAGAACCAGGGCTTTTGAGTGGCTGCAGATGTTTTCTGTGTACGTGGAATAAATAATTCCATGCCAGCTTGGATAATTGCGGTGACTTTTTGTGAGATATCAGAGGGGTCAGGATGAGAGAAGCAGACAGACGCTCATGGAAATGAGGAAAAGTAATCTCGCAATTCATCCCAGTTCGCGGAGTTGTAGTGCCAAACGATATGTGGGTGTGATGACTGTGTGACCTCGAGTTGCATTGTGCCGGAAGCAGTGACCATGCCGTGGTCTAAGCGATCCAGGGGGGCGGTGACTGATATCTTATAGCAGTCAGGAATTGTAGTAAGAAGGAGATCTAAGGGATTTGAGGTGTGTGTTGGGATGCGAGGAAAGTAAGTAGGTTGCGGAACCATATTGGCTAAAGAATTGCTGACTGCAAAGGCCTCCGCTGCTCTTCCTTGTGGATCGGTTTTTGAAGATCCTAGCCATTCCTTATTATGGACATTGAAGTCACCAAGAATAGTGAACTCGGAGGAAGGATATTCAGAAATCAGATGGTCGGTCTTTTCAGAAAGGTAGTCAAAGAGCTGGACAAAGTTGTTGTCAGAAGGTGACCGGTAAATGCAACAGATGAATTTAGTTGCAGCCCTGAGAGAGAGAGTTTTATCCATAGTATGTCGTTTCTTCCAGCTTCTAAATTGGGGAGTCTGGTGCAGGGTAGATTGCTACAGACGTACGCGCACACGCCTCCATGCAATCTAAAGGAAGTAAGGAGCTCATACCCCGGGAAATTAAGGTGATTAGTGGCTGTTTTGGCACTGATTGGAGTTTCGGTAAGGAAGAGGAGTTGGGGCCTGTTAGGCTGGAGGAAATGGTGGCCGGAGTTCAGGTTAGAATTTAGGCCACATATATTCGAGGATATGTTAAATCTTGATGATGGCGCCCCCTGTACACCCCTCTCCCGGAGATCCGAATGGAGGGGTATTTTACCCCTATAATCTTTTCTACAAGGAGGAGCCATCATCATTTTTGCTTATAAGGGAAACCGACTCATACACCAGAACCGGAAACGTCTGTTGGGACTTCACCGGCCCCTTGATGCAAGGGGTGGTACCTCCTCGGGCGTGAAAAAAATCCTTTACTATCACGTAAAGGACAATTTCACTACTACCTACCAAAAATATAAAACCTACTATAAAACTCACCTTTTTTGGTTTCGGTTCTTGACCTTTCGACTTCTTTGGTCCCCTATACTGAATTGGCTTCACCAAGTTCTCTTGATCCGATTCATTTCCTTCATTTGCTTCATGATAATTGGTAGCAGTTTCATCTTCAGAACTTTCTGAGTCACATATATTATTCAGTCTGTGTTTCTGCAAAAATATAAACAATTATTAAAGAAACAGAACCTAATTAGGAATATAAAAATATATCAATTTACCTGTGGTATATTGGAATTTTCAGGTAGCAGCTCTCCTTTTTCATTTGTTGTATAAATTACAGCAGCCAAAGTGGCAGTACTTTGTTGTAAATCCTCATTAAAACTTTTATTATGGGGCGTAACAATATCCTCGTCTTCGGAATTATCAGAATTAATCCTATTTTTCTTACTGACAGAAGAACTTTTTTTAGGTTCGTCTTCTTCAGATTCGCTATCTAATAATGTGTATTTGGATTTGCTTTTAATATCAGACTCAATATTACTTTCTTGTTTCGAGTTTGCATGGTTTGTAACTGCGTTTTCTTCTTCAGAATCACTATCTAACAACTTCCTGCTGTGATTTCGATTAAAAGAAACACTTTGATCAACGTTTTGAAAAACTTGATCATTTCCTCTCTGCTCCTCATCTGAACCATCGTCTAATATTTTACTACTGTGTTTTTGATCTGTGGTAATTGATTCATTATCGTTTAACAACTCGGTTTCATTACTTTTTAGAACTATTTCATCTTCAGAATCGCTATCAATAATGGCAATACGCTTTTTGTTAACAGCCTTTTTATATTCAACTGAACTGTTTGATTCCGTTTGTGCTGCCTTTTCTTCATTTAGGCCCATATTAATGTCGGCTTCTTTCTCAACGACTGATTTTATTTCCAAGTGATCCACACTTGAACTTTCTGAGATGTTAACCATTATGTTTTCATTTGGAGCCACTTCCATTGTGATAATAGGGTTCAATTAATTTCCAATTACAGCACGAAGGTTACCAGACCACCCTTATATCCTATTGCACTAGTAATACGTTCTAATTGACATTTAGTTTTCAGTAATTAAAATATGTAAGCTAATGGTAAAATACAATATGTATCAAAAAAGAACAAGCAACCGAAAAAATATTTACAAAATGTATAGTAAAAGTAAAAGTAGACAATCATACAAGTTTTTCCCGGTTAAAAATGACAAATGTCATTTAGGCCAGCTGAACTACCAGTGGAGATGGGTAGTTCACAAACGAACTGGTTAAAAAGAACGATTCTTGTCAAGCAATCAACCAAATAAATGGACTAGTTTGTGACGTTGACACAAAGTAGTTCGCGGAGAGGTACTTCAAAGCTTAAAAATCTTGCTACATTCCACATTCTCGGTGACTCGGTCGCGTAGTGTAACAATTCCATTTCATACATTATTTACTAGTCTAATAAGTAGCCGCATGCGTGACGCCAACGAAATCGTTCGCGAACTAACAAATGTGAAATAAGATAGTTTAGTTGACATTTATGCAAACTAAACGACTGATTAAATGAACATGCTGGTAGTCTACCAGCCTGCCAGAGTACTCAGTATTTTTCATTTTTCATAAAAGATAAAAATGATATATCAATAATAATGATCATTAAAATGTTAAAATAGATATAATACTGTCTATTTTAATGATAATGGCCGAGTTCACAAGGCGCCTTCAGTTGCCAACAGTTGAATAACTTGGGTCAATGTGTGCGATCACGCGTCCTACAGAGTTTCTGCTAGGCTGGAACTCAACTGTTACCAATTTGTCAAAGCGGAAAGACAAACCTTTCTGCTGGAACCTAACTGTTGCCAATTTGTCGAAGCGGAATGGCAGACAAACGTTACAAAATAGTGCTTGAAATCAATTGTGATTTCATCGAACTCCATCAGCTGAAATGCATCTGTAATAAGCAGATAAGCGCTTAAACTCAGCTGTGGGCGCTTGGTTAACTCGGCCAAGTATAGTTAAAATTTGCCAACGACTTCAAAGTCAGAGTAGATATTTTTACTCTGAGGTTTTATATACTAGTTATATACTAGAAAAATACAATTTTGAATTTGTCACAGAATCAGATGCGGAAAGGATACATTGCTGTTTGTTAGTTTGAACACCTATCATAAATAAAAAACCTCTATAGTCTATGGTCAATAGTAAACAAAAAGTAATAATAATGTAAAGGCCAGTTATTGGTAAAGAAGAACGAACGAAGGGGTTGTTCTTCTTCTTCTTTGTTTATAGCGTCTATTTCTACTAACAATTCGCCAGCTCATTAGGGGTAAGGAAGAGGTGATAAGTTATAAAACGAGGGCCTCGCGCCAGTAACTGAGTGCACTCCACCACAGACCAAGTCCTTCGAGTAGTGAAAAACATCACCGAAGGATTCAACAAAAACAAGTCAACTGGTGCAATATTTCTCGACATTGTTCAAGTCTTCGACAGGGTTTGGCATGCGGGCCTCCTAAACAAACTTCGATCATTTAAGTATCATCTCTCCCTGATTCTGCTAATCAGGTCATACCTACAACAGAGGAAGTTCCAGGCCACACATCTGGGAACCAGATCAAGAACCTACTTAGCCACAGCTGGCCTCCCGCATGGTTGTGCTATCTGCTCTCTGCTGTATAATATACTGCTCGCAGACATACCGACACCGCCCCTAAAAGTGACATACGCACTGTACGCAGACTACATTACCATCCTCAACAGCTCCACTCAACCGAGGATAATAACCGAACGCTTACAGACCGCCGTAGACGAGCTGCAACACTGGCATAGGAAATAATGTCTAGCCATAAACCCCGATAAATATTCAGCAGTCATATTTTCCAAGAGGAGACACACGCCTCACAAACACGTATCATTAGACAACAGTCTAATTCCCCGGCACGACTCCGCCAAACACCTCGGGGTTTTCCTCGACAAACGCTAAACGTGGCACACCCATGTCCAACATGCGCGACGGAAAGCTTCGGTGTTCATCTCGAAGTTCTTTCACGTCTTAAGAGAAGCTCTAAACTGCCCATGAACAATAAACTACTTGTGTACAAAGTCATAATTCGGACAGCCTTGACCTATGCATATCCCACATGGCCCACCGCGGCCGACACACACATCAAGGCTCTTTAAATCATCCGGAATATAATTCTAAGAATGGTTACAGGAGCGCCATGGTTTATCAGAAACAGTCAGATTCACTCTGGTCTGGAAATGCCTTCGATACTTGAGTTTATAACTCAACTATCCACCACTCAGTTTGCAAAAGTCGCTTCTCACCCAAATGTTCGAACAGCCCCATTTTATGCAGGTGTTTCTTGAAGGACATGTTTCCCGTCAAGAGTCCTGTTAGGTTTCTGAGCTGTCCTCTGCTAAGATTTAACAGCTCCACAGCTCTCTTTGAACTGGGTTCCTCAATTACTGACTTCCCATGCCTGAGCCCTGGACAGTCTTCCCAGTAACCTTGTGTTCGTTTCTGACCCAGGGCTTAATGGCTCCCCTGGCAGTGCTCTTTGGCACGCCCAGAACCGCTTATGGTCCCATTAATGGTTCTGCTGACCCTCTCTTCGCGAGACTGTCAGATTCCTCATTGCCTTTGACCCCCGAGTAACCCGGCACCCAGATGAGGGTCACCTCATTCTGCCCAGTCATGTCGCTCGTCTCGTCTCGGCATTTACTTACCAACCTGGAATTTACCTGTGAGCTACTTAGGGCCTTAAGGGCTGCCTCGCTGTCTGTGGCTATGAGGATCCGCTTGTTGGTGTAGGCCTTCCTCTTATTCCCTCGCACACAGTGCAAGAACGCGTACATTTCGACCTGAAAGACTGTCGCATGGGCTCCGAGGGAAATACTATGACTTACCCTCGGGCCTTCCGAATAAACACCTGCCCCCGTTCCACGCTCCCCATTGTATCCGTCCGTGAACCAGACGAGCGCGTCCCGTGGTAAGCCCGGCGTCTCACCCCGCCATGCCTCGCGGTCGGGGATTTCCACTGTAAAATTGTTTTCCCTGCAGATTCACGGGCTCGTGAAGTCTGACCTCATTTCAAGCATGGGCTCCTTCACGATCTCCTGAATTTTGCAGTGGCCGCTGCAGCCTGGGTTGATCTTCAGTCTACCATTTCAGGCTAGTCTGTATAGTCCTGGCCTAGCTTCCCCCATGATAACTAAGTGTAGGGGGGCAGATCCAGCAACAGCTCCATGGCAGCTGGTGGGGTTGAAGTCGTAGCCCCTGTGATGCCCAGGCAAGCTATCCTTTGGATCTTGCCTAGTTTTTGTTTGGCACTGGTTTGTGTCACCTTAGGCCACCAAACCGGTGCCGCGTATGTTAACGATGGTCTGACCACCCTTGTGCTATACACACAGTGAGCCATACTAGGTCTTAGTCTCCACGTTTTTCGATATAACCGCCTTGTGACGTCTAGGGTCATAACTGCCTTACGCAGTATTTTTTCAACGTGGCCATTCCAGGTTAGCTTAGAGTCCAATACGACCCCAAGATATTTGACCTCCCTGGCCATTGGGATGTTCCTACCGTATAGAGTGAGAGTTCTGTGGCTCTCCTACTCCCTCCTTCTCGTAAACGGTATGACAATTGCTTTCTCGGGGCTCACCCTGGGCCCTTGGCCAACCGTACACCTTTCCACCACTTTCAGTGTTGTCTGCATGCGCTCCCACACTGACTGTGTAACCTTTCGTCGGACTATGATGACAATGTCATCCGCATAGTACTGTACCTCGTACTCCCCTCCCCGAGAGTCTCCCTAGCAGGCCGTCCACGACTAGGCACCAGAGCAGGGGAGACAGAACGCTCCCCTGCGGACACCCCGCGGCGACCCCGCCAGCAGAGTCCCCCCCGCGAGTGAGGTGAACACCGCCCTGTTCCTGTGCATGGAACCGATCCACCTGCAGCAGGTCTCCTCTATTTCACGCTCCCTAACAGCTGCCAGTACCGATCCGAATGAGGTGTTGCTGGAGGCCCCCTCTATATCTAGGAAGGCCCCCAGCGCCACATCCCTGTTATCCAGCGTATTCTCCAGTTTCAGCACCAGTTGGTGCATTACTTTTTCTGTTGAGCGTCCTGCTCTGTATGCATATTGTCCGCAGTGTAGGGGATATGCTTCCAGTATACGACGCCTAGTGTGCCGGTCGAGCAGTTTTGCCATTGTTTTTAGCAAGAAGGACTTGAGAGTTATTGGTCTCAGGGACTTTTCCTGCTCTGTTGGACGCCCAGGTTTAGGAATGAATACAACCCTGGCCAGTTTCCATGCCCTCGGAATGTACCCCAGAGCCAGGCTGGACCTCATAATGAGGGTAAGCGGCGGCGCCAGTATGTCTATAACCTGTTGGAGTATGATGGGCATTATTTAATCAAATCGCGGGGATTTGAATGGCTTGAAGCTATTAATGGCCTATCTGATTTTGCTCCATGTAACCACCTCTTTACGACTGTCCAGTCTACTCTAGAAGCCCGCCTGTACGGCGCCTCTATTTCTGAGTGTTCCCAGTCCGGAGGTGATTATTATGTTGCAGCCGGGGAAGTGCGTCTGTAGTAAAACTTACATAGTTTCCTCTCCCGAGCTTGTAAAGCCTCTCGTGGATGTTCTAAGGGAGCCTATGTTGGCCTGACTGTCCTTGGACAGGATCTTGTGTAGTCGAGCACTCCTCAAATGTGTTCTCCACTTATTCGCAGTGCCTCCTCCACGACTCCTTCCTGGCGCCCCTCAGTCTTTTGTTATAGCTCGTTAGGTCATTTCTATATCCATCCCATGCTCCCGATCTTTTGGCCGCGTTGAACAGCTTACGAACCTGCGTCCTCCTTTCCCTGAGGTCCTCGTTCCACCACGGGACATTCCTGGTGGACGCCCTCATTTACAGGGGGCAGTTGGCGTTATAGGCCGAGGTGATTGCGTCTCGCACTTGGGCTGCCGCAATCTCGAGGTCTATTGAATTGTCTATGGTACTCTCCCACTTCCACTGCTAGGTCTGCTCTATGTAGGCTTCCCAGTCCGCCTTGCGGGGGTCCCGGTACCATACCGTGTGTCTTTCGACTTGGCGATTTCAAACCGGATGTATCTGTGGTCTGAGCTACTCACTTCCCCAGACACAGCCCAGTTCTTAACAAAGTCGCCCAGAAACTGGGTGGAAACTGTTAGATCTAAAACTTCCTCACGCCGTGTTGTAACGAAAGTTGGTTTATTACTTCTATTCAATATGTCTAAATTAAATTTCATAAAGAATTGTAAAAGTGACTTACCCCTAGAGTTTGTGTCCGCGCTTCCCCACAACTCATGTTGCGCGATCGCATCATCGCATCCATGCCGATGATGGTCTGCCATCCACCTGCTCTGCTATTTGCCATCTACTGCTCCAATTCCTTGGGTGGAGGAGGGTCCGTGCTGTCCACTGGTTGCTTATTTTTGTCATAAGTGCTGCGTGCTGCGGCTAAACCAGCTCATGCATCCACATACGTACTATTGTCCAGCTTTATTTATTATATGATACTTCTCACTTGGTGATTCGAATGTATCTGTTCTTTCATTCGTTGATAATTACTTCGGTTGTAGGAAGTACATACTAATTTCACTGTCGATAGTTATTTGCATTCGATAAACTTGTATAGAATTTTATTCTCATAAGGCAAATACTAATAATTTCACTATCGATATGGATTTTCGTTCATTTAAAATAATGATTAGATAGTTACTATCGATAGTCGATATCGAATAAATCATTCGTTTTCATTCGATACTGCCCATCAATAGGCAGGCAGAGTGTATTGTGTATTAGGAATTAAGAATTATGAACCAAGAATTAAGAGATAAAAGATAAAATGTTTTACATTCAAAAATGCTTATAGAAATTATACAAATTTAACAACTCAAATTTTAACAGAGATAGTTATGGCTTGTAGATTATGCCTCACAGTGTTTGATAATACTTCAGAGTACACTTTATTATGTGAAGAAAACGGGTTTTCAGAAGAGTATCTTCTGATATTAAAAGTTTTACCAGGACTTGTAAGTTACCTCAGAAAAATAGTTTTATTTAATATTTTAAAAATATATTTTACAGGACCTGAGTTTATCAACTAAACCACTCGTTTGTGCCACTTGTTCTGCTACTTTGCGTAATCTTGATGATTTCAAGCAAAAGTGTGTGGAAACAGAAGACAGAATTACGGAATACAAAAACAGATTTATAACGCAGGACTTTGATATAAAGAAATTTGCAGCTTATTACAGAAATGGGAGGTTTTCAGAAAACAACGTACAGTCAGATGTTTGTCGTATATGTTTGTGTTATGTTGAACAAAAGGAAGGGGTCGACTTGGTTAAGGACTTTTCGTGTATGAAATACTTTACTGAATGTATACATGAAGCGGTAAGTTTTTATAAGCATTATGTTCCTGTGTTTTTATTATAAAGTACAAATATAATTTAAGTTAATTCACCGATGTTTTGCACTAGCAATACAGTGAAATTGCTTTTTAAAATTAGTATAGACACCAACTTAATAGAGAAACACACTGTGTAATGAGGTTATACTGGATTTCCAGGTAATCTGAACTCAAACACCACCATCTCTCTTATTTGAACCACCAATATGTTTTTTGATCTGTCTTTATGGAGAATTCTGATCTTGAAGTTGTAGGCTTGAGCTGTTGTTCTGTCATTGTCGAAGCCTATTTGCCTATTTTGTGTTGTATATAAAAATGATGTATGGTCAGTGCTAATGTGGGGTCAGATTTTTTAACTGCTAGGGATGTCCCTCTTGTTTACATGCTACTCAATGTCCCAGAATCCCTTAAAAAAACTATTCCCCTTCTTCCTAACATACACTATGAGGTTTATAATATACACTGGGGGCACTGTCAGAATTCTTAGGTTCTTAAATAAGGGTTTACATGATTCTTTGGTTGCCATATTCATCTTTCTTCTCAGGATCCCCTTCTGGGTCACAAGCTCTCTCTGGCGGTGAACTGATTTTGCCCCCAAAATTATCCCATAATATATTGCAGAGTATACCAATGCAAAATAGCACACCCAGCATTGCTTCAACATCCTGCTTATCTCTCAAGTAATGAAGGAGAAAACAATAAATTCAATTTCTTGGCTAAACTTTCTATCTGTTGCTGACAATCCAGATGCTGCTCCAAGAATACTCCCCGAAAATTGATACTCAGGTTGATGTACTGTTCTTTCCATGGGTTACTTGATTTGCAGCTTCGGAAAGCTTCCCTAGATTAACCCCCGTGACTACCGCTGATGTATCGTTTGCATATTGATAGACACTCCCAATCTCCAGCAGAGTTGAGAGTTCATTGACATAGAGCAAGAAGAGTAACTCCTGAGGAACTACTCTGTTTGTATATGCTCTGATTCCAGTCTACTTTGTGCCCACCACTGGCAATCACAACCACCACCTGCCTTCAATACCACAAATATGATGAGAACAACCCTGCAGTCTTCGATAGATGGAAGTACATCCCCGGGCAACTGTGTATATCCTGTCAAGGCCTCAGTAATATGAGTGGTAGATTTTAAAATAGCATTCTCAGCTGACTGATTAGATAGAAATCCAAACTGATTAGAGTTGAAGGTGTTATTTTGTATGACAAATTTACTAAATCTTTAATACATAATTTTTAAATATCATGGTTTTAATAATTTGTATTTTTTTTTAGGTAATAGAAAAAGGAAGCAAACTGTGTCAACAGTGTGCTAAATCAAGTGAAAGTCTCTATGGGTTTTATCAAATATATATGGAAACTGAATACTTTATAAAACAAAAATTTCAAGAAAATCAAGGTAGCAAACTTGGAGATGAAGAAATTATTGCGATTGCCAAAGATAAACAACAAGGATCTCTAAAGTTTACACAAGTAAAAGTGAAACAAGAACCTCAAGAATATGTAGAGAAAGAGGTTGTTTTAACAGAATGTGATAGTCAAATTAAAATGGAAGACGAAATCAAAATGGAATTAGAAAATATAAATTCGATGATTTCCAATAGCTTAAGTCAAGCAAATACAAGTAAAAAGCACTTTTGTTCTATTTGTTTCACAGGTTATAAAGCAAAACATAATCTGATAGTTCATATAAGAAATCAACACAACGGTAATGTAGACCTTCCATTATATTTTTGTCCAGACTGTGACTTTAATGCAATCAGAAAGCATGCTGTTAAGAGACACATTGAAAGACATCATGGTCAGAAGAACGTACTTTACAAGTGTACCATTTGCAAATATACCACATACATCGAGACAAACTTGAAACAGCACATTTACTGTCGACACAAAAAAGATCGCAAACGTAAACTATACTATTGCAGCTACTGTGAATTCAACACTTATTACACAGATAGCTTGAAAAAACATATGCGAGTCCAGCACATCAAAGGTGACTTACACAAATGCAAGATATGTGGTTTTGAAACGTTCTACAAGAATCATCTGAACACCCACATCGAGACAAAGCACCAGCAAAACACGCTACTCAAGTGTGAACACTGTGAGTACACCACTTACTCCAAAGTAGCGTTTCAATCACATGTCAAATTCAAGCACATCAAACCCGACAATACTCTACGTAAATGTGAGCTGTGCACATTTGAGACGCGATGCAGGAAAAGCTACAGCGACCACATGAGAAGGATGCACTGGAAAAGCCTCAAGAAGACATTTAACTGTGACTTGTGTGAGTATGAGACGGGGTTGAAGTCTGCTCTGGCTGAGCACAGGGAACGTGTTCATAGTGAACTGTATGAGAAACTAAAGTGTCCTATGTGTTCATATAAAACTACTGTGAAAAAGGACTTTGCAGCACATAAAAGACTTCGGCACAAGGATAAAGCTAATATTGTTGAAGTTAAGGTTAAGTCTGAAATTTTAAAAAATGAAGAAGATACAAAGCCACAAGTTACTGTTAAACGTGAGGAAAAAGGTGAAATGAAAGTTAAATTAGAACCCACTGAGGTCAAGCAAGAAGTTTAAGTGAAAGTATGTACAGTGTCATGTCAGTGTCTGTGTAATCCTTTCTGTTGCTAATTACAGTGGACCAGGTTCGACTTAACTTGATACCACCATCTCAGTTAAATTTCTTAGGATGTCTCTTTATTTCAAGTGCCTGCCTGGTGATTTGCTGGTGATATCCCTTTATTCTGGCAAAAATGCCCCGTCTCTCAATTAGGACTCTGATTTTTCAAAATAGCATGCTCAGCAGCACAAACTTTTCAGGTTGCAGTAACTGTAGAGGTTGTAGATGGTCCAGCCTTCTTGTTTTTATGTTTCTTGAGGTTTATCCTATGTATACCTTTCCGCATTTGTGTGGTATTTCTGACGTTTGGAGATGATCCATTGGTGTCTTTACTGATCTAAGCATGGAGCCGATCTTTGGTTGTGAGCGTAAAGACAGTGCCAATGCCCTTCTTTAGTAATTTAGCTATCTTGTCTGTGGTTCTGTATACACACATCGGAAAAGTCTAGCGATATTTTTAAATAATACAAAAGAGGGAACAAATTGATTTTGGAATCGGTGAAATTGCACTGACGGTGTATATATTTAATCAATCACTCAATGTAAAACCATCTGTTAAAAAAAAGTTAAAATGATATCAAAATTGATAAACCCGATATATGATAAAAAGTAAAATTTTCATATGTACCATTGATTTAGTTTCGAATTCATTCATTCTTCTGTTGTTGTTTAGTAGCTGTATTTAAAATATTGTCTTTTACCATGGAACGGCGACATTTGGCTTTAGACAAAATTAATCGAGCGGTAGGCCTTCTTCAAGTGGGCATGCGGCAGAATGAAGTAGCTGATTGGATGGGTGTTTCCCAAAGTGTGATAAGTCGTTTATGGAGGTGTTTTAGGGAAACTGGCAGTCCGGCCAAGCCACATCCAGGACGAGGAAGCTCTACGACGGTAGGTGAGGATAGATTTTTATGTTTAACTGCCAGAAGGCAGCCTACAATTACGGCACCTGAATTGGTTACCACTCTGCAAAGGGCGCATAATATAACCATTAGCCGAGATACTGTAAGAAATCGTCTTCACGAAGCAAATCTCTATAGTAGACGTCCACTCAGATGTCCACCTATTTCCAGAGACAATTGCGCTGCAAGATTGGACTGGTGTCAAAATTATCTGAATTGGACTGCAGATAACTGGGCTACAGTTTTATTCACAGACGAATCTAGGTTTGGATTTCATCCGGATTCTCGTCGAATAAGGGTGTAGAGACGATCTGGAAATGCGGAACGCTTAAGACATATTCAGGAAATATACACATACAGAGGTGGTATAATATAACAGCATGGGGCGAAATAATTATTGGTGGCAGAACCGAAATCGCTTCCTAACAGCTCAGCTCTATCTGGATACCATTCTTCAACCCATCGTGCATCCATTTGCATTCATCTACCTACCTAATTACTTTCCTCGCATCCCAACACACAGCTCAAATCCCTTGGATCTCCTTACTACAAAACCTGAATGCTATAAGACATCAGTTACCGCCCCCCTTGGTCGCTCAGACCATGGCGTGGTCACTGCTTCCGGCGCAATGCAACCCGAGGTCACACAACCATCACACCCACATATTGTTTGGCACTACAACTCCGCGAACTGGGAAGAAATGCGGGATTACTTTTCCTCATTTCCATGGGTGTCTGTCTGCTTCTCTCATCCTGACCCCTCTGATATCTCACAAAACGTCACTGAAATTATCCAAGCTGTCATGGAATTATTTATTCCACGTACACAGAAAACCTCTTCAGCCACTCAGAAGCCCTGGTTCTCTAAATCCTGTGACAAGGCCAGACTTGAAAAGGTCAAAGCTCACAAAACGCTTCTACACAATCCCAGTCAAGAAATCCGTCAAGCATTTAACGACGCAAGAAACCGCTATGTCCGCATTCTTTCTGAGGCAAAAAACTCGTTTAATAACCACATCAAAAACAAAGTCCTCTCAAGCTCCAACCACGGCAGCAAACCCTTCTGGACTCTTGCTAAATCTATTGGGAATAATTTCTGCAAGATCACGTTCCCACCTCTTGTTTCAGGGGATGAAATTGTTTCTACCGCCCTGGGCAAGGATGAACTTTTTGCCTCGTTGTTCGCCAGCAATTCCACTCTCAACCCACCTCCAAATGTTCAACCACCAACAAACCCTAATGTCGCGCATAAAATGACGGATATCATTTTCAAAACTAAAAAGGTACGAAAGATGCTCTCTTCTCTTAATACCAGGAAAGCCTCTGGCTTTGAAGAGATCCCAGCAATTGTTCTCAAAAAATGCGCACCAGAACTTGCTCCTGTCCTGACTCGTCTATTTCAGACATCTTACAATATAGACATATTTCCTAGTAACTGGAAAACTGCTCGAGTACAACCCGTCCCCAAGAAAGGATCTAAAGCACTTCCTAGCAATGACAGGCCTATTTCTCTCCTTTCAGTCGTCTCTAAAGTGATGGAAAAGTATATAAACACAACATAAACACTAAAATTTCTTGAAAAACAGTCTAATCCACGACAGGCAGTATGGATTCCGTCAGCGCAGATCAACTGCCGACCACCTTTGTCACCCATTCTTGGAACAAGTCTATAAAACTACACGATGAATCCCAGATTGTCACTCTAGACATATCCAAAGCATTCGACCAGGTCTGGCACGCAGCACTGCTTAATAAACTTCCGACCTATGGCCTACCACCAAAACTCTGTACCTGGACATCAAATTTTCTCTCCAACTGGATGATTTCTGTTGTTGTTGATGACCATTCCTCTAAACTGTATCCAATTAATGCAGGAGTCCCTCAAGGTTCAACTTTAGCCCCTACTTTGTTTCTTCTCCACATCAATGACCTCCTCTCTAGCACATCCAACCCAGTTCACAGTTTCGCGGACGACAGCTCCCTCCACTCAAATATACAATATTCTAAGCCTGTCACTTTAGCCCAATTAGATGAGGATCGCCAAAAAATATTGGACTCAGGAAGTAGAAATCTTGTACAATTCAACTTCACCAAATCTCAGTCTTGCCTTCTATCTCATAAGAGATACACCAGCCCTAGACCCATCACAATGAACAACCAAGTTATTCATAGTAATGAGTCCTTTTCACTTGTTGGCATTTCTGTGGATCGAAATCTCAATTGGCACCAACATGTCACATCAATTGCAGAAGCGGCTCCCAAGAAATTAGGTTTCCTCTTTCGGGCTCGCAAATACTTTTCACCAGTTAATCTCTATACCTTATATACTTCACAAATAAGGCCAAACCTCGAATACTGCTCCCACACCTGGGATGCCGCTGCCCCTTCTACGCTAGCTCTCCTGGACTCCATTCAGAAGAGAGCTATACGTCTCATCGGTGACCCTACCCTCACCCAAAAGCTGCCATCCCTTGCCCACCGACATGCCATTGGTGACCTCTCTCTTTTTTACAGATACCTGCACAGGCACTGCTCTGAGGAGCTTTCTTCCATAGTTCCTCCACCTGCTGCCCCCAACAGATCTACCAGGGGAACAGAGCGAATGCACCCTTTTACTGTCCAGGTCACCAGACATAAAACTCTTGTTATGCCCGCTCTCTTGTTCCGAGGACTTCCAAGCTGTGGAATTCCTTGCTGGCACATGTTTTTCCTTCTCCTCCAAACCTCCAAATCGTCAAGTGCGGAATTAACAAGTTGCCTCTTGCGTCCTTGTCGACACCAACGGTACGATAATATTTAGGCTGTGAGCCCTCGTGGTGTGTTGTTGAAATTTAAAAAAAAAAGGCGTGTTGGTCAAAACTTCCGCCTAATGGATGACAATGCCCGTCCACATACCGCACACATTGTAACCAACTGGTTGGATAACGTGGGAATTGATGTTTTACCATGGCCAGCACAATCCCCGGACTTGAAACCGATATAGCATGTCTGGGATGTGCTTCAACGAAGAATTACTCCACATATGGGCAACATCCACAATGCGTTTACATTCCAGGACCTTTTGACAGCAAAGTGGGCACATTTACCACAAGGAGGCCTTGACAATCTCATTCTGTCTATGAGCAATACATGTACAGCTGTTATTACTCAACGTGGAGGTCATTTTTTTTTTTCCCTCAAGGCTCGTCCGCGGCTTGGCCGCCCCGATAGCACTGCAGCCATTGGCCTATTGTGCATTACCCTCCACCTTAAGCTCGATCTCAACGACAGAAGTGATTTGAAAGATCATCCGTTGCCGGTGTGTCTCGAACCGTCGTCCCCCGAGCATGGAGGTCATACTTTATATTAAACTTTTTTTCTCACATGCTCGGAAGTTTTTGAAAAATTCTTAAAATAGTGTTTTTCCGTATATATATTTTTTAATAATCTTCTAGGTTTTTTGAATAAAACATTTCATTTTATGCAACATTAAACACTTACTTATCCCATACATTTTTTGTTTTCTTCTTAAATTATAACAAGAAAAAAATATGTGCAAAAATATCCATAGACTTTTCCGATGTGTATATATGTATGTATGTCTGTATGTATGTATGTATATATATATATATATATATATATATATATATATATATATATATATATATATATATATATATATATATATATATATATATATATATATATATATATATATATATATATATATATATATATATATATATATATATATATATATATATATATATATATATATATATATATATATATATATATATATATATATATATATATATATATATATATATATATATATATATATATGTATGTATGTATGGTAGGAAAGCCTTCTCCTTTTTCTGTCATCCATATCATCTTCATGCATGCCTGTTTGTTGTTGTGTCTTGAATGTATGGCCCTTTTAAAGCGGTTTATGTATCAGTTTTCTTCCAGGGTGTGTTTCAAGTACTATAATTCACTATGAAGTTCCGACACCTCTACAATAATTATTGTTTTGGATCTGTTAACTAGTGTTTGAATTACTGCCCCTTCTGGCTCGGAAGATGATTAGATTGTGCCTGAAGGTATCAATCAGTTTGGGTGGGCTTTCGATATACTGTATATTCTAAGTCACTTGATGATTTGTACTGCAGTAGTATGTTGTCCGTCTGCCTCCTCCTTCATAGTTGATTTTTTTTTTTTTTTCCCTCAGGGCTCGTCCGCGGCCTTGCCGCCCCGATAGCACCGCAATTCATTGTTGATACTCTGATGAATGTTGTTGATATGATCCAAGAACTACTTTAACTTGTCATCACCATATGCAACTGAACAACGAATGTGTCATCCACATATCACAACCAAACCTTGGATTTAAATTCTGCTGCTCTCAATACTGCTGCAGCATTCTTAGAAATTGATTGGCTTGACAGATTCACAGCTATGGTTGGCAAAAGGTCAAACTACCCACTGAGTGAGTTCGACCATGGCAAAACAGCGTGTAAATCATTTAGCATTTCATAAAATAGTAATGTTTTTATTTATTTATTAATTCCACAGGAATTGAAAATTTTCCATAAGTAAATTAAATAAGTTAATAACTTAGCTTATTTTAAGCAAAAAGTGTTTGTCTTAAAGGATTATATACATAATAACAGAAAAATATAAAATAACTGTAAAATCTGTGTTGTTTTTTTACAAAAAACAGGATACATCCCGCACTTTTAGTGAATTTTTCGTTTCACTAATGACGAGATTTTAGGTTATAATAATAATACCACAGTAGACAAACTCCGCACCCAGAAGTCTTTGACTTGTGCGGAGGGAGCTTACATACACATATAGACAAAAGACACCACCCTGAACTCATCAGAAGCCGACCGTTCCACATTCGGGTGAAAAGGACTGACTGTCTGAATACGGGACTCAAACCCGCGACCTCCTAGTCCAATTCGAGAGGTTATTCACCTTGCAAACAGATATTCAGCCTATATATATATATATATATATATATATATATATATATATATATATATATATATATATATATATATATATATATATATATATATATATATATATATATATGTATGTTGTATTGTACCGGTAACTCAACAGATAATGGCTGATGAAATTTGGCATACACGTTTCTGCTATCAAGCTTAGCTTACATGCCGAAATTCAGATCTCTTAAGTTAAAATAAAAAAGTCACATCACATTTTTTTTGTACATAATATATAATGAAAAAAGATTTGAGTGCCACCGGTGATCAGAGAAAAGCACAAGAACAAAATATTTTGTGTGGTTAACAGAACTAATTCAATATTACATACAAAGGTTAAGTTTTCTTGATGCAAAAAAGGCAAGAAGTAGCAGAAAAAATATGTTGAAAATTTCATTAATTTTTTCTCTTGAAACGTCAACGCCGTGATTTGAAACGTCAAAATTTGCAATTTTCAGACAAATAATCTGAAACAAATTCGGATCATGTGGAAGAAATGTCCTAATAAATGTATTTTACAAAGCCTCAGGTTTCAGCTTCCACCATCATTGTCCTTCATTTTACTAAAATATTTTCGAAAACTTCATTTCAAATAGACCCCCTTTCTGATGCTTTGGCAGTAGTTTCAGCTACTGCCAAATACAGTTTATGGTTTAATAATTTTAGCAAATTTTCGTAGAACAAAATTCGTTGTTGAGAAGACCGCGACATAAGTTTTGAAAAGATATCTTCAAATGAGCGCGAACTAGAACGTCCAAAGCCCATATAAGAGCCAGTTTCAGTTTTTGTCTGTTTACACATATACAGGCTGGCGGATTTATATGGTAAAACCCAATACATCCAGTATTATACAAGATATGATAAAAAAATATATACATTAATTATAGGGGGTCTTGAGCTGCATCTTATAAACCTATTTTGACAATCATAGGGCAGCCCAGTCGTTGGTGATACATACTTTCTTTTAGTGACTTCTTTACAAAAAATCACTAATCCGGGGTCAGTTTAAGTTTTTATATGTTTATATATATATATATATATATATATATATATATATATATATATATATATATATATATATATATATATATATATATATATATATATATATATATATACATATATATATATATATATATATATATATATATATATATATATATATATATATATATATATATATATATATATATATAGTATTGATATTTAGCAAAATCAAACTTAACTTACAAGCTACCACACACAAAGCTTAAAACTAGGTACTTACGAGTAAACTAAAATATCACTAATTAAAATACTAAAAGTTTATAAACGATAATTGTCGCAACACTAACACTGCCACAAAATGTCAATAGTGTGGAAAACCTGGTAGCAATTTAAGTAGATATCGAAGGTGGTATTGTGCAGAATATTGATTCCAGTAGAAACGGTTTGTGTAACACATTGGAGAGCATTGCCAATGAATTCTTGAAATCTATCTGAAATGTAGAAATGAAAGTTAAAACAAATTTAATGAAAGGGAAATTCACATACTAGGCGTAAATAAATATCAATGATGTTTTATATATGTGGAACAGATAAAATGTGTAAAACAAATGCATAGACACTCAAAATATACAGACAGTCATATAAACCACACAAGTAATACTTCGAACTAAGGTACAAATGAAATTGATATATAATTGTGCCCTAAACGTTGCAATATTTGTAAATCGTATTAAAAATATCACTTTTGTCTGAAAACATAAATAAATAAACAAAATAAACATGCCTAAACGCGCAAACAAACGTGATCAAGCTACGAAACAAGGAGGTAGGAAGAGCCGTGATACTTCTCGGGAAAAACAAATCAGAGGAGAACAAGTTACCGAGGAAATCATGGAACCTGTAGAAAAAGCCTCGCAGGAAGATGTTAGGACTAGAAACAGAAGAAGAGGTACCGCTGGAAGAAATGATAGAGATAATGCAGGAAGTGGCACAAGAGCCAGAAAATCATAAAACATAGCAAGAGAAAATGATGGAAAGAATGATGGCATGTTTTGCAGATATAAATACAAAAAATTTGAAAACTTGGATAAAAACATAAATTGGAACAAAACAAAATGGAAACGAAAAAAGAGAGCAAGAAAAATTTAGAAGAATTGAACGAGAATTTAACTAACGAAAGTAATAAAAATTTTGAAGATTTGAGACAGGAAAGTAAGAAAAACTTAGAAGATTTAAATAATAAAAATTTTGAAGTTTTAAATGTGAACATCACGAAAAAGTTCGAGAAAATAGAAAAAAAAACACAAGAGATAGGTGAAATTAAAGAAGAACTAAACAAAAGGATGGTCAAAACGGAAGAGAGATTGTTCAAGAGAATCGAAGACATAAAAAGTAACCATGACTTAGACATGGAAAAAGTGGTCATAGGAATTCAAGACACAAAATAACAAGTAATGCTAGAGATTGACTTGAAAATACAGGATGAAAAGGAGGCGAGGAAAGCTGAGCAGGACATCATCCAAACTAACATTAAATACGTATGTAATGAAGCCAAAACCAGGTGTGATAACACGTCCCGTGGTGGAACGAGGACCTCAGGCAAATGAGGACGCAGGTTCGTAAGCTGTTTAACGCGGCCAAAAGGTCGGGAGCATGGGATGAATATAGACAGGCCCTAACGACCTATAATAAAAGACTGAGGGACGCCAAGGAGTCGTGGGGGAGGCTCTGCGAGGAAGTGGAGAACACGTCCGAGAGTGCTCGACTACACAAGATTCTATCCAAGGGCACTCAGACCAACATAGGCTCCCTTAGAACATCCACGGGACGCTTTACAAGCTCGGGGGAGGAAACTATGGAAATTTTACTCCAGACGCACTTCTCCGGCTGTAACATAATAAACCAATCACCTCCGGACTGGGAACACTCAGAAATAGAGGCGCTTTATAGGCGGGCATCTAGAGTAGACTGGACAGTCGCTAAAGAGGTGGTTACTTGGAGCAAAATCAGATGGGCCATTAACTGCTTTAAGCCATACAAATCCCCGGGATTTGATGGAATAATGTCCAGCATGCTCCAACAGGGGATAGATATACTAGCGCCAGCGCTTACCCTCATTATGAGAGCCAGCCTGGCTTTGGGGTACATTCTCGTGGCATATCGTTCGGCCGAAGTTCTTTGGGCCGACAGCTCGTTTAGTCGACACTACAATAGAGCGGCGATTCGAGCGATAATACTGCTTTTTTCAGTATTTGTCTGGCCGACTGGCTGAAGCGTTTTGTTTCCTTCTATAAAGCCTAATATTGATATCTGCTTCATATTTAGTTGCAAAACATGACATATAAGCGAAATTGAAATAAAAATGCCAATTTATATCCGGGGCAATACGCACTCTTTATATGTTTAAAATGGCTTACCCAATTGCATAGCAATATTTTGAGGTTTAGTTTGATTTTGATTTTTTTTTGCTTTAATATAACATTGTAAAAAAAGATGTTTAAGTTATTAGATACACCTAAACATACTTATTGGTAATACATTGTTATATATGTAAATATGTATGAAACTCAATCCTAACTCACCTTAATGAAAAGGTCATTTTCTAATTAAAAAAATCTATTGATATAAGATTTATTCCATAGTTTAATTACAAAAATGTGATTTAAAGTGAAGTCACATATTATTAAGCATTTATTTTCGTATTTTCAAGAAAGCTATCTTTGATGGCATCTACTTTTTCACATTTTATAATGCATAGTTGCACAATTGTTTGAAAATTTGTGGTTGAGGGCAGAAGGTTAAGTACTTATTTTTTATAAATGTATATAGGCAATGAAGAAAAAATCATTGGAAATTGAATATGTGATTATGCCATTAAAGTTCTTTGTGTAAAAAAATATGTTGAGTTAGATATAAATAAAAAGTCTGGACGCAGCAAGTGCGTTATGGTAGCGAAGAAGGACATTTGGTTGACAGTATAACCTTCATAGCACAAACAATGTACCATATTTCATTAAAATAGCGTTGTTGTTTCAAAAAATAGACACATTTTTTTGAAAATAAACTTTAAAGGTTCCAGAAAAACCGGTCCGATTTTCCTGCGCAACGAACCTCTTTAAGCTTATTACACACCTGACAAGATATAATTATTCACAAACAGCTTTGGGACCAAAATTGAAAAAAAATTATGATAATTTCTTTTACATAAAGTGCCCTCAGTAATGTTACACTAAATTATATTTTTCAAAAAAATTCGACAACTTTTTTTTAACAATAACTTACTAAACATTTATTATTCATTACCAATATATCACAAAAATCCTACAAAAAATGATTTCTACCGAAACACCAAAAACATTTCTGCGAAAACATCTCAAATTCAGCCACAATTGAGAGTGGCTGTATACGGCAGCTCGATTTTTTCGACGAGTAATACAAAGAAAATGGGGCTCCGCTATGTATTGATAAAAACGCCATATCACAATTTGTGATATGTGTTTAAAATATGTTTAAAAAACGTGAAAAGTTGCAAACAATTGAAATAACTCAAAAACGATGAACGATATCAATTTTTTTCCTTACAAACATGCATTATATAATTTGATGGAAAGCACAAAAATCACCAATGACTTATGGGCCACCCTGTAATTGTCAAAATAGGTTTATAAGATACAGCTCGAGACACCCTATAATTAACGTATATACAGGCAAAAACTGAAACTGACCCCGTATATGGGTTTTAGGGGTTCTAGTTCGCGCTCATTAGCAGAAATCTTTTTAAAATTCATAAGTCGCGGTCTTCTTAACAACGAATTTTTTTTTAACTCTGTAGCGGAAACTACTACCGATGCATCAGAAAGAGGGTCTACTATCAAAATGGATTTTCCGAAAATATTTTAGTAAAATGAAGGACAGTGATGGTTGAAGCTGAAACATTTTTAATTAACGTATATACAGGCAAAAACTGAAACTGACCCCGTATATGGGTTTTAGGGGTTCTAGTTCGCGCTCATTAGCAGAAATCTTTTTAAAATTCATAAGTCGCGGTCTTCTTAACAACGAATTTTTTTAAAACTCTATAGCGGAAACTACTACCGATGCATCAGAAAGAGGGTCTACTATCAAAATGGATTTTCCGAAAATATTTTAGTAAAATGAAGGACAGTGATGGTTGAAGCTGAAACATTTTTTCGACATAATCCGTATTTGCTTCAAATTCGTTGTCTGAAAATTGCAACTTTTGACGTTTCAAATCGCGACTGACGTTTCAAGAATAAAAATTATAAAATTTTCAAAATATTTTTTCTGCTACTTCTTGTCCTTTTTGCGCCAAGAAAACTTACCCGTCGCATGTCATAGTCAATTGGTTTTGTTAATCACACAAAATATTCTGTTCTTGTGCCTTCCTCTGATCACCAGTGGCACCCAAACTTTTTTCTTTAACTTCCTATAACTTTTTTTCTCTTAAGAGGGGGGTTCTTTTTTTAATACTTTTATTCTCTATTTGATTACCAATTTTTTGATTAAAACTCGCTACCACAACAAATTCGCTACCAAAACGCACTTGCTGCGTCAACACTTTTTTGTTATTGCAAATGGATAACTCTTATTAGGTGCCTTTAAAAAAAAATTCAAATAGAGAAAATCTGTTAGTTTGCTGATTTAGCTTTGCTTTAAAATGGTCTTATAAATCCAAAACAAGGGTTCTTTTAACTTAAGTATAGGTATATTATATCAACACGCAAATGTGTTAAGCAAATTGCCTATTCCATAAACTTCCAACATTTCAGTGAAGAAATACACTTGACCAGTATATTATTGTACATCCGCCTAAATAAATTGATGTATGCAGGGGTTGCATACATGTAGGGGCTGTCGGTCCAACAATACGCACTCGATTTAGCCTTCTTTTAAAAGTTATAAAACAACATTAATTTATTTAATTAGGAACAGTAAAAATAGGACAAAGAAGAGCAAACAAAAACACGATCTGTAACATAAATATTTATACAGTCATTTGGATACAAAACTTAAACAAAACAATTGATAAACAGAAAATATACTCAACAAAAAATATACCAGAAAGCTGAACATAAAAAAAGTTCCCATGGTTCATGCATATTGAGGGTGATTGTATGCATACACAAGAGGAAGAAAAACCCCCCAGGACGAAGAGGGTTTGTGCTCCCTCGCCCAAAACACGGGTGTTCTCCTTTCCCTTGTGCATGCATACAACTACCTTCAAAGCATAAAGCACAAGAACAATTTCTTGGGAGCAACCCCCAAAAAAGTTTCTGGACAATACAATATGGGTGTTGTGCGGGGTAGACAGGGTTTAAAAGAGGTATTGCTGCAAAATGTGAAAAACGCATCTTTCCAACGTCCGACCAAATGGTTTGTTACCATTTTCCGCTCATATTTCCTCCCTGCGCAGCACCCATATTCATTATTGCTCCCTTAACTTTCTTGCCTTGTGCATCCAAGGAGGGTTCTAAGCACGTTTCTGAAAAAAATTCTAAAAACCCTCCGTCAAGTAAACTGTAAATTTACCGAAGTTACATTTCACTTCGTCGCCTATAATGTCTTTTTCAGATAATATCGGATACAGCACTAAAGTAAATAAATCCATTTGCTGCTGTACTTCTTTTTTATTTTTATATTACATATATAAACACAAGCTAAGTAAGTATATGATAAAGAGGGGCGCTTAATTTATATTGGGGCTACACAAACTTAAAAGTAGAGTCGACATTTATGTATGCACACAAAAATTAGTGAAATACATTTATAAAATCTAATAAAAAACAAGAGTTTTACGATATTAGTTTAAATAAACCAATAGGAATACGTTTCGCAATTCACAAGTGTATAAATCTAGCTTTTGTCGAATACCACACTGAAATCCGGTACACCGCAAGCAAGCAGCTTGTAAATTAAGCTCGCTGCTCGATAGGCTTGGACGGTTAACAAACGTAAGTATGTCTAATTTTAAGCGGGAGACTGTACCTGTAACATACAATATGATAAATACAGAAATAGCTTTAAAGTACTATTTATTTTTAAAAAATGACCAACTGACCTGCCAAATCATCGATAATAAAAATGATGGATCTAGTAACTTATCTATCAGTACCGTTCTCATTTTGTATGCAGGTTTTGATACTTGCAGAGAACATTATTACGCCCGTGGTACTAAATTTAACACAACGAACCTAATATTGTCTTCCGCACGGAGACAACTACACACAAAAATGCCGATACTGTTACTATTACCACATAGTTAATGCATTAGTTGTTTGCACCGGTTATACAATAATAATAATGTCGGGGGTCCTGTTTTCGTGGCTCTTAAGAAACATTATCAACCGAGTGTTAACGCTGCTCTTAGAATATGATTTACTGACATACTTATTTTCTATTTTACGCAAAATTGTATTGTTTTAAGTCATTAACTCAAAATGTTCAGTTATAAACATTGGTCCAATATTTATATCCATGCTTTAAATATGTTAGGTTAGTTAAAAGTCAGTTGTAAAATGTCAACAACGCTACATAACAAGCGCAAGCGACGAAGCGTAGAAAGAATGCGCTTGTTAAGCTTGCAAGCAACTTATTGTGATGTTAAGAACCAGCGCTGTCGTCTAACGCAAACATTGTCCCAGTATTAGGAAAGAAATGGGCCAGGGCTGACAATTTACAAAATTGTTAGATGATTGTACACAGTCTTACATAAAAAGGTTAAGGTTTCCTGATGCAAAATTGTCAAGAAATAGCAGAAAAAATAATTTGAAAATTTTATAACTTTTAAGTCTATTTTCGGAAAATGTTTGTACTTTTTAAAACAACAAAGCTATTTTAATGAAATATGGTACATTATTACTACCATATAGGTTATACTGCTAACCAAATGTCCTTTCAAAAACAGGACAATATTTGACATTCAAAACATTTTTACGAAAATTCGCTACCATAACACACTTGCTGCGTCCAGATTTTATTTAATAGGTACATAAACAATCAGAAACGTTTATATTGTATCTTTATCCTTTATACTGTCTTTTACACGAAGACATACTTGCTTGCCCGAAAAAAATTACAATAGTGGTTTACTGCCTGAAAACGTGAAAGAGCTGTCAAGTGTCATGCAGTCACTTGGTAAATTTTGGTTACCGTGGACGCAAGCTATTTCTGTGACGAATTCTATATAATAAAAAAAACTGTCATTTAATTCATTATTGACACGTCATCCGTCAAATTATTATATGTCATTTGTCATTTTTGCCGCCTTGTTTTTTTGACTGTCGCTGTCGCTGTCGTGTGGTGTGGCGCTTTGTATTTGTAGGGTTGTGGGGTGATGTGTGAATGCTGCCGGCTGGATGATTGAATTGAAATATTTTTCATATGCCCGCTTATAAAATCAACACCGTAAATGTATTATCACATGTGTTATTCAGCGATAAAGTAAACTTTACACATTTCGATTTAGAAAGGCTAAAACATAATGGACACGTACACGTATTTCATTCATAGATAGAGAAAACACCCCCAACATTTAAAATTTGTAAAAGAATGCTCGTGTGTTGACAGAAACTGTATAAGTTATTAGAAACTAGTTGAAAGACGGAATCATGTTACCACTATCACATAAAGACAATTTACACAGGGGCATAGGCTCCAGGATCAAGGAGAAACTTAACGGATGGATGAGACTGATATTTTCCGATCGTAATTCGAGAAATCTGTTTCTGTTCCTGATACTTAATTTATCATTTGCGTTTGTAGAACTTGTTTATGGGATATGGACCAACAGCTTAGGTATTTGCAACATATTTACATTTTTTTAGGTTACATCATTTAAATCTTGTTATTCCAGGTTTAATATCTGACTCTTTCCATATGTTTTTCGATTGTACTGGTCTGTTGGCCGGATTGGCAGCTTCCGTGATAACAAAGTGGAAGGCCAACGACAAGTATTCATATGGTTATGTCAGAGCTGAAGTCCTGGCTGGATTTGTGAATGGATTATTTTTGTTGTTTATTTCCTTTTTCATAATGTCAGAAGCTGTGGAACGAGCTATTGAACCCCCTGAGGTTAGTATTTTTAGCCTTTTTTTTTAAATTATTTATCAGTGTCTAAATGTGCCATATGTTTAATACATTTAAATAATTTTAAACCTAATGTAGTTTTGTTAATCAGAAGGCTTTGTATTAAACATATCTCTATTGTATAATAGAACAGTATCCTTTTTTGAATAAAAATATAGACCACCATGTCAAAATTTGAACCCATGTCATCTGTAAATAGAGGATACAATTATTTGTTGAATTTTTTTGGCATGACGATTAAATGAGCTATTATTGTTAATTTATTTATTTAAATATTGTGGTTCTAGGCGATCCTTAAGTAGACGGGTCCCGTCATTTCATACATTGCAAGAGCGGCATTGCCGGACGGTGCTTATTGCTCTAGGGGCCTGCCTGAACTGACCTTCCTGACCTACAGGGAAGATCAGGTCAGGCAGGACCCTAGAGCCATAAGCACCGTCCAGCAATGCCGCTCTCTCGATGCATGCTGTTGTTCTAAATATTTATTAAGTACACATATTATTTTAAACAATACACAATCTTCATTAATTAGATTAAACTTGAATGTATGGTAGAGAGCTATTTGCAACATTCTGTTACAAACCACATTGCAGAGTTGTTGACACATTTCTAAGTTACTTCCCCCAGTTCTTTATTTATGTTTTTACTTCATCACATTCAATTCTCTTGCTTTTCAAAAGTAATTTGGCTATTTTGCAGATCATTCCAGGGTCAGTTTTATAAAAACTGAGTGTTGATAGATAAAGCTTACAACCTAACATGCACATTGCTACTATTTTTACCTTGTGGTTATTTGCCAGTGGTGGGTAAGGCGGTTAATCGGCCAATTTTTTAGCCAGTTTCTCCTTCTGCTGAAGCAAATTATAATGTGGTTTTCCCATTCCCCAGTTTTTTCAATTTGACAAAGCGGGCGCTTTTCACGAGGAAACAGGAGCGTTGGTGCAATGGTCGTTTTCTTTAAAAAAACTGAATCATCGTGAGTGTCTCCTTCCCCTGGCGTTTTATTGTGGCAAACCAGGGATCTTTTGGAGGATAAATGAAAATAAACACCAGCTTTCTCAAACATACTTTGAACCACCTGTGTGCATAAACCAGGAGATAAGTGTTGCGATTTTAACCCCCAAGTAGTAGTAGTAGTAGCAGTGGTTGGGAGGCCAACGCCAAACAAGTAGGCCACCATGGGCCCTTTTTGCCAACCCCAGCAACCATGCTCTACTCCTCCTCGGTTCCGTCGCCAAACCACCTCGACCTCGAGATGAAGGCCGTGATGGTCCTCAATTGGACGGTACTTACCCACACTAGTTGTACCTCCTTTGTCCTGGCTAACCCTCTGAGGGCGTCAGCGCACTCCTGAACCAGGGTAGACCTGATTCTGGCCGCACAGACTGCCCGGAGGACTGCCTGGCTATCCGAGCAGATGTACACACATTTCTCGGGACCCCTCTTCACATCCTGTCTGTTGGCCACAGACAGGATAACGTACACCTGTGTTTCGAATGCCGTAGTATATGCGCCAAGGGCATAGCTCTCGTGCACCCCCCGGCCCTCGATGTATATTTCTGGTCCTCCAGCCGCGATCCGTCGGTGAAACAGACCAGGCTTGCGGGCTGGAATTCAATCTCATTTTCCCTCCACTGATCCCTACTGGGGATCCTGAGGGTGTATGGCCTAGTCAACCTAATATCATTCTCGGCATCGCGCACCTTTATGGCGGAAATCGAAATTTCCTTTTCCACCTCCTTGGCGACTCTTGCATGCACTATTACTGCTTCCTCTTCGCACGAGATTTCTGCGTCTCGCATTCTGAGATGCGACGAAATCGCCTCCCTCCTGACACAGATGGGAGCGGTGGCAGCATCAACAGGACCTCTAGCGCGGCTGAGGGTGTCGTCCTGATAGCGCCTGTGATACCCAGGGTTGCCAGCCTTTGGAGTTTGGCCAGCTTCCTGCTGGTAGTTTGGTTCACACCACCAGACCAACGCCCCCCCATAGAGGATTCTCGGCCTGACGATCGGAGTGTAAATTCAGTGAAGGATCGGAGGATTCACTCCCCAGGTCCTCCCTATCACTCGATGCAGCTGCCAGAGGGTCGTTACACCCTTCCTTACAACCCGTTCTATTTGCGACTCCCAAGTTACTTTGGAGTCCAGGATCACCCCCAGATATTTGACCTCCCGCCCTAAAGCTAAAGGTTTTTCAAACATCACGGGCACCCTAAACCCCTCTACCTTCCTCTTCTTGGTAAATAGGATCATCTCCGTCTTCGCCGGGTGTACAGAGAGTCCCAGCTCACCACACCACCTTTCGATTATGCTACAGGCATCTTGCATACACTCACAGACGACGCCGAGGAATTTGCCGGTGACTAAGACCAGCCCATCATCAGCATATGCCTGGGCGTAGAAGCCGTTCTCGGAGAGCCGCTCCAAGAGGCCGTCCATGACCAGACACCATAGATGGGGCGAAAGGCAGCTGCCCTGAGGGCAGCCGCCCGACGTCCAGCCCCCGGCCCCCCAAGGTCAGCGAAACTCTCCTATCCTCCAGCATGCTCGCCATCCAGCTTATTAGGGACCTCGGCGTTCCCCTTTCCTGTAGGACGGTAGAAACCGTATTCGTCCTTGCCTTATCAAAGGCCCCCTCCACATTGAAAAACACAGCTAATGTGCTCTCCCCGTAGTGTAGGGCCCTTTCCACCTTCCGCGTCCTTTAGGATCTCTCCCAACAAACCTATCTACTATATTTTCTAATGCCTTAAGCAGGAATGATGCAAGGCTGATTAGCCTGTACGCCTTAGCCAGCGTGTAGTCCTCCCTTCCTGGCTTGGGAATGAAGACCCCCCTAACCCGGCGCCAGACCTTTGGGACGTAGCCCCACGCCAGGCTGGCCCGGAATAACTCCCTTATGTTGGGAAGCAGTGTATCCAGGCCCCTCTGGAGCAGTGCCGGAAAATCCCATCACAGCCAGCCGTAACCACCCCCTCCGCCAGCTGCCAGTCCGCATTCGGGACCGTCCACCGGCCCAGGTCGGCAGCCCCTGTGACGGCTCCACCGCCCGCGAGGTGAATTTCGGCGAGATGACGCAAGGTCTCCTCACCGGTGCTTGTGCAGCTCCCGTCCGGTTTCCTTAAGGATCCTACATACTACCTACCTCCTGTTTGAGTACCCTTACGAGCCTGGCTGCGTCAGGCAGGGAATTGACTTCCCCGCAGTACGTGTTCCAACTGGCTCGTTTACTCCGTCGCAATTCCTTCTTAAACTCCCTTCTGGCAGTTCTGAATTCGTCCCAGGCCGCTTCACTCGATTCTCGGACGGCTCGGTTTAAGGCCCTCCGAGTCCGCCCGCGTAGTACGGCGAGATCCCTGTTCCACCATCCGACTTTGATGGACGGTTCCCCCCTGAGTGGTGACGCGGCCTCGTAGGCTGCCATTATTTTACCTTCTAGGGCCTCGACCTCACTATCTAATGCCTCTCTAGAGAGTCCAAGAAAGTTACGTAACGTGGAAGATTAACAATCATCATCATCAGTATTTATTTCACGTGTATAATTCTAATAAATTAAATTCAGTGCAATTAATTATGTTTTTTACCTTATCTCTTTGCTACTTATAGGTTTTATGATTGATCATTAAACTATAGTTTCTTAACCTAATTTAGAGTAAAATTGACTTGTCTGGCAGCCCTGTAATATATATTGTGTGTGACAGAATTTTGTGTGTGCGCATATCTCTACCTTATATTGAAGTTTAGCCCACTGTTTATATAAATTTGTTCGGAACTAGAAGCCTTTCATATAAAAAGTTACTACTTGAAGCTGCTATGTTAACAAAACTGGTCATAGAGTCCAGGAAGTGTGAACCTCTTGTTGATTTGTTTTAATAATTAGAAGCAAACACTTAATAATCATTTAATTTAATTTTCCCGTTACAGGTGAAACATGAAAGGCTATTCGTAGTATCAGTATTAGGGCTGCTAGTGAATCTAGTTGGCATCTATGCCTTCCAGCATGGGCACTCCCACGGGGGAAGTTCGCATGGCCATTCTCATGGTGGCACGACCCATAACCATGCACACAACTCTCACGGCCATTCACATGACCACACCATCGAAATAGATGTAGCGACCGGTGGCAACTCCCAGATCATGAAAGGAGTCTTCCTACACATCCTGGCTGACACTCTAGGCAGCGTAGGTGTCATCATATCCGCCTTACTCATGCAGTTCTTTGGCTGGATGATTGCCGATCCCATCTGCTCCATGTTCATAGCTATCCTGATAGCCCTTAGTGTCTTAGCGCTTATCAAAGACTCTGTTGTGATACTCATGCAGAGACAGCCGTACACGTTGGACAGTGTGTTGCCCCAGTGCTACCAGAAGGTGGTCAGTTTACCTGGTGTCTATTCGGTGCAGGAACCCCACTTCTGGACGCTTTGTAGTGATGTGTATGTGGGCGCGCTGAAGCTGGAGGTGTCCAAGAATGTGGACCCTAAGTACGTGGTGTCACACACGCACATGATATTCGCTTCTGTAGGGGTTCGGCAGCTGTATGTCCAACTGGACTACACGCCCATGTGATGCACCCCTTATTTCACCAGGGACAGCTGTCTTGTCTGTCAGAACATGAGGTCTTCTGCCAGGAAGTTGTTGTATGCTATCTTGAAGAAGAAGATAAAATCATATTCCATTAAACACATCTAGGGAAAATTTGTACTATAATCATTTACTTGGTCAGGTTTTTTTTTTAGACTAATGTTCTCTTTAGTTTTATAATTAAATGATCACATATTTTTTGTACATAATATATTTATATGTTGGCATTTATTAATTTTACAAATCCTGTTTTAATAATAAATCATTCTAAGTGTTTTTTATTATTGTCACTTTAATTATGAATAGTAGTCATTTATTGTTTCACATAATGTCCACATAAGTCAGAATAGATATAGTCGGGTGCAGATAGCTGTGAAAAATATGAATTGCTGAAACTCAATTTATAATGATAAGAAATTTAACATTCAACTCTTAAAGAAAATATTCCTAAAAATTATTTCATTATTCAAACAATAGAAACGAAACATTCAACTCTTTAAGAACATGTTCCTAAAAATTATTTCATTATTCAAACAATAATTATCAAATGACTACATCTTTTTTGCAACACAATTGGTTTTAAACCGTTATTTTCCTAATTAGGTGCAGAAACAAAAAGTTTGAACTCAGCAAGTGCATTAGGGTAGCGGATTTTCATAGAAATGCTTATAAACGTTGAAACTGACCTCTAATCCTACAGTTTAGTTCTCCTTACCGGCTAGATTCTTAAGCACATAAATTTCTGTGTTTGAGTTTATACCGTGTTTCCACTTCCTTTATCTTTATATCCTTAATAAGGTATTATATGTATTATGCATAAATGCCCGTAAACTATTTATATATATATATATATATATATATATATATATATATATATATATATATATATATATATATATATATATATATATTGTAATGTTTTATGTGTCTGTGTAGTATATCTATCTATTGTTGTGTTTCTTTTCGCCCCAGCTGTTTCTCCTATCTCGGAGCATCGGTTCAAACCCCTACAACGATTTATTAAACGATTTAATAACAATGTTCAACAATAATATTTCCCAATTAAATATATGCTCTTTCCATAATTAGTGATATTCTTTTAATTTTTCCACCTTAAGTATTCAACTAAGTCATTGATGTCATTTTTTTTTCTATTATTTACATAATTTATTGAATAATCATTTATATATTAAGTTACATAAAACTTCTCCCCACAGAATATTAAAAAATTACCTTATATTACCTATTGGATCTGTCTATACTTATTCGACTAATTAGTCTTTTTTATTAACAACCTAAATTTAATTTTAATTTAATTTTCTTGTTTAACTTTAAAAATTACTATCTTGTCTTAGGAAAATCAAAGAATATCACGATTCAAATTTAAAATGTCAAATTCACTTTACCTTGATAGCTATCTACATCCAGACTACTCTTGTGTATTATGCTTGTTCTCATTTACCATAGGTGTACTTCACTGGCTATGTATTTATATTTGTATTTAGATCTGCATCTGGATTCTACGTAACCATATCTTGAGTGATGGCGTTTGCTTCTTTTAGGTACTTTCGCTGGTCTTACAAACTGCCAAGGACCCCGCTCTCTAAACTTTACTTCCGAACAATACTTTTTCCTGTTCTTATAAACAGCTAATGACCTCCGCTCTCTAACTTTACTTCAGAACAATCCTTTTTCTGTTCTTATCAACAGCTAATGCCCACCGCTCTCTAAACTTCAAAAAAAAAAAACTGTCAGTCTATTTTCTTCTGTCAAACTTCTCCTCGCATTTTTTCACAGCAATCTTTTTCTGTCAAAACAAACTTCCGTTTTTCTGTGCTGTCATCGCTTTATTGTCACCTTTGTGGAATTGTCATTTTCCACAAAAATTTCAAATTCTTGTGGAACTGTCACTTTGTGCACACTTCCTTAATGCTAATTACAACAGTCATTCTAAATATTCCAATTTTGTTCTAGTTCGATTGTCTACATATACTATCGATACTTAATCTAACTTTGACAATCACTACATTTTTTTGTTAATGTAAATTTGGGCTTAGCTAGTTTAGTCTTTTAAGTCCTCTGAAACCCTCTTATATTAACTTAATCTAATTATCTTATACCTCATATCAATGACTGTATTGAATTATATTTGCTCCATTCATTTATTTACTACTTTCCCACTAAATTCTTTGCATTCCTGTTTGAACTTTAATGCTTTGTTGGTAAAATAGCTGTTATGGATTATCTCATCGTATGTTTTTATGGCTCTAATGGTGTATGTTAATGTGTAATGTTTAGTGGATCTGGTTTCCAGAACAATATATATATATATATATATATATATATATATATATATATATATATATATATATATATATATATATATATATATTATATTGATATTTAGCAATATCAAACTTAAATTATTAGCTACCACACGCAAAGCTTAAAACTTAAAACTAGGTACTTACGAGTAAACTAGAATATCACTTATCACTAATTAAAATACTAAAGGTTTATGAACGGTAATTGTCAAAACACTAACATTGTCAGAAAATGTCAATACTGTGGAAAATATGATAGCAATTTAAGTGGATATCGAAGGTGGTATCGTGCAGAATACTGATTCCAGTCAAAACGGTTTGTGTAGAACACTGGAGAGCATTGCCAATGAGTTCTTGAAATCAATCTGAAATGTAGAAATGAAAAGTTTAAAACAAATATAATGAAAGGGAAATTCACATACTAGGTGTAAATAAATATCGATGATGTTTTGTATATGTGGAACAAATAAAATGGGTAAAACAAATTCATATACACTCAAAATATAAAGACGTTCATATAAACCACACAAGTAAAGCACTTCAAAGTAAGGTGGCCGTCAAAAAACACCTGCATAAAATGGGGTGGTTCGAAGGGGACCTCGCATGCAGACTGCGGCGATGGGGAGGAATCAGCCCAGCACATTTTGTGTGAGTGTAAAGCTCTGACCGCAGAATACAACTGATCTATGGTCAGTCTAGACCGGAGACAGAGCATTATAAAACTTCACCTTACCAATCCCTGTGCAGACTAGTTCAAGGCACAGTGACTTTGGAATGGGTGGAGTAAGACTAAGGAAGGGTATGCACAATCAACCAAAGGTTGCAGTGCTATTGGGGCGGTAAAGCCGCGGACGAGCCCTGAGGGAACAAAAAAAAAGGTGTAAATGAAATTAATATAAACTAACTTGCTAAAGATGCAGATGTTTCAAATATCCAGTAAAACCAAATTATAATACAACATTGCATTATTTGTCTAATAAAGATTTGCATAAACAGCAGGCAATCTAAAATACAAAAATGATAAAATTAATTAAAAACAGAAATATAAAAAGACATTTCTCAAATAATAAATGGAGCAAATGTAAAAGTAAATAATGTATGGAATATACACTACAGTAGTGAAATGCAAAGTACTTTTTCAAGTTACATGATAAGACATTTAAGAAGAAATAAAATGTAATAAGCACACTTGGAGAACCCAAATCACCACAACACATTTTAAAAGACCTGACGATCGTTTCACTAACCAAGTTAGCGTCACCAGAGGATGAAACATTCTTCTCCAAGTGTGCTTCAAATAGGTTATTAGTTATGCTATTTTTTGAGCACGATTTGGTAAGGGCTTAGACATTGTAATATCAATGTAAAGAGGAAAAAAATACCCTTTTAATGAAGTAACACTCAAACATATCATGTTTATCTTGATTCGAAAAATTGCTAATTAATTAACTAGAAACGTCTCTACCAAAATAAGACTTTTTACAAAGAAAACGTCAGCAATATTTGGAAGTGTCAAAAACAATTATTTCCATAGTTACCTGTTAGATTTGACATAAAAATTTAACATTGACTGCCTCTTAAAAAAGCCGGCCTAATTGTTTTGCCATTTGTGGTAGAAGTTTCAATAAATAAGCGACAGATTCGATTTTGCAAAAGAAAATTAGTTGTATTAGTACTAACTCAATGCTTTTTAAACATTTTCTTTAAATTTTTATCAAACTGTTTACAAATTTGATTTAAAAGTTTTATTTTGTTAATTATTATGTTAAATCTCTAATTAGAGATGTTATGTAAACTATGTGTGAAAACTTAGATTCAGGTTTTCGCTATTTGAAATAAACAACCGTTTCCGTGGTAACCAATGTTATTTTTTTGAAAAAAAAAAGAAATCCGTTGTAACATTTTCATTTCTTAGAATAATCATATCGTGTTTCATATCAATGTGAAGAGGAAAAAAGGACCTATTTAATAAAGCCACAGCCAACTATGGTTTCCATTTTAAAAGACACAAGTTTATGTCATAACTCAAAAGTTTTAAAATTTGCATATTTTTGCTTTATTTAGAACACATTTATCTACAACCTTCAACCGAGGTTCTGGCTTTGTATTTGAGCAAGTTGAATGTCTGCACGTTCCGCCCTTTGGAGAGGGCATAAAGCCGTCGGTCCCGTGTCCATGCGATGTTGGGCACGATAAAGATCGCTACCCTCCTTACAGAAAGGCAGGGGTTCGGCAAAATTTCCAGGTTAGTGAGGTGAAACTGCTCCCTGGCGTTCGGTGATTGGCCATAGTCGCGGAAATAGGCCGACGTTAAAGAAACAAAACACACACACATCTACAACTTTTTCCTCTACATCTTTTCAGTAAACCCAATACTAACACAACTAAATGCATTTAAAGAAATCGGTAAATGTCAGTTTTTTCAAAATGTCTAGTAATCCGTGACATATTTTATGGAAACAAAAACAGTTCTGAATTACACTCATAAAACTGCACTACTTTCCCCATTTAACCGCACTACTTTCCCCATTTAACCGTCTCTCTAACTGCAGTAGTTTGCGGGATCTTGTACCCGAATGACATAGCAATCATAGTTTCAGATCCGGTATTGTCTGATGCCATGCGTGGGGTGGATAGTGTTTTGTCACACTTTGGTCAGTGGTGCTGCAGCAATCACCTGATTGTAAATAGTTCTAAGATAGTTTGTGTAGAGTTTACGGGAAGATGTCGAGAGCCCTCTATAGATATTAATTTTAATGATAACTATATTACCTTAAGTACCTCCTCCAACTTTTTCGGTTGCATTTTAGATAATAGGCTTTCATGGGAGACCCAGATAGAAGGTATATCGAACAAATTGGGTAAGGGCTATTTTTGCGTCATGAAGCTCAAGAACACCTTAAATGAAATTTATCTCATTATAATGTCTATTTTGCTTTAGTGTATAGTGTGATGGCATACAACATAATAGTGTGGGGGCATGCATATGATATACACAGGTTTTCGTATGCCAAAAACAAATAATCCGCCTGATTTTTGGACTTCAACAAAGAGAATCATGCAGGACTACTTTTAAGACAAAAAAACTGTTGACTGTCACGGGGGTGTATTTGCACAAACTCTTGACTTTCACATATACACATAGGACTAGCTTTATTAAAAACAGTGCAGTTCACAACTACACTACCCGGACAAGAAATGCCACTTGCCTGATTACCAGTATATGGGATACAAGAAATCACCTGTATATGCTGCATGTTTTTATTTTAATATGCTTCCTCAGGAGATTAAGGCTGCAGATACACTGAGCTGCTTTAAACATAAGTTAAAATCATTTTTGGTTTGCAATTCTTTTTATAATATCAGTGAATTTACTGAAAGGTGTACTGGCCCTAATCAACAGAGAGAATGATAGTAATGGTTGTAATTATTTAAAACTGACAATTTATGTTTATCTAATTCTTTGACGTGCCTGTAGTATGTATGTACTTGATCAAAGGCTAATAAAAGTATCTATCCATCTATATATATATATATATATATATATATATATATATATATATATATATATATATATATATATATATATATATATATATATATATATATATATATATACATACATGCAGGAACGTAGAAATTGCGCTAGCGTTATTGTAGTGAATTTTCATAAAAATGTTTTTGCAAACAGCCTTAAACTATATATATGTAGTTTGTTTGATTATTGTCTGTTATTATGTTTTGTGTATCAGCCCATCTTTAATTTTGCTTTTGAGCTGTTGGATGGTGTATGAATAAATAAATATATAAATAATACATACATACATACATACATATATATATATATATATATATATATATATATATATATATATATATATATATATATATATATATATATATATATATATATATATATATATATATACAAGAGAGATTAACAAATTACATTGCTTTGAAAAACATTTTTACCTCTGATATATTACATGAGAAGATATCTAGCTGGTCTTGCAGTACAGACTAATCATTGCACATCTGGTAAATTGGAGACGATCGCATACGAGCAGTCGGGAGATAGAATGTGCCTGGAAAACGTGCTACAACACAAAGCACATAGAAATTAAGTTGCTGAAGAAGATAAGGGCAATCAAACACAGAATTAACCAATTTGTATAAAAGTATAACGAAACAGCACTGCCTGCGCATCAACAGACTCTACAGACTAAAGCGAAGAAGTAAACTTTCCTGAGGAAAACCAATAGAAGGATATTGTCCATCCTCACAAAAGCTAAGAAATATTAGAAATTTCCTTTCCACTGATTCTAGACCTGCCACATGTATCTCATAAGTAGGAGCCCACACAACTGAGCCATATTCAAGTCAGGACATAACCAAACAATGAAAGAGCAGGGAGAGAAAAATTTTTGCTGTTTCTTATCAGAAACCCAAGAGTTTTGTAAGCAGAACTGACAGCCTGCTCATAGTGTGGTTTAAAAGATAGAGTACCATAAAAAACAATTCCACGCTGTGCTAGTGCGATCAAGCGAAAGCCCCCTTATATTGTATCTGAAAGTAATTGAATGCTTATTTCGAGTAAAGGACATTACACAACACTTAGAAACATTCATATAAAGACCACTCTGACAGCACCATTCATCAAGGATCTGAAGACAGTTCTGGAGCTGCAAACAGTCAATACTCGAAATATTTGCAAAAATCTTAATATCATCTGCATACATTAAAAAAGGAACATGTAAAACATGTTTAACTGGGTCAATAAATATATTAAACAGTAGTGAACCGAGTATGGAACCCTGCGGCACTCCCGAAGTTATGAAGACACATAGTATGGCTATTGGTCGATAGTTTGATGAATATCCATTATACACCCCACTCCACCAATCGAAGATCGAGATTATTCTCCTTCATAACTCGGAAACGTCAAATAAATTATTTTTACAGGTGGATTTAAATATTTGTATATATTTTACTAAACTTACTAAATTTTGCTTAACTTTAACTCTATTTGATTTCTAAATATATGCAACATATTCTTCATGAAATAAGATTTCGTTTAATACCAATTACAATCACTTTTGACCTTTTTGATATTTTAATTATACAAATTAAAATCACTGTATCTTTGATTTCGTTTGAAACTATGTTTCTATTTCTTTAATTATTCAATTTTTCTAACATCTTTCCAAATTCTATTTAGCTTAAAAAATTCCTAGTAAATTACCTGTCTTATGTATCAATGTATTTTAATCTTAACTTACTAACCTATTACACAACCTAATTAAGTTCTACACATAAATAGTTGATTATATTTTTTATTTCTTGTCCAATTTTCTCGCTATAATTTTTTAATTTCGTAACAGAAAAGTCTTTTATTGTTGCATTATCGTTTATACACAACCCATGCATTTTATTTACTAGATTGGTCTAAGTTAATTTGTTGCAGATGCATTATTTGCATTAATTTTACAAACAATTTATAGTCTCTTGCATCTTAACAACTGCCTCTATGTCTAATTTGTTTTTACATTTTTCTTTCACATTTAAAAGCACTGCCTATTTTAATTTTGGTGCTAGTTCTTTCTTTTTAATTATATTTCATTTTCCCACAATTATTATTTTCCAGTTTATCCTTTAAAAATTTCTTATATTTAAATCTCAATTTTCCCATAACCTAGTTGTTTAAAAATATATATCTGGCGCTTTCTTTGACACCTGCTTTATGCCTAAGATGTGGAGAATTTTTCCATCTATCTTTTTTATATAAAACTTCTCTGAGAATTATGTATCAGTAAGTGAGAAATGGTCTGTTATTGTGAACCTTTTACATAATTTGATTCTTTAACATTTGATGAATAATTTTTCTACTTGTTTTAAATATGTTCTACTCCTTTTCCCAATCTTATCACTTTATACTTATTTAGCTGTCGTTGCTTGACATGCATGTGTAACGTAAGTTCCTTTTTAATTGTGTGTGTGTGTGTTTTTGTTTCTTTAACGTCGGCCTATTTCCGCGACTATGGCCAATCACCGACGCCAGGGAGCAGTTTCACCTCACTATCCTGGGAATTTTGCCGAACCGCTGCCTTTCTGTAAGGAGGGTAGGGATCTTTAACGTGACCAACATCGCATGGACACGGGACCGACGGCTTTACGCCCCCTCCGAAGGGCGGAACGTGGAGGCATTCAACTTGCTCAAATACAATGCCAGAACCTCGGTTGATATTAATGTTACAGTATGTACTGAAAAAGTGAACGGAGTACGCTCGGATCGAACCCAGTACCCTTATCGATTCAGAGGCACACGTTCTTACCCCTGAACCACCGAGGTTCTCCTTTTTAATTAAATTATTCAATATATATCTAGGTTTTATAACTCCCTTTTCTTATATCATTTTTAAATGTGTCTGGTTTGGGTTCTAATGGGATAATTTTGTTAAAATTTGTCTATACATATTTTAAAACTCATACCTGCCAAAATTTAGGTCTGTAGGTTAAAAGACAAAAAAGTTAGAGGCATTTAAAGAAAAATAAATTGGGGTTTTCCTCAAACGTCAAAGTCGCGATTTAAAACGTCAAAATTGGTAACATTAGGCAAAGAAGCTGAAACTAATACGGGCTATGGAAAGAAAATGTCTCAAGAAGAATGTTTTGCAAACCCTGAATAGTCTTAGCTTCAGCCGTCATTGTCCTTCATTTTACTAAAATATTTCCAGAAAATTTATTTCAAATATACCCTTTCTCTGATGCTTTGGCAGTAATCTTAGCTATAGAGTTTATCGTTTAATGGTATATAATTTTTGTCTAATTTTCGTAAAAAATCAATAAAGGACAATATATCCGTTATTATACAAGATACCAAAAAAAAATTGTATGCATTAAGTATAGGGTGTCTGGAGCTACGGCTTAAAAAATATTTCTACAATCACAGGCTGGCCCATAAGTCGTTGGTTATGCAATTTTTTATATATATTTTTTTTTAGTCGAACACGCCCTAGGTTATTGCATTTTTTCATCAAAATATAATACATGTTTGTAAGAAAAGAAATTCGGGACGCAGCAAGTGTGTTATGGTAGCGAATTTTGATTAAATGCTTCAAATTTTAATAGCTCAATTTGCTATTAACCTATAAGGTTGACCAAGAAACGAGTATTTTCGGGAACACTTTAAGTTTACTTTCGGAAATTTTTGTACATTTTCGAACAATAAAGTTATTTGATGAAACATGGCACATTGTTTTTACTATATAGGTTATACTGGTAACCAATTTGATACCTGCTTTCTTAAAAGAGAACACACGTATTTGCTATTAAAAGCATTTTTATGAACATTCACTACCATAACGCACTTGCTGCGCCCAGACTTTTTTATCAGATCTTTATTTATAGTTGTCATGATTTAGTTCAATTTTTATCTGTCTGAGAATGCTGTCAAGCAGCGGAACTATAGTCACAGAAACGTTGAAGAACATCCAGAATTCATAAGGGCCACTTGCCCCAGTTAGCTCACGCGCTGGCTACGTCCTTCACCTACAGAAACGAAAACCAACAGGGAAGTCAGAGAAGTAGTCTCCAAGTCTGTATGTAGTATGGACCAGTTTCACCAAGTAAACAATCAATTAATTATTAACTGTGCCATTATATCAATAATAATATGTTAGGTAAATTATGATTCAAGAAAAATTGTCCAATTCAAACAAATCTAGATGAATTCTTACAGATTTTTTGGAGGAAAGTAGTTAATTAGCAAAGGGTAGAATGGAGTTTTTCGAAGCCTACAATATCAAGGAAAGGTATTTCTCCTGGAAAACATCTTGCACCGAAAAGGTAAAAATAAAGCACAAATGTTAATTTTTGCTGAATACTAATAAGATTCAAAGGTTTAAGTAACAGTTTTTATTAGTTTTCAAATTTTGGATCTTTGAAGTTTCCACACAAAAAGAAATTACTTTCAGAAATCGGCCTTATTAATATGTGAAATATTTTGGAAAAAAGATTTTTTGTTTTTGTTTTCATTGGCAGGGCATTCCAAACCTTAGATGGTAAGAACTGAGATTCGTTACGAACCGTCGGACAAGTAGGTAATTTGTCACTAAAAGCGTAAGCGTGTGCTTTTCAGCCAAGACCGGTTGACCGATTAAAGGTCGCAAGCAGGGGAGGTACCAACGAAGCAATTTAAGGAGCAATGTCGATTGTAATATAGATAGAAGAGGCAGAGATTTCTAACCTTTCTCCTGTGGTCGAGAGAAGTGAGATTGACTGTGATAGATGAATCTTAAGACGAACGGCCCGTTTCTGAAGAGAATCTGGGAGGGACAAGGTTGTCTTTGGGGCAACCCCTGACAATTTGCTCGTGCAGGTTGGTTTATTAAACACAGCCATTGTTTAAACAAGGAAAGAAAGTGTCCTTGTCTACGCTTGTAGCGCCGTCCAGCATGGGTCCGAACTACAACCAGCTCCCCTCCAATACGTTTTTCTCGTGTCCAACTCTTTTTTGCTCTATGGTCAGATAGTAGTCACCTTTGACTATCTACCTACGGATAGACCAGGCATCACCCAATGGGATACGTTGTAATGTTTGAAACCAACATTGAATAAACGGTTTTACACGGTCCTCGACACCATAGGCGTCTCGAGAATTAGGATTGAAATTTTCATAAATACGATTAAAGTAATAAAATAAATTTTAAAAGATGTTTAACTACCTATACATTATTTAAGTAAACTATTAACTGAAAAGTCTGGACGCAGTAAGTGCGTTATGGTAATGTTTTTTTATAGAAATGATTTCTCGAATAAAATGTTCGTAAGTCTCAATGTTGTAATGTTGTGATCTCATCACAAGCGATTTTTTTCTATGCAAATTCAGTAAAAAGTGTTTTCAACAAAAATTTAAGAAAAAACTTTCAATATCTTGTAGCTCTACCAGTTTTTCTAAAAATGATCACCTGATTTGTCTGCTGCCATGTTTTATAGATCTACAACTTGCCGGATAATTTCTTATTAATTTCATCATGTGGCAAGCATCTAAGAAAATATATACATTTTCATGGGTTACAGGATGCGGCAAATAAGCCTTTAAAACTTATTGAATTAATGTATCTAAATTTGCTCCCAAATATTTAACCATGCTTATATTTGCAGCTGCTCCATCAAAACTTACGGAAGTAACGAATATTCTTGCTTGATGGATAAAACTTAAAGACCGATTTAATAGGCCTGCTTTTTCTTCACGAGAAATGCCAGTTAGGAAGAAATAACCCACTGGAACTTTCCAGTGGCCATTTAAAGCAACTAATAAGAAAAGCAAAACTTCTTTAGCCTCTGGAAGCTCGTTTGAATTATTCATATTCACGCCAATATCTGCGTTACCACAAAACTTTTTTCCTGTCTACTCATCTTGACGTCTTATGACATCTCGTCGATAACTAGGTTACAAAGTATTTTGCGACCTTTTTCAGCTGCTTTTCTTCTTTTTGAATCCAAAACCGCTAATGCTTCTTTGCAGAATCCAGGAACAATTTAAAAATTGTTCGAGAATGTGGCAAATATTTCATAAATTTTTCTCGAACGTAATTATAAGCTTTATTTGAATAAAAATTTAGGTTAATAACAAACGACCTTACGTCTGGTGAATAGTTCCGTTGTGGACATTTTAAAAGCTGTTTAATCAGATCTATTTGTGTGGGTAAAGAGGCCTAAAATATTACAAGCAATGATATAAATTCAATAACACTCAAAAGTGAGACCCTCGGGGATGTTTCTGTATTTTCCATAAAAACAATACGACTTTTAAAATGCTCTATCAGCGATTTCTGGTGAAAAACTCTTAAGACCGCTTTTCTGTTGGCGCAATATATTTTTTTCTTTTACTCGTTTAGCAATAGACCATTTTTTAAAGATGTTTTTGGAGTTCCTGATAAGCTGGAAATATCTACAAAATAACGAAGTTTTTTCCTAAAAAATGGACGATATTTGATAAGTTTTCAGTGAACGGAGTATAATTTTTTTAAAGGGTTTCTAGTATTTTTCCTTCAATTCTAAGTACAGGCATATTAACTTTCTTTTGACCTGGAGTAATTTTAGCTTTTGGTGTTAATACAAGAGGGCTGCCAAGTGCCGCACCTGTTAAACATGATATTTCCAAGGCAGTGAGAGTTGATGATAACGATGGTTTATCTCTATTTTCTTAAAACTATGACTGGAATTTTTATCGAGTAATTTATTAATTTTAACAATAATAAAGGTTTACAACATAGGAAGCTAAGAAGAATTCTTCACCTTTTTTCCGCATGAGCAAGAGCTTTCATGCCAGAAGTAGAAGGCACTGGAGAACTCAAAACTGATGGAGACTGCGTTTTTAATACCCTTCTTCCAATTGAGTAAAAAATAAAAGTCTTTATTAAAATGCTGTGAACATAAATAAGAATATTTCGGGAGCGTATCCGATTTTATATTTAAGGCACCATGTTTATCTCCTTTCTTTTGTAGATGGAAACCTAAAAATAGTGCCAAACCGGCGTGCTGCCATTGAAAATCGCAAACGGCAATGTGCTTACGCGTGCAGAGGCACCGTTGCTACATCCCCAGGTAATCTTCTACAAGCAATATACTTTTTCATCATTTTGCAGAAACAAAACTCAAAACCTTTATTGCAAATCAAGGTAACACATAAAAATAAATTTTCAGTATACTTGCATACTATTCACAGACAAATACAAGCCACAACTGTCGATTAATACAAATCTAGATACTTCTCTTGCAGCAAGATAAAGATTTTAAATTGAGTTTTCTGGTTATATTTACATAAAGAATTGAGGAAGGAAGAAAGGAATATAACGTTAGTAAATCTTTACATTCATATATAAGCCCGAATGTAAGTGTAATGTCTTAAGTAACAGAAAAGTAATAAATTTATCATTCTCAACTTCTCATCATATTCGGCGATTTAAGGATGAATTATTACATAGCGGCAACCATAGATTATAAGTCTATGGCGGCAACGCTTGAACCACCATCCAATCAGAGCAGAGGACTGATGTAAACATAGAGTCCCTTCAATGTTGGCTTCAAACAATTCGGCTGTGTGCCGTGTCTATTCTCTGATATATAGTCAAAGGTAGTCACAGCACAGCATAAGACACAAGAAAATGCTGTTGTCCTACGCAGCTGCGTAATTTATAATATCTGACATATGACACTTACGATTACAATAATTTAAAACAAAAACGATATTTTTCAGAAAAGAAAAGCAAATTGATAACTTAATAATTATGTTCGTTGTTTAGTTACACAATACCATATACTAACAAGAAATTCTTAATACTCCTATAATCTGTAAGTTCATTGTTTTATATAGTCTAAATTTTTGTTCCCTCTTTGGTAATTTAAGTCATTTTATATGATTCTGCAGTTGCTGTTTTATTCACTAGGTTTTTCTGTTTAGAAACAATGTCAGGATATAGGCCACCTTATACCCATATGGAAGAAGGCAAAATCCTAAAGTATATTGTTGATGAAAGAGCTCACTACAGATTAAGAGGCGATGCATTCTGGAAGGAACTAGCAGAAGCTGGTATTGTTGAAAGAACCTGGCATAGTTTGAAAAACCATTTTAAAAAGAAACTAATACATAAGATACACAATCCTGTCTACGGCCTAGAACAAGATGATGTGGAGGCCATAAGAATGGCATATAACGATACTAAAAAACCTGTCCGACATGCTACTATGAACTGTGGAGATATAGAAGGCAATGAAGAAAGTGAACAAGCCACTGCAAGCGTGCAAAGGCAAAAGAACAGTAAAAAGAAAGAAACACATCCGAAACCACTAGACTTCTTTACCATGAAGTGGAGTGATGAAGAAGATAATAATGCATAATTTGTTTCAGGTCTGTACTGTGTTGAGGTAGGGGTCAGTGTTTGGCATAACCCATGAATTTTTTTATGTCATTGCAAAAAATATTTTCAGGTGTACTCTTTGTTTATATTTAAGGGAAACATTAAAAACTTTCAAATAGTTCTTTATTGGAGTTAAGTGGAAAAAATACAATGTATCATATATGATACATCATGCATTATAATATATAACGTTCAATTAATGTTCAAGCTTTAAAAACAATACGTACTTTTGTTCAAGCACAGGTGTACTCCACAAACAGAACACATATGTGAGACTTTTGCAAGTGTGATACTTACACCTACCATGTGCCTGCATCCATATAGGCCAGTGTTCTATACTATCTCTTCTCACATCAGCAGCTGGTGCAATAGCAGCAGGATGATAATATTTGGATTTAAACAAAGAAGCAAGTAAATATATAGTTGTGCCTTCTCTGGTTCCTAGCTCAGTCAAAAAGAGGCCGTTTTTCTCCTGATTTTGTCAGATTGTGTAGTTTGATGTCTACTAATGATTGTGCTAATACTTATCCTGTAAGCTCTGATGGAAACTTTGCTATTTGGGATTTTAATTAGCATCTTTTGGATTCAAATTTTGGAATTTGTCACTTATCAACACTGATAAGGCACAGTTAAAAAGTGATGATAATTTACTGTTCGCAGGATAACGTGTTTCTTTACTTGTTGGCTTGTTGAGTTTACAATGGCTACCATGTGTACAACTTGCTTAAATACAATAGAATCGAGTGATAGGAGCATAATGTGCGATAGTTGTCGTGCTCCTATGCATCTCACCGAGGCTTGTAGACTTGCTGAATCTGAAATAAAAGCTATTGTCATTCAAAACAGACATTGATGCTCTGAGTGTCGTGAGGCATTCAAGAGCATCCCAGTAATGGTTAGGAGAATGGAGAGGATGCGAGCTGATCTGGATTCACTGAATAGGAAGCTGAGTGAACTGAAAAAGTGACACGGATCTGATAGTGCATGAGGTGCATCAAAGAATGACTGGCAAAGAACTTGATGTGTTATAGTGTGTTGGAGTCCATTTCCACAGATCTACAGGTACACATTGACCATGACATAGGTGTAGTGAATGGTATTTTTGATTCTCTTGGTTTGGGGGGTGACAAGGACAAGATTGTCAAAGTCGTCAGAGTCGGGAAGACTGCATCTGAGAGAAAACCACGACCGGTTAAGATTGTTTGTGAAAATCCAGAGCTTGTTGCTAAGGTTATCAGGAATAAAAATAAATAATGAGGAACACTCCACTCTAGCTCACATGATCAGAAAAGGATGCAGCAGGATGCTTATAAACTAGCGAAAAGAGAACTCATGGATAGACAGGAGAAGGGCAAGGCTGATTTGACAATTAAGTATATTTGTGGTATTCCAAAGGTTCTGAGGGAAAAAAAATTAGCAGCGTCCCCATTAAGTGTATACTACCAAAACGTTAGTGGACTGAGAACCAAAATTCCGGAATTGTGCAGGGCTGTGGGTTGTTCCTGTTATGACATTATTATCTTGGTTAAGAGTGGACTTAGTGAGGATTTTTCTGATAGTGAACTGTAGTACGGTCCTTACAACTTTTTTAGATGTGTAGATCCAGTTATATGAGTCACAAGGTGAGGGGTGGGGGAGTCGTATTTATTAGAGATTACATTAAATCTTCCACTGTGAAGTTAGATACTCTGGAAGTGAAGCAATTGTTTGTGAGATGTCACCTTGGTTCTACTAAACTCATTTGGGGGGGTATATATTCCGCCTGCTTCATCATCTGATCTGTATATTACACACTGTGAGACTACTGAATATGTTATGCAGAGATATCCACAAGTGTGCCTTTTTGGAGATTACAATTACCTGAAGCTCTTTGGTCTAATGATGAGCATGGGGTACTGGTTGACTGTCCTGTCTCATCTGCAGCTGTTTATATTGCAGTGTTATTTGGTTGACTTAAACTCTTCCAGCTCAACCAGTTGCCAAATGGTGGAGATGTTTTCATGGATTTGATGTTTGCTAGCTCAGCGAATTCATCAGTGGGCCTGGCAGCTGATCCTATTTTTGGAGACTGCATCCATCACAGGAGCTATAAATGTTCCATACAATTGTAGAACCTATCGTTTGACGCCCTTCACAGTGAGGAGTACAATTATGACTTTCGTGGTGCCAATTACGATGGTCTGAACTACTATCTTGCCTCAGTTAACTGGGAACTCTTATTCTCGGGATTGGACGTGCATGCTGCAAGTAGCAGATTCTATGAAGTTGCAAAAGCTGGCATTAGTCAGTTTGTGCCAGTGAAAAGATTTTAAAAGTCTAGTAAAGAAAAAGGCTCATGAAAAATATATGCAAGATAGAACTGATGATAGTAGCTATTTAGAGTTTGCAGGACTTCGATCTCGGTGCAAGGGTCTATCAAATGTGTGTTTAGACTCTGAATTTAGGAATGATCCCAAGTCATTCTGGAGATTTATAAATGAAAAACGATCATCCTTTGGCATTTATTTCACAATGCACTGTGGTGCTTTGGTTGGTGAAACTGCAAAGGAAATTGCGAATTTATTTGGTAGTTTCTTCTCTGTGTATACAACGAACACTCTTGCAACTGGCTTCTAGCAGTAATACTCGCTCCAGTATGTGTGTGAGCTGTTCCGAAATATCTATTTCTGACGTTTATGCAAGCATTTCTGCTCTTCGTGATAGAGTTGTGGCCAGTGCAGATGGTCTACCAGATATTGTTCTAAAACGTTATGCCTGTACATTGAGCGAGCCTCTACATATTCTCTTCAATTCATCTTTGCGGTCTTTAATCTTTCCTGATGTCTGGAAGGAGAGCTTCTCTGTGCCTGTGTATAAGAGTGGTGACAGAGATGAGATAAAAAATTACAGAAGCATCTGTGTCCAATCATCAATTCCAAAAGTGTTCGATGCTCTGGTTTATGATCAGCTGTCGTGGTCGTGTAAGGGTCTTTTGGTGCTGCAGCAGCATGTTTTTTGTGCTAACAGGTCCACAGTTACTAACCTGATTATTCTTCAGTCAACAGCACTGGATGCCTTAGGGTCTGGTAAGCAGGTTGATGTCATATATACTGACTTAAGCAGGGCCTTTGATACAGTCAAAATCTAAATTACATGGGCTTGGCTTCAATGATTGTTTGGTGGCCTGGTTTGATAGTTTTCTGACTGGACCCAGCGAGTCAAAATTGCTGGATTTTATTCAGATGTTGTTCACATGACATCTGGTGTCCCGCAGGGAGGTTGTTCACCACTTTTATTCAATCTTTTTATTAACGATCTGGTCCATATCTTTGCTGGTAGTGAGTGTCTGCTGTTTGCCGATGATATGAAGCTGTTTAAGGTGATAACTAGCCTTCAGGATCAACAGAAGTTGCAGGATGATTTAGAGTGTCTCTCTTTATGGTGCTTTGACAACAAATTAAATCTTAACATTGGCAAATGCTCTTATATATGCTTTTCAGAGGAGGGAGGAAGTTCACGACTTCATATTCGGTAAACGGTGAGCTTTTGTCTGATGTTAACCAGATCAAGGATCTTGGTGTTATAGTGGATGAACAGATGACTTTTATACAACACATAAAGAATATTACCATAAAAGCCTTCAAACTGTTGGGCTCTGTTGTGAGAAACTGTAGACTTTTTTCATTGGATACCGTCAAATGTGTTTACTATTCTATTGTTAGAAGTGTACTCGAGTATGCATCGGAGGTGGTCTCCTTATTCTGCCAGCCACACGGGCTGTTGAAATCGTGCAGCATGCCTTTCTGCGGCACTGCTCTTATAGACTTGGTTATTCCATACCTGATCATGACTATGGGGAGATACAAAGTTTGTTAACGCTGAGTTCTCTTAAAGCCCATAGAAAAGTGGCCAGACTCTGTTTTTTATTCAAAATTGTGAATGGTTTTGTGGACTCCGATGAGATTCTGGGCAGAATCGGCCTGAATGTACCTAACAGAGTATTAAGGTCATATAACTTGTTTTTTGTCCAATTCCACCACACTAATTATGGACTTAATTTACCTATCGATAGATGTCTACGTATTATGAATGAGATTACTGAGGTCGACAATTTTGACATTTTTGTGTTTCACTGTCTGCTTTCAGAAGGCATATGGTTGCGTCTGTTGTTGCAGTGAACTGTTGAACTGACTGTGTATCTTTTGTGTAGCAGTTCTACTGTGATTCTTTGTCGATTTGTGTGTGCCTATTTGATTTGTTTTGTACTTTTACTTGTATTATAGCACTTAGTGGGATTTCCCCGTATAACTAAATTAAATTAAATTCTTCCTTTTCTTGATGTCAACTAACGTTTGGATTTCAGATGATCAACCTCTTTTTATGCCTGTCTTCCCAATTTTACATAGGCTTTGTGCAACATGAATTCTAAATTTTTTGAGGTAATGCTCTTACATATTTCGCAATACAAACTAGTTTATACAAAATCCATGAATTCACCATTGCTAATTTAACTAGGTGATAGAACAACCTAAAATACCACTTCTTAGACTTCATTCTGATTTTATGTCTGCCAATGTGACTATCAAGTAGTTCCACGCCGCCCATGTGTTTGTTGTAAATTGAAACAATCCGAGGACATTTCACTTCTTTGTATTGCTTTGCTTTTCTATCAAACCTCCTAACTAATGATTCAGATAGTTGACCACAAAAAGTGGACATCAATTTGACAATTTTGTTATCTTTCCACGAGAGAACTAATATCAACATTATCTACAGATGCGGTGAATTCAGTTGATGTACCTCTAGGCTGATTTTTTAACTCATTGTCGGCTCAACAGTCAACTCTCTTTCATGGGTATTGATAAAAATGTTTTTTGGAGACTGTCGATCACTGGTCGGATTTTATATAATTGATCAAATCCTGGTTTGCCAGCTGGAATGTGCTTTTGATTGTCATTAAAATGGAGAATGGATCGAATCCTCTCAAACTGATTCAATGGCATTACACTTTTTATAAAGTTAGATCCTGTAACATCAGCCTAGTAGTCCCTGGTATTGGTGCAATATGATACAGTTGTAAATATGCATATACCCAGATATTTTTGAATACCTTCCGTTGTCACGTTCTCAGGTCGATTAGGGTTAGTTTGAGCATGGTAAAGCACAGATTCATTTGCAATTTTCTCAAGTCAGTTATTGTCGAAAAAATATTAAAAAAACTGGTCAAGGGTTTCCATATCTAATATGTTTTGAGGAAGATCATCGCTACCACTAAACTCTGGATTCTCTTCAAGAAGTAGCAAATTACCCTTTTTCCATATGATCTTAGCCTTGCCATTATTGTCCATTGTCAGGTCATTGCTATTTCTGATTGCCGAAGATGTTTCATTTGGTGCTGAAATTTCTTTAAGGACAGGTTCCCGAACTGTTTCATCAGGTGATTCACTTTGATAGGTTGAAAGTTGACTTTCTCCATCTTGTTCGTCATCATCAGAAGTACTTCGGTTTTCCGGATCAACAGATGGATCTGCAACTTCATCGTCCTCATCAAAATCAAGCCCATCTTCGCTCTCTTCGGCTATTTGACTGATGGTTACCAGGAGTTCGGTATCAGTTAGAGGTCTATTTTTTGGGTGATTGCCCCACCAACGACAATTATACCATACTGCCGAGCTCTAATTAGAGCGAAACCGGTCTATGGTTCTAATTTTGTTGAGAATACATCTAGCCTTACATACTTTGTCCCTATGTTGGGGAAGAAATGGGGCAGGGCTGACAATTTACTAAATTGTTAGTTGGTTGTATACAGTCTCTATTTTTTAACATGCTGTGTTATTTGAAGCTGCCGTTGGTTCTGAAACGGCGACACGTGTAAATAGCGTGTCTTACATCTCACTTATTTTTGGGAGTTATAGGTGTATTTTCGCTGCAATTAGTATGCCATACTGACAACCTCTAATTAGAGCGAAACCAGTCTACTGTTCTAATTGTGGTCAGAATACATCTAGCCTTACATACATTGTCCATATATATTGGGGAAGAAATGGGTCAGGGATGACACTTTACTAAATTGTTAGTTGGTTGTATACAGTCTCTATTTTGTAACATTCTGTTATTTGGAGCTGCTGTGACAACATACTACTTGGTTCCACAACGAGATGGCGGCATGTGTAAAAAGCATGTCTTACATCTCACTTAGTCATTTTTATGTCTTATTTTATGAAGTGCTGAAAATTAATCTACATTTTCATTCTAAAAATAGCTTAAAAACTCATCAACTTTTATATTATATTTATAATTTATTATATTCTTTATTAAACTAAAGATTTTGGCTATTGACCCATATTTCATGACAGTACAAAACAAGAAAAATGTGATATTGAAACTACATTTGTTGTCGAAATGTTGTTTTTATTTTTGTAAGAATATTTTACTGTTCGTTCTTATAAGTATTAAATAATCTTTTAAATCCTATTCGTGTTTATAATTTTCATCCAAAAATTAGTAACCTTGATGTGAGAGCTTGGACACAGTGTATTTCAAGGTTCACATTTAATATATTTTATTGACAGTTATTTCTATAGCCATATACAATTTCTTGTTAGAAAGTCTGGATACAGCAAGTGCATTATGGTAGCAAACTTTCATAAGACAGTAACAAAGTATTTTGGTAATGTTTTCATGTTGATTTCCAAACAGTTGTAAATCAGTAAGACTAGGATGCTCCAAAACCTACAAAAGATGACTTATCGTTCTTATTAATGGGTTTTATCTTTATTTTGTAAGCAAACACATATTTAATTCAACATAACCTAACATAACAATCGATAAAATCTATGCCCGTTAGATTATAATCTAAAAAACTCTAGACGCAGCAAGTACGTTATGGTAGTGAATTTTCATAAGAATTGTACACTAATAGCAAGATATATTATTAAAACTAATTCTTTAAATTTAAATGAACCTTGCAGATCGGTTTTATAGTCCCAGTTAGCGATTATTTGGAAAAATTTATATTTTATATGGAGCTACTAAATTAAAATTTGGTCTTAGATATAATATGTAAGTACTGCAAGTGCCTTTAAAAAAGAATTGTGTTACAAATTTCATTAAAGTTACAAACGTTTATCAGAAAAAATACATTATTTACAAAGAGAATGTACCTGTCGGATTATAAAAATACACTGTTAGTAAGATATACTATTAAAACTAATTCTTTAAATTTATATGAACCTTTGAGATCAGTTTTAGAGTCCTAGTTTTAGTTGGTCTTAGATATAATATGTAAATACTGCAAGTGTCTTTAAAAAAATTGTGTTACAAATTTCATTAAAGCCTCAAAAGTTTTTCAGAAAACATTTACTTATTTACAAAGGGAATGTACCTGTCAAATTATAAATATGACAGGTATTTTTCCTTATTAATTGTTTGGATGATGGTTTTATTTTAGTCCACCCATCCAGTTTTTGCAAACAATAAACAACAAAAAAGGTTTTTTAAAACAAAACGAAGCTCAATATGTTAGTTTTATTTAAGTTATTACCCACGTGCGTTTACATAGGCGTTACTAAGGTTCAAGATTGAAGATTCTGGCTTAATAGGAAATTTATTGAGCTATCGGATTTGAAATATTTTTACGAAAATTTTCTACCATAACATAAAAAACCTTTTTTGTTGTTTATTGTTTGCAAAAACTGGATGGGTTGACTAAAACAAATCATCCAAGCAATTAATAAGAAAAAATACCTGCCATGTTTATAATTCGACAGGTACATTCCCTTTGTAAATAATTATTTTTTTCTGAAAAACGTTTGTAACTTGAATGAAATTTGTAACACAATTTTTTTAAGACACTTGCAGTACTTATATATTTTTATAATTCGACAGGTACATTCCCTTTGTAAATCATTTATTTTTTCTGCAAAATGTTTGTTGCTTTAATGAAATTTGTAACACAATTTTTTTAAGACACTTGCAGTACTTATATACATCTTTTTATAATTCGACAGGTACATTCCCTTTGTAAATCATTTATTTTTTATGCAAAACGTTTGTAACTTTAATGAAATTTGTAACACAATTTTTTTAAAGGCACTTGCAGTACTTACATATATCTAAGAACAAATTTTAATTTAGGAGCTCCATATAAAATATAATTTTTTTCAAATAATCGCTAACTGGGACTCTAAAACCGATCTCCAAGGTCCATTTAAATTTAAAGAATTAGTTTTAATAATATATCTTACTGATAGTGTACAATTCTTATGAAAATTCACTACCATAACGTACTTGCTGCGTCTAGACTTTTATAAAACGGGTGCATTGCGTTTTTTCAAAACAGCATTAACTTAAAGATAAGATTATCACTATACAATATATAGTTTCAACTTTAAGTTTATAATATAACCTATAAGCAAATAACAAAAACAAATACCTTGGTTTACACGAAAGTTATTTAAGTAATATTTTACTTACCATTTATAACATATAATTATTTAAGCGTCCCACCTTATCTATTTAAATAATAATAAAAAAATGTAAAATAAGATTTCTATATTAATATATATATATATATATATATATATATATATATATATATATATATATATATATATATATATATATATATATATATATATATGACGTCTTATATGTTGATAATTGTTAACGTTAGGTCTCGAGTGTCTCGACGCAGCTCGCACAACCATTCACTTTGCTGTCGGAATGCATATACGAATAGAAAGCGACCGCATGAAGACCCGTTATGACGTGCGAGCTAATTCAGCTGGTTTCAAAGAAGATCGAGTGTTGTTCTACAAGCCAGTACGACGCAAGGGACGGTCATCTAAATTACAGAAATTATGGGAAGGTCCGTATAAGGTGGTCAAAAGGATCAATGACATTGTCTATCGCATTTAGAGGAGCCCGAAGAGCAAAATGAAGGGGGTCCATATGCACAGACTTACGCCATACCAAGAAATGTCAGAATTCGACCGGGGCGATCGAATATAAGAGGGGGGCAGTGTCACATTTGTCTATTAACTTTGTAACTTCTATGGTCAGTGGTAGTATGTTGGTAACAGCGAACACTGGAATGATAATTCTAGAAGGGACCAGAGTGACAGGTGTAGAAAAATGTAGAAGGTCTAGAATCTCTATGGAGAGTATAAATAGACGAACGGTACATAGAGTGAGTTAGTTCAGTATTGAATTAGTGTGGTGCAGAGTGAGTGATCATAGAGTATTAAGCAAGTCAGTAGTAAGTGTTGGTGATTAAGAAGCGATCATAGAAGGCGGGTAGTGGAATATAGTTCTATGAACATTTAGTAAGAGAGAAATATTTTAGTTGACACTGGTGTTGGAAAATAGTTGGTTGTAATAAAAAAAAGTTTGAAAAGCTGTGTTTTGTTAGTCAACGAATCCAGAACCCCGTAAAACGTAACAATATTATCAGCAAAATATTTATCTCCATAGGTTCCAGACTACGGGTTGGCGGTTTTGCTGCGGTGTGAAAATTTTGGGGTTTTGTGGACGGTGACTGTTATTTTATACTGGGGGTGGGGGGGTGGGGGTGACAACCTGGGTTATGACGTAATTATACTTTTACTGCGAAGGCTCTTGATTGAACAAGAGATTCAAACGGCGGAACAGAACTAACTCTACCAGCCAGGCGAAGCGCCTTTTATATTGGAAAATATATGTCTCCCTTGCTACTTCTAGAAGCTTTGGTGTCTCTGTTCCTCTAATGGGCGGAATAAATTGAAAATTTTGTGAATTTACGAATATTTAGTATTATTTATAAGTAGATAACATTCCAATGTTGATTTAATCTGGATGGGCCGGTGTTTTGTGCAGCTTTTTATTATATACAGGTGGTTAAAAATAGGTATACGGCAGAATTCTTTGGAAATAAATATTTGCAGAATTTAATTATAAAATATGAGTTGGAATTACGGTAGCGAAATGCAATATTCGTTAGATTATATATATATATATATATATATATATATATATATATATATATATATATATATATATGTATGTATGTATTATAAAAATGAACAAGATTAAATTTAGTGCTGCGTTCTATATTATCTGAAAAAGACAATATAAGCGACGAAGTGGAATGTACCTTCAACCGCATTAAACTGACGTATAGAAACTTTTAGATTGCGAATGATTTTGTTTTAAGTGTGTAGTTGGACTTTATAACGTTACTCACCACATGACGTCATAGGAGATTGCGGGGCATATGTACAATGTCATATCTTTTGTAACTAATTATATCGTTTATGGCAGGTGGCAGGGTTGTTTTTAGCTTTTAATTAGGCAAACTAATGTCAGGGCAGTAGTGTTGCTAGATGTACGATAATTATTGATTTTATACGATATTTTAACGAATTTACGATAGTACGCATACCATAATGGCACTTTGTATGATAATTTTACTTACTGGCACTTACTCCCTAAATGATTTGGGTGTTGGGCGAGATCGCTGCATTGTTATGTCAAAAAAATGTCCACATTTTTTGACATAACAGTGCAGCTGCTGGTAGAACTGGCACCTGGTGAACTCGACCAATTTCACTACAGTTGTCACTTGTCACCAGTAGCTTGTAGGTCCATGGTCCATGGTTCAAGCGAACTACTACTAAACATTTGCGATTTGGAAGAATCAGAATCAATACTCGTTCGCAAAAAGTGAGAAGTTTAAACTCTTGTGTTAACAAATAAAATTTCAGATATGTCCGACTGTAGTTCAGAAGGTGAGCAGAGGCAGAGAGGCTCAACACCCGAATATAAGAAATTAAAGCGCGATGAAGGTTCAAAGAAAGTGAGTCATCAGAAACAGAAATACCGCGTGGAATGAGAACAAGACTCTAGGTTTAAAGGTTGGCTCATCAAAAGTAATGGTAATATATTATAAGTAACTACATTTCATTGAATATAAGATGTTTGTATTTAACTTTCAGACACTGCAAAAGCAAGATGTCGTGTTTGTAATATGGAATTTACTGCCGAAGTCATTAAAAATCATGCAGTCTTCAAAGCATGCTCTGAAAACAAAGATATTGCCAAAAACAACATTAACAGGCATGTTCGATAAACCCGAGGGTAAATTTGCAGATTAGCTACCGAACGCTTTTCAAAACACTGTCCTCAATAACCTGCCTAGGGCCCCCACTGGATGTACACACCACAAGAAAAATTTCTTGTACACACCCCCCAAAGAAGTTACGGGACCAGGAGTGAATAGGGGTGCTGGGCGTGGTAGGCAGTGAAAATGAAATATGAGGAGAAAATGTGAAGAAAACGGGCTTGAAAGTTGTCTTTTTCATATCTTGAAACCATATTCCCCTTAAACCCTGCCTACCCTTGACAGCATCCCTACTCCCCCAGGTGCTGTAACTTCCTTGGGTATGAACAAGGCATTTTTCTTGTGGTTTATGCAACGAGGGTGGTTGTATGCACATGAGAGGGGAAGTAAAATCCCAACGACAAAGCACCCATCACCCCCCCACCATGTCACAAGTTGAAAGGGGGGTGTGCTGCTACATCATAGGCATTTTCCTCCCCCTCTCGTGTGCATACAACCACCCTCGTTGCATAAACCACAAGAAAATTTTCTTGTTCATACCCCCCAAAGAAGTTACAGGACCTGGGGGATTAGGGGTGCTGCGCGGGGTAGGCAGGGTTTAATGGGGATATGGCTTCAAATAGACAGCTTTCAAGCAGTTCTCTTTGCATTTTCTGCCCATATTTCCTTTTTACTACCTACCCCGCCCAGCACCCCTTTTCACTACTAGTCCCATAACTTTCTTGGGGGGTGTGAACAAGAATTTTTTCTCGTGGATTGTGCATCCAGGGGAGGTCCTAGTAATATTTCTGAGAACAATTTTTTGAAAAGCGTTCGGGAGCTAATCTGCAAATTTACCAGAATTTCCTATAAGATAGGGCCGCATGTACCTGTTTAATACTCACTCTATGGCAGAGTAGGATGACGAGCAAGTTAGTGAAGCAATTCAGAGAATTATTCAGTGACGATAGTGACACTGAAGGAATGGCCAGCAAATTGGAAACCACTGCAACGAGGTCTGAGAATGTGGCTAGAGACTGAGACCACCACAATTAAGGAGGGAGTCAGTGATACGCTGTTGTTGACCGATCGCCATCTGGAAGACACCTTCAATACCGCCTTCCAGGGATAGTATGGGACAGTTATCCGTTATGCTCAAATCAAAAAGGCCAGGGAGGCCCCACAGGCGTATCGACGCGCAAAACAAAGGCGCGGACTGCGCGGCTCGAAGAAGCAAGCGGAGTGGCATAAAAGAGAAAATCTTGTGACACGATGCTAGGGCTGGGTGCAAGTGAACTGAGTGGACAACTGTGAGTGCCCTGTCGAGTTTCTTTGTGCTGTATATAATCCAAAAAATACTCTTAAAAAAGGAAATCCATCCTGACCTTGTCCCATTATATATCTATCTATCAGCAGAAATGAAATGTGTTGTAAGTCTTTAATTTTTTTATGTAATAAAGATTTTATTCTAATTAACATTGTCTTGTCATTTTTGTACAGTTTTGCAAGAAATATATATTATGAACGTTGAAATGATCTCTACTGGGAAGTTGGCAGAACTGTGGTTTACACAGAACAACTTAAAATTAAACACAGAAAAAACTGTTACGGTAATATTTTCCACAATTCCGGAGGTGTCGGCGAAAAATAATGCTAATCTTCTTGGCATTACTATAGATGGAGCCCTTAAGTGGGATGCTCATATTTCTCAGTTCAAGAGTAAGTTGTCAGTCCCAATTTTTGTGATCAGGAGATTGAGGAATTCGGTTGATAGAAGTTCACTTCTGTCAGCCTATTTCTCCCTGTTTCACGGCCACCTATCGTATGGCACTCATTTGTGGGGAAATTCATCAAATTCTATAGAAATCTTCAGGCTACAAAAAAGTGGTTAGGTTGATTGCTGAAGTTGGCTGCCGTGAACACTGTAAGCCGTACTTTATTAGTCTGGGAATCATGACTCTTCCCACGATATACATCTTTAGTCAGTTATTAAATATACACAGGGATAAATTTGATTATCAGCTAAATTCTGCATACCATAACTATAGTACAAGATCGGCTGGTTTGATACGACCGCAGAGATTTAGACTGCAAAAATCTGTAAATAATTCTTTGCATATCGCCTTATATAATAAGCTACCAGTTCACATAAAGTGCTTAGATTATGGGAAATTTAAAAATGCTATAAAGTATTACTTTAAGCAAAACGCTTATTATTCAGTCCGTGAGTACATGGATGCCTCCATAGTGCTATAGTCTTTGTATCTCGCACATGTACAGTAACAGGCAGTGGCGGATTTGCCCTAAGGTCCAGTGGGCCCGGGCCTAGGGCGGCCAATCGTGACAAAAGACACATTATGGCATATGGCGGCCGCACTGCACGGTGCAGTCTGCACCGCAACGTATAACAATAATCTTCCTAAATCACTTTCGCACATTTTATGTATAAAATATAGATATGATACATATGTATATAATGTTGGCAATAAAGTAAATTCATTATGTAGTCTATATGAGTGGTGCTGAGTACTACATGGCCTGGGGCCTAGGGCGGCCAAGACTGCAAATCCGCCACTGGTAACAGGCATATATTAAATACACACGTAAAAACCTTTGCGAGACACTTGTGCTGTCGGATTTTAATAGTTGTGATCTGGTTTACGGACACTGCATTGACATGAGGGATAGGAATGGCATACAGGCAGTTTAGAATTCTTGTTCGAGATTTATATTTGGATCGAGTGGTAGCGATCATGTGTCACATACTTAGAGGGAGTCGGGTTGGTTAAGAATGGCTGGTAAGAAAACTACATCTTGGCAAATTTATTTTGGTCATGATAAATGGTCACTCATCACCTTCTATGAAGGAAAAATTCTCCTCCAGAGGTGGTAGCATCTATTCAATATGGTTGGTAATGGGTTAATTTATAATTTGTAAAGCAAACATTACAGATGATACTATTGTATTATAACACATCTACATGTTTAATCTTTACGTTGCACAAGATGAAGCACCTCTTGTTCCATCAACACCTTTCCTCATAAATCACTATTGGTCACTCCACTGCTTAATGTAGTTTACCAAGTAAACTTTTCTTGAATAGTCCGTTCGAGTTCATTTGGTGGGTTGCTAGCCATTTTGCCAAGCATAGTTACTGGCTACTCCAGTAGCTGGAGGATGAAGAATCCGGTTTGACAAAACGTCTAGAATCATTAAGTGACTTTCTTATTGTTGTTTGGTATACTCCAGGACCAGGACTAGGAAGGAATTTGAAAACATTTTCAAGGTATTTCCCAAATAGTTGAAATGAATACCAAAACAATTTTATTATCGTAATAAATTTTACTCATATGTTAAATATTCTTCAATATTACTTTTATATCTTACAATTACACTTACTCTTTCCCATAAAAGAATACACTATCACTATTATTATATAAGCATCTGTCTTACTTCTCAATAACTTCATTCATAAATTAAATGTATATAAATGTGATTAACAATATAGTTTTCATAAAATAAAGTACGAAAAAGCATAAAAATAAGAAATTACAAACAATATATAAAAGACATTTCACAGACATACAATTGTTCGTTAACGGTTTTCCATCAATAATAATTATAACGATCAGCGAACTAGATTAACTCTTAAACATGACATTTTGTCTTTACAGTTTCATAACCTACTACGACAGTCTTTATTTTACACTGAAAGTGTCTTGTATAAAATTATATTGCTATCTACGTTTCAACTATTGCATTCAATTTAAAAATACAACCCTACAACAAATATAAACTCACAAAATTACACTATTACGAAAGTGTGTAACACAACCATATTTTTTATGTAAAGACACTTTTGAACTGTCAAATCAGAGCCTTTATAATCGACAGTTTAAACAGTCAATTACTTATAAGTGACAATTTAAACTGTCAATTAGTTATAAGTGACAGCTAAATGTGTTAGAATTTGTCTAGAGCCTTGGGAGCTGTAGCTACTTTAAACACTCAATGTTTAATTATATAATTGCTACAACAAAATTTTTATAAGTATAAATCTCATTAAAGTTTAACATGTACATACACCATGATTAAATGTTAAATATCATTAAAAAGTAGAGAATACAATAGTATTGCTGAAATAATTTACAATTAAGAATATAGAATTTCACAGAACGCTTAATATTACATTAAAATGAACTTTGTTTACATTGAATCAACCCAGTTCACTGATTATGACATGATACATATTCTACATATTGTAGTTGTTTTTTTTTTCACATAATTTTCCTACATTCAATTAAAAACTTCAGGTAACTTTGGCGGATTATTTTACGTTAAAGCCTACGTTATAAATACATTTTCAAGATAGGAAATCTTTGTGTGTGAGATTTTAGACTTAAAATATTCTTAAGTTCCACACTGTTTGCATGGACCATCCTATTCCAACAGTGAAGAAACATTTTACAATTTACCATGAATTTCACTACAGATTGACGAGTGATACATTTTGGAAAGAATCAGAAAAGGCATCTTTGAAAGAACCTGGTAGTCTCAAAAATAATTTTTAAAAGAGTAAAATCATTTTTAAAACAAGCTGATACTTAAATTACCTCATACTGTCTGTCTATGGACTAGATAAAAGTGATTTGGACGTTTTAATAATAGCATATGGGGATATACAAAAAGCTGTGCCACTTGGTGCTGTTAAATGTAAAATTAGTGAAGATGGTTTTATTTTGGTAAGTTATTTGTGGATTTTTGGTATTTAATTTTTTATCATTCAGTGTATGTTAGTTGCTTGAGCATGATGAGCCAGGAGCCTAAAATATGGATGGAATGGCTTAAGGAAATTAAAGTGGAAGAAGAAATATTATGAGAAATTGATACTGTGAAGATGAAAGTGACCATTGTGAAGAAAGTAGTCATAACTCCGAGTCAGAAGAAGATGCTAATTAAGTAGACGAAATCGATGAACATACTCCAGATAATGATGATGGGGCGCTGTATTATTTGGGGAAAGATCAGGTAATCCAAGGGAGAAAAGTGTGTCCACCAATAACCAGGACGAAGGTAGACAATATATTTGACATGAGACCCGGCACAGTAAATAATGCTGCAAATGAGAAGACCATGTTAGAACGTTTTGAATTATTCTTTACTGAGAAGATTATTCAAGCCATGACTCAGTCAACAAATATTTATATAGATGGCACAAAAGAAAATTATAAACGCGATAGAGATGCAAAACTGACCGATACCTGTGAAATTAGAACATTGTTGGGAATGTTATACCTACTAGCAGTTTGTAAGTCCGGTAAACAGAATATAACGGATTTCTGGAGAACAGATGGTACCGGCATGGATGTTATTTACTGCACAATGTCCTATAACCGATTTCAATTTTTATTACGTTGTCTGAGGTTTCACCATAAAACTATATGCGATGAAAGAAGACAAACCGACAAAATATCGGCTGTAAGAGATGTTTTCTAATGTTTCTAGAAATCTGTAAGAAATCAGTAGTTCTCGGACCTGAGTTAATAATTGGCGAACAGCTTTTCGCTGAGGTCTCTGCCCTTTTAGGCAATACATATCTTCAAAACCTGCTAAATATGGTATCAAAGTGTTTGCTTTGGTTGATTCAAATAACATGTATACTCTAAATCTTGAGATTTATGCTGGAACACAGCCAGAGGATCCGTTTCGCATGTCAACTAGTCCAGGTGATGTAGTAAAATGTCTTGTAGAATTTCTCAGGGGTACGTATCATAACATAACAATGGATCATTGGTTTTCTAGTTTTCAACTCGCAATTGATCTGAAATATGAGCTGAAACTCACCATGTTGGGTACTCTTAAGAAAGAACAAGAAAGAAATACCAACCGAATTAGTAAACGTGACGAAGAGACCAGAAAAAAGTGGTCAATTTGCATTTCGTGAGGACTGCACCGTACTTTCATGCCTTCCTAAAATGAAAAAGAATGTTTTAGTTTTGTCCACAACCCACGTAGATGACAAAATTGATCCAGAATCCGAAATGCCAATGATGGTAGTAGATTACAATAATACCAAATATGTAGTTGACGTCGTAGATCAGATGTGTGCAACTTATAGCGTTGCAAGAAACAGTAGAAGATGGCTGCTTAGTGTTTTTCTCAACATGATGATTATAGGTGGTATAAATGCACTAGTACTATATCAGCTGAACAATCGCAACATTTCAATAGTTCGTCATGAATTTTTACACACTCTAGCTCTAGATTTGCTTAAACCATAACTAAATAGAAGATATTATTTGCAATCAATTCCTAGACAGCTCAAGCAAAAGTGCCGACTTATTCTTGGCATTGAAGAAGCTTCAACTTCCACAGCCAAGGATACTGATAAACCAAAGCCCAAAAAATAAAGTGGAAATGGATGATGATATTTATGTCCATGGAAGAAAGATAAGCTTACTAGAAACTTATGTGCTGTATGTTACAGGTGTCAAGAGATGTCAAGAGCACCAAAATATTTTACCGCGAGGTTGTGTAAATTGTGCTAAAGATGACTGATTTTTTTGTTCATAAACGTTTAAAAGTTTCTCTACTTATTTCCTATTATCTCTTCATTTTTGTGGTTACTAGGCTTTCATTATATGTTTATCAGTATATTATCATGGTGTTATTACTTTGCCTAACAATGTGCTACTATTTTACTTTAAATTTCATGGGGATACACAAAATGCCGCGCGAGTACCGCAGGGTTAAACTTGGGGATTTTGGATATAGGCCTGTTTTCCATGAAAGTACAAAGCTAATAAGATACTGAAATTTAAATTATTTGAAGGTTCTGTATAACTTTATAAAAAATAAGTTGTTTTCTTTTTATGGTTGAAAATTTAAACCCTGTTGTCTGTGATTTCTATCCAGGAAATATCCTATTATCCTATTGTGAGAGCTTTTATATTTTATACTTGAAATATTTTGAGGTCCACACATTTTATAGTATATCGATCAGTCATTTATATACTTGATGTCTGTGTATATGTATGTATGTATGTATGTATGTATGTATGTATGTATCTATATATATATATATATATATATATATATATATATATATATATATATATATATATATATATATATATATATATATATATATATATATATATATATATATATATATATATATATATATATATATATATATATATTGTGTGCGAAGTGCAAATCATTATAAACAATATTATTATGTAAAAAATTGAGCAATTGCATATACACTGATAGGTTTCCGTTACATTTTAGTAACTATATTTAAATGTTAGTCACCCTTAGTTAAAAATTAAATGCAGGTGCGGTCAACTTAGTATCATACAACAGAATTAATTGAAAAAACTAACAACAAAAATGGAAAAAATAATTAGCCGGAATACTGCAGTCAAGATATAATCATTTATCTTAAGGAAATAATATTGCACCTAATGAAATAAAAGGAATGATAAAGCGGATATAAAATAATAAAGCTGTTTTTATGGGAATACTCACTAAAAAGAAAATTAAGTATTAACTAAGTAATTATTGTGCTTATTACTACCAATCTCTCTCATTTTAATTATCGCTTTTAGGCTTATTATCAATTTATTATTTTAGTCTCCTAGTTTCCAGTTTCCTATAAAAGAAAAAAAAAAGATTAGGACATCACATATTAAAATAATATAGGAATATAACACATCAAAAACTGTTTTGGTCACTGGATCACTGTATGAAACATGTTGGTCTTAACTTTATGATCATCAATGGGAATTAAAGAAATCAACTTTCTAGGTGATGTCTTGTCTAAAGTAGGTCTATGTGGTATAAGTGTTAATTTTGTTGGTCTTTATAATAGTTTGGTTATTATCGACTGGTCATTTTTGTATGGTCGGTTCAACCTATAATCATCTTCAAGGGAATACTAAAAAAAAAAAAAAAAAGAGGTAAAGGTAAGATGTTTACTGGCAATTAGGCCAATGCTGACCCTTTTTGCTCATCTAAACTAACCTACCCACCACCTTAAGCTCGATCTCAACGACATGTGATTTGAAAAAACATCCGCTGCCGGTGAGTCTCGAACCGTCGTCCCCTGAGTCCAAATTGGGAAGTTTTACTTGACTTTCTAACACGCCGGCGCTTCAAGGGAATACTAAGTAAAGTATACTCTCGATTATCCTGGTTAATGGGGGTAAATCGGCAACACGGATAATACAAACAATACAATGTATGTATGTATGTATGTATATGTATGTATATGTATGTATATGTATGTAATTTCTCAGCACGGATAATCCGCCTATGAATAATCGAGAGTATACTGCATGATATAACTGTCAAATAATTGATAGGCTCTAACTGAAACCAAAAGCACATAAAGAACTCAGGTTGCCCTTATTATCAAATATTTTACAACAGTCTGTGCAACGGTATAAAAAGTCTAACAAAGACTGTATATAGAACGTATATTAAAAAAGCACACTTGGAGAAGCCAAATTACCACAACACATTTAAAAATGCTGACGATCGTTTCACTAACCAAAGCAATCTATCAGGAGACTGCTCATAGGCGGCCGAGCTAGATCATACATTTGTTGTTATTACTCTATTTAGGCGGCGGAGCGAGATCCATACATTTGTTGTTATTACTCTATTTCGGAATATATATATATATATATATATATATATATATATATATATATATATAATCTCTAAGGCGTTTAGCAGTCCTCGTTGTCTAACATGTTTTATTAATTTTAGATTCTCCTCATTAACGTGGTGATTATTGTCCCAAATATGTCGGGCGACAGAAGATCTATCTACAGTGCCGTATCTTAATTGTGCTAAATATTCTTTGAACCTAATTCCAATAAATCTTTCCGACGTATTTAACATCACAATCTTTTCAATTTATTTCATAAGTTTCCGACATTTTGGCCATACTATTCTTGTCTTTTGGGCTAGTAGTTACCAAGTTTTTAATTTAAAAGTATTTTATTGTTGAAAATGTTAGTTGCAATTGGGCTTTTTAAAAATGCTATCTAGACCCCTCGTGAATCGAGGTTCAAATGGTAAGCAACCAAAGTTTTTTTTCGGCTTTCTCTCTTCTAAAAGTCGGCCACGTTCTTAATATACATTAATTCTTTGGTATATCTACTTAAAGTAAAATTAATTAACCTGTTTACTAAAAAATTCAGACTGGTGATTTTTTGTGTGTATGTATGATGCAACTCATTTGGAATGTAGCTTAGAGTGGTGGTTTCCTTTCTATGAACATCGAATTCTAAAGTGTCTTTATTTTTGATAACTAGTACATCTAGAAAGGGTAATTTATAATCAATTTCTAATCCGTGGGTAAATTTTATAGAATCAAATTTATTGTTTAATTTGGAAATCAAATCTTCTATTCTGCAACTGTTTGTATTAAACACTGTGAAAATATTTTCCACGTAACGAAATCACACTCTAGGAAAATACTCACTTTCACTTTCAAGATCTGTTTCAAATGTACTTATGAAAAGGTCTGCAATAAATGGCGATAGCAGGTTGCCCATTGCCATGCCTTGGGTTTGTTAAAAAAATTCATTGCTGAGTTGAAAAATATTTTGTTTAATACAAAAGTTTGTTAAAGTTGAATATTCGTTGCAGACCCTTTCATTTATGTTATTCATTTTTAATGACTATTCTAAATACGTTAACGTTTGTCTCATGGGAATGCTAGGAAACAATGAGGTTAAATCAAATGAAATCAAAACCTTGCCTTCAATCAATTTAACCTCTTTAATTTTATTAATTAATTCAAGTGAATTTGTTACCAAAAAGCTTTTTTGTTTAACGTGCAAGCTTTTAAACTCATTTGTTAACCATTTTGCTAAATTATATGTGAGGGAATCTATAGCCGAAACAATAGGTCTTTGAGAAAAGATTGTTTCTATTTCAAAGCATATAAAGGCAACAGAATTGTTATTCTTGATAAGGTCGAATACTTTGATAGAGTGGAAAATCACATCAGAACCGGGCCTTATCGGGAAATAACAAAGACCCTTTTTCGGTTTAAAAGCACAGTCAAAAGTTGCGCTAATGTAATATATGAAAATACCAGGAGGAGGGTCACCTTATCCAATCCAATTATACCTTGCATGGATTGCCTCCCGAAGGTCCATAAGCCGGGGAATGAAATGAGAGCAATAGTCTCCAGTCTCAGTTCCCCGACTTATGAACTTTCCAAATAGTTATCAAAAGAGCTCAGTACATTGGAAATTCACCCCCTAGTTTTTAAGTGAAAAATTCCATTGACTTCATTAATAGAATGAAAGATATTAAATTCAAACCAAAGATATTAAGTTAAAATTAAAGAAAGTGCTGATTTCTTTTGATATCAAGTCGTTCTCCCCAGCATCCCTCCTATCAATATAGCTTTCCAGTATCTTCGGGACATGCTTCATGATAACCAACTATCGGACATGCAGGTGGAGGAATATATTAAGTTAACTTCACTATGAATGTCTCAGAGTTTCTTTCGAGTCGGCGGGAAGTTTTTTGACAGACAGAGGGAACCACAATGGGAAACCCATTATCTCCCTTTGTTGCTGAACCCTTCATGAGCCAGTTTGAGAGTGATTTTGCTAGGGCGGTGGAGGATTTTCCGAGGGTATGGTTGAGATATGTCGATGATATTTTTGCCATATTTGCCCTCAGTAAAGATAACATCAATAAGTTTGTTAAGTAGATTCCCCTCAAACAAGTTTACTTAGGAAGTGGAGAACAATGACCAAATACCCTTCCTTGATACTCTTTGTCATCAAAAATATTGGTAGGTTATAATTTGACATTTATAGGGAAGAACTTCTACAAATCGCTTCATGCCACCATATTCAAATCATCCTTTCAGTCAAAGTCTCGAATTTGAGTTTTCTTGTTCGGGGTTTTCTTGTTCGGAGGTTACTCAGGTTCCTTTGAGCAATAACCGATACAATTCAGAGACGAACAAAATTAGAGATATTGGGATTTGTAACGGTTTCTTTCCAGACATTGTGTATAGATTAGTTACTAAGCATAAGTGGAAAATACTGATAAATAACATTACGACATTGAAGCCTGAATCCGATGAGCCATCCAAAAAGTTCAGTGTACTTCTTTTCTATCCTTTTTACAAAAGGGTTAAAGTGTACTGGGGAAGTAGAAATCTTGTACAATTCAACCCCACCAAATCTCAGTCTTGCTTTCTATCTCATAAGAGATGCACCAGCCCTAGACCCATCACAATGAACAACCTAGTTATTCAAAGCAATGAGTCCTTTTCTCTTGTTGGCATTTCTGTGGATCAAAATCTTAATTGGCACCAACATGTCACATCAATTGCAGAAGCGGCTGCTAAGAAATTAGGTTTCCTCTTCCGGGCTCGTAAATACTTTTCACCAGCTAATCTCTATACCTTATATACTTCACAAATAAGGCCAAACCTCGAATACTGCTCCCACATCTGGGGTGCCGCTGCCGCTTTGACACTCGCTATCCTGGACTCCATTAAGAAGAGAGCTATACGTCTCATCTGTGACCCTACCCTCACCCAAAGGCTGCCATCCCTTGACCGCTCTCTCTTTTATAAATGTCTGCACGGACACTGCTCAGAGGAGCTTTCTTCCATAGTTCCTCCACCTGCTGCCCCCAACAGATCTACCAGGGGAACAGAGCGAATGCACCCTTTTACTGTCCAGGTCACCAGACATAGAACATCTTGTTATGCCCGCTATTTTGTCCCGAGGACTTCCAAGTTGTGGAATTCCTTGCCGGCACATATTTTTCCTTCTCCTCCGAACCTCCAAACCTTCAAGTCCAGGATTAACAAGTTGCCTCTTTCCTCCTTGTCGACACCCACGGTACAATAGTATTTAGGCTGTGAGCCCTCGTGGTGTGTTGTTGAAATATAAATAAATAAATTTAAAAAAAAAATCAAAGATAATGACTTGAGAGTTGTTTATAAAGTTAATAATTTGAAGAGCTTTTTGGGTGGGCCAAAGGATACTATTGCCTTCAGACAAAAATCAGGCATTTATTAAATATCTTGTAATAATTGCGAGAAATTTTATATTGAGCAAACGCGGAGATCAATAACAACAAGATACCAAGAGCACATAGCTCATTTCAGATTCAATAGAGCAGAAAAATGTAGCGTTGCCCAACATATGATTGACTCGAGACATAAGGTAGGCGATAGTAATCTTAGGTTGTTGAAGGCAACCACGGATTACCGCAAGTTAGATGCTTTGGAAAGTTTGGAAATCCGCAAGGGGACTCCACAGAATTTGATGAATTCAGACACGGGTCCGGGCAATTCAGCGCTTCTTGAAATAGCACGAAATAATTCATGGTTGCTTTCAACATCGACACAACCAGTTGGGCGTATCCACTGACCCAACTATAGTCCTTGAATTACTTCATCCGGTACTGAGGCATCTGATATTGCATCCTCCAGTATTGTATAATCATCCGGTATTGCATCATCGGGATTACATCATTTTGTGTATAGTTTAGGTATATAAATAAGATAATTTTGCCCATACAGTTACTTTAGTGACAGCTATCGATGAAGACAACTTTGTTGTCAAAATATGTATCTAGTGCATAACTCTCAGTTATTATTTTTGTAGGTTTTGGGTGATTCCGCTTTTTGTTTTACGACGGCTTGAGATGCTTGTACTATGAATTTGTTGGATCACATCTCGAATATAACAGTGTAGTGAGAGAAGCCCATTTTATTTGGTTTATAAAAGTGTGCTTGAATTAGCTCAGAGAAAACTTGCCAAGTACCTGTGTAACTTTATCGAACTTAGTTATTATTATGAGACTTAATCTTTCTAATGACCAGTCTCAACCAATCACCCTGGATACTTATTAGATTTGATATTCCCTCATTAAATGTAAGAAGGGCTTTATCTTCCAGCACATATTTATATAATATTAAAACATATTAATTCTTATTTTGTGAATCATCCAATTGTCTAATAATAACAAAATATTTAAATATGTTACATGTATGGTTTGTTTTAATTAAAAGTCGTATACACACAAATCTGAAACAATAAATTAACAAGTGCTTGCTTAGCCGCGACGGTTAAGGTAGTCGTTCCTCATCTGAATGTCCCGGGTTCGAAACTCACCTGCTCCAAATGGTTTTTTTCAAAATATCCTTAGAATAATTTGAAGTAATAGGTTAGACACTTTGGAATGTTTGCATGTGGCTGTCTGGCCCAAGTCATGTGACGTCACTGTCTGGCCAAAGTTTCCTAGACATAACAGGTCATTGACCTTGGAATGTTTACAGGTTACATAACAAGGGGCGATGTGAAATGTGACGTCATGTCTAGCCCAAGTGTCCCAATACCTACTCTTCAGGATTTAAATTTTCTTGTTTCTAGAATTAAAGCAAGGAATGGACAATACATTCTATATAGACATAATCAGTACCAATGTCATGTTCATGTCATCTATCAATGTTATGTGTTCCTAATTTCAACTTAATATGTCATTTGTGATGTAATAGGTGCATTGTTAAAGTACATGTGAGGAATTCTGAAAAATGTTCAAGTTCAGTAGGTAATCATTCATTAAAATATTAACAAACCACACGCGACAAATTTAATTACATCTTGTAAAGCTTAGACAGTTGTTTTAATACATATGACCACCTTTGACCAAGTTAATTTTTGATATCTCAGTAGAAATAATGGTAACAGTTAATAAAAAAATTGAAAAAAAAAAGATGTTACAGCAGCAATCACTCACAAGCAGGTATAAATAAAATAAAAATCAAAATAATGGGAATATAAAGACCAGACAAGCAATCCTCTCTACAAAAAAAAATTGAGGGGGGAGGGGTACATCTATATTAGTAGATAGTGCCCCACCTGGGCTCACCCCCTCCACTTTTTACTGCGCATGCGCGTGACGTCATGCGCATGCGCTGACCTGCGCAGACCTGTGACAGTTGACAGCTGACCTGTCAGATTTGACAGGTGTCAAATGTCACTGACCTGACAGCTGTCAACGTCAGCTGTCACCTGACCTGACATGTGTCAACGTCAAATGTCACCTGACCTGTCAGATGACGTCACAAGCATTCCAAGATGGCTGACCTGTCATAGACAGTCGCAAGCCGGGTTCTCTCTATGGAACTAACCTGAGATGACGTCACAAGCATTCCAAGATGGCTGACCTGTAAGAGACATCTGCAACTCCGGGTTCTCTCTATGGAACTAACCTGAGATGACGTCACAAGCATTCCAAGATGTCTGACCTGTGTGTCCATAGATATCTACAAGTCAGGTTAGCTCTCCATGTGTGTTTGTCCGATTGTTTATTAAGGTTATGTATTTGTTTATTAAGGTTATGTTCGCTCACGTGTCATCTGTTTGTTTATTAAGGTTATGTTTGTATTTGTTTATTAAGGTTATGTCATGTGTGTGTGTTGATTACCATGCATCTGTTTGTTTATTAAGGTTATGTATTTTGTTTATTAAGGTTAGGTGTTCGTAAACACAGCTGTTTGGTTTGTTTATTGTGTTGTTGTTGTTAAGGTGTATTGACGTTTGTTAGGGTATTTCGTTTTTGGCGGGAAATTTGAATTTGTTTGAAAATTTCTGTCTGTTGTGTCCAGAGATCTTACTCCTCAAGCTAGAGAACATTCTATTTGTAAAGTTGTAGAGTGTAGAGAATATTCTCTAGCTCGAGGGGAGACATCTGTTGGACACAGTCATTCGGTTTAGTCACACACATACATATATGAGGAAGATATATTGAGCGGGTAATTTGAAATTTTGAATTTAATTTGAAATATGATTTTTGAAAGAAAAGCATTCGCCAGAAATTAGATTTGAACCCCCAACCACACAACTTACTCAGAGAGATACCTGTCGCTAAACCAACTATTCCACAGACACACACGTTAAAAGTTTGTTCGCAGTTGTATATATAAAACAAAAACCTGTTGCATATGCTAATTTAAAACGAGTTTATGAGGCTGCTGAGTTTGTGTGTGTAGGTAGGGGTGGTATCTCTATTACATTCCAATTGAATAATAGGAACTGTAATGTTAAAAACAATTGTTTATTTATAGTAAAAAGAAATTTAAAACACGTACCAATTTACCTATCTAATATCATTTAATAACAAAAACGTTTCAAGTAAACTATATCAATAAGAAAAACGTATTTACATCTAGATATGTTAATGAGTTTATTTTAATAGCCTAATAAAACTCGGGGACTTGGTTTTATTGCCGGCGTGTTTGTTTATGTTAGTGTGTTTGTATTTTGAATGATAGAATCTAAATTTATATAGGGAGTGATCAAAAACACACAAGTAACAAAACTCAATTTAAAACAACTAAATTAAACTTTGATATACGAGGATTGTTTGATAAGTATTGTTTGTATGTAAACATAAATAATATAATAGTATACTTACATACAGCAAGAGACGTCATACTTGTTTCACGACTTAGCACACACTAACGTATGTTGAGGTCTTGAATGGGGCCCCGTTATAGAAATAACACAGTTGTTTAATGACATCCACTTGAACCAAACAAAACATATAGACGCTGTTGTTGATTGTTAACACACACACAAGCACTCTATGACTAGAGAGTTATAGATGTACAACGGTCGTCGTACACAAGCCAGTCTTGTGTTTGATTCCGTAAAAACAAGAAACATTTTAGTTCCATACTATGGCGTTCTCAATTGTTGGAGAGTCGACTACAAGAAACAGTCGTTTTAATATTATACAGAACATGGTGCATTTCAAGTTGAATCCACTCAATAGCAGTGGCGTCAATAATCCTGAACAATGGCTTAAGAACGGTATGCAGGAAATTTATAATCGAGTTATTAGAGACTTGAACACCGACACCAAAGTAAGCTTTACATTCTCCGGCTTGGATAGAGACTATCATATGCCGTTTAGGAAGCTGTCGTTGCTGACGTTTGAAGAAGTGTGGTCTGAGCTGTACAAGATGTATCAGAGCAATAAGGGGGCCATTGAAGGTGATGCCTTTACTATAACAGCTACAAGTCTAGGATCATCACAGCACCAGCAAGCAACCACTTCACAAGGTTCTGGTTTGTCGACGCAGCAGCAGCACCAACAGCAGTTTAATGAAATCAATCTACAAGAGAGTAAAGAAGAACACACAGCCGCGAGACCAACAACAACAACACAACCACTAACACAGGATGACAAGCAAGAACTGAATGATGATGGTCTCCGTTGCTGTGTCATTTGTTTTAAACGCTGTCCACCAACAGAGAGAAGCTGTTGTGACAAATGTTTCATTAAAAATGGTCAAAACTTGGGAAAATGGCTACCATACAACGCACACTCATGGGAAAGTTATGAAAATTTCGTAAAATGGCAATACACGTACGACAGGAGGAAGGTTACATGTTTACACTGTAATAAACAAATGTTGAGAACGTCCATTTATAGACACAAACAAATATGTCTAAAGAGAGCTGACGTCGATCCTAGGCCTGTAAACGAGTAAAAAGTATGTCGCTCTGTACACATGTCCATAACAGAATACATAACACAATAAAACAGAGAACAAACAACATGGTTATGACTCATATCCTGTAGAATGACATCATACCATTATTCGTGTTTGAGCTTGTCTGTGTATCTGTTTAATATACGCAAGTGAGAGGCCCTCTTAGGGTAAATAACCTGTCTGTTGATGACCTTGATCTGATAAACCTGTTTGACGTTGTCTTTACAGTTATGATCTAAGGGGTTAGTTCTGTTAGGTGGTATCCAGCCATCAGTTGTGTTTGAGCTTGTCTAGAAGCTAGTTTTGTTGGTGTACGTTGAACAAGGTGTAACTAAAACTAATATGGTGCAGAATACGCGAAAACGAAAATCTCTCAACACAGAAAATACAGGTAGAGGTGCTGGTGGAGGTAAAAAGCTTAAAGTGTTACAAGATGTCTTGCTGGCTAACGCAGTTGAAAGTATTATAACAAAAGAAGAACCAAAGACGTGGGATAATATCATAGGTGAGCTGTACACAAGCTATCCAACAACAACAAACACAAGTGAACCGAATAATCTCTCTGATATTAGTATGAATGCTGCAGATCCTACAAACATACAAACAGTCGAATATCAGCCTACACACGATGAGCTATTCAATGAGAAGTTGGTGCAGATCAATCAGAAAAGTATGGAGAAAAAACTAAAAACACAAGACTGTGAGCTCGTTGGTCAGACAACGTTTGCGCTGTTGGCAAACGGTGAGAAAATACTTACGATCGGAGCTGACCCCATGCTTAACTTTATGCCTCTGGTTAAGGTTTCACAGAAAAATTGTAATATACCTGTGTTTTTCGACATGTGGACATTTGAAGAATTTTTAAACGTGTTACCCACCATAATTTTCAACCTGGAAAACCAATCACAAGGTACAGACAAAAACACCGATTCGTATACACTTACTAAATACTTGGTTCAAACACAACGAAAATCAGTGTTTTTTAAGTTTAGGTTGTGCAGTGATGAATATGTCACTAATTTCAACCTAAGCTTGGAATCATTGAAAATACTAGAAGATGTTGGCTCTGTGGTCAAAGACTTATTATTGGAATTACGTTTTAGGAGTTTCTTTGACCTAAACATGTTTATGGCTGACATTAGATCGGAACTGTCCAAGTTCAGAGACAGGGCAGTTATACCTTGTGCCTTCTTCATTGCCCGCTTAAAATACTCTGAGAATCTGTGTATAGTGTGTGAATTTATTACTAAATATCAACTTGTACTGAAAGATATGCTAACATGTAACAGATTTACCTATAACACTAGTTGATAATAAAATATATGTGTAAAAATCTCTGTGTTTTATTAGCTGTATTTTCTGACAATCATTCTGTTGGCGTGAATGCATAAAGGAAGATTTGAAATAAAAAAATACTTTTAACATGTTTCCTTTATTCATAACATAATACAAGTTATTTAATGTCTTTAGTGTTGACCCAGGAATTATGAGTACGATCAAAACCAAGCCATTTCACGTAAGACTTGGGGCCTTTTTTTCTCAACACTCGTTCGATTAAATACAGGTCAGAAGATAACTGTCATACAGGTGTCTAACACAGGTGTCTAACACAGCTGTCTAACACAGCTGTCTAACACAGCTGTCTAAGACAGCTGTCTAACACAGCTGTCTAACACAGCTGTCTAACACAGCTGTCTAAGACAGCTGTCTAAGACAGCTGTCTAAGACAGCTGTCTAACACAGCTGTCTAACACAGGTGTCTAACACAGCTGTCTAACACAGCTGTCTAACACAGCTGTCTAACACAGCTGTCTAACACAGCTGTCTAACACAGCTGTCTAACACAGCTGTCTAAGACAGCTGTCTAAGACAGCTGTCTAAGACAGCTGTCTAACACAGCTGTCTAACACAGCTGTCTAACACAGCTGTCTAACACAGCTGTCTAACACAGCTGTCTAACACAGCTGTCTAACACAGCTGTCTAACACAGCTGTCTAACACAGCTGTCTAACACAGCTGTCTAAGACAGCTGTCTAACACACACAGCTGTCTAACAGACAGCTGTCTAACAGACAGCTGTCTAACACACAGCTGTCTGTTAGACAGCTGTCTAACAGACAGCTGTCTAACAGACAGCTGTCTAACAGATAGCTGTCTAACACACAGCTGTCTAACAGACAGCTGTCTAACAGACAGCTGTCTAACAGACAGCTGTCTAACAGACAGCTGTCTAACAGACAGCTGTCTAACAGACAGCTGTCTAACAGACAGCTGTCTAACACACAGCTGTCTAACAGACAGCTGTCTAACAGACAGCTGTCTAACAGACAGCTGTCTAACAGACAACTGTCTAACACACAGCTGTCTAACACACAGCTGTCTAACAGCTGTCTAACAGACAGCTGTCTAACAGACAGCTGTCTAACAAGACAGCCGGACATCGTGATAAATAAGAAGGCATGTACCGTGACAGAGTCAGTATATGTTAAACCACCACACAACCTGTATCGCTCAAACAAATGATTAGACCGACTGGTAAAACCAAAAACAGTTGTAGCACAATGGAAGTGTTGGGTAAGGAAGAGCAAAAAGTTAAGAAAAGGATTTTACAACTTGCTGACAATATTCGAAAAAAACATTTAATGCTTAAACTTAACAGAGCTGAGAATGATGATGCTCTGCAACGTTTATATAAACCACTTGTTGAGCCCCTAAGTGAAATATCTAAAAACACAGCAGCACTGCAGCAGCAACAGCCATCGCAACCACCAAAGGTTGAACAAATCAAAGACGAAGTCGATATACCAGAAACGAAACCCCAAGTACAGTTCCTTAAAGACCATGAAGTTTTTGAAGCTGAACCAAGGGAAGAGGCTGAGGCGACAAGTTCCGATGAGGACATCCCAACATTTGAAGAGCTTGAGGCAGACCTACAAACTGTCACAACCAACCCTGCATATCAAGAATTTTTGGAGCAATATCCTGACCGAGTTCGATATTATGTAGACAAGTATTTTACTGAACCACCGAGGCTTGCTACTATTGATCAAACGTATGGTGCTCGCTACGCTAAAGATACTGGTAGCTGGAGTCTTGGCAACAAACACTTGGACTTTACTGATGCTGAGATTCAACTGGGCCAAAGGAGATACCCGCAAACACAAGGTTTGCTAGAATTGATATTTATGAAAACACCTAGAGGGTATACCTATGATGATCTTCAACACTATAGAGATATTCTAGAAGCAACTAGTGTTCATAAAATGAACTATGATCCTAACGCACGAACCAAGGGTTGTTCCTCTGAAAAGTACCGTTTTAAGAGGGGTAGTAGTCCGGCTCCCAGGCGATAACTCTAAGTGGGCTCCCTCAGTTGAAACACTTGTCATGTCGTTGTGCTGAAACCCTAACTCTTCCTTTAGCCGACTGTTGTAATAGGCAATCAACTCTTTAGTTTTTTATTTTCCAACCAATGTCTGAATCTTTTCTCACCAATCTTACACAGTTTAGTTGCATTAAAATAGCCAGTGTTTTTATCGATAATAAGTTGAAAGTCTCCAAATAGACCATACCAGAAGTTGTCTTTAATTTGCTGGTAACACACATCACTTAATGTAGCCATTTTGAAACAGATTTGGGTAGAGTAAACTGAAGCACGTCTTTTCTCAACGACAACTGAATTATGAATAAGCTTAAGAGTGTGTGTAGCCACTTTATATATGCTGCCACAATAACCGTTTTTAAAACTAAATTTGTTTTTACATAAACCTTACTAAATGTGTGTGTGTCTACAAATACGTTGTTTCTTATGGGTAAAAGTGTCAAAAGCTCTATATTAGGCAAAAATACATGTAATCTTATGGGAAATAGGAACGATTTAAGGTGTTAGCGGGGGCCTTTTCTGCAAACACAAATACTGTGATGATGTCATCCTTTTCATGTCTGTATTCTAGACAAGCTCAAACACGAATAATGTGGGGTTATTGAACAGATATAACACAAGATAACATTCGCCAAGGTCATCAACCGACACGTTGTTTACCCCTAAGCGAGCCTCTCTCTTGTGTATATTAAACAGATACACAGACAAGCTCAAACAGGATCAAGGTTAACAACTGTAAAACGTTGTTTATCCTTTGTAAGGCCTCTCTCTCTTACATCAGTTTGTTTCCTCAATACAAGAGACAGAGACACTTGTTCAGTATGTGTTAAGTCGTGAAACAAGGATGACGTCTCTTGCTGTGTGTAAGTACACTCTTATTATTATGTGTGTTTGCATTCAAATAACAAATACAAACATAACCTTACTAAACAATCAGATGATTGGTAATCAACATGTATACAAACACCTAACCTCATATGTCAACAACAACAACTGGCTTTGTTTTATATATACAACAGCGAACAAACTTTTAACGTGTGTGTCTGTGGAGCTATTGGTTTAGGGACAGTGTATATATGTAAAGCAAACAACGGCTGATTCGAGGTTCGTGGGTTCAAATCTAAGTTCAGGCGAATGCTTTTCTTTCAAATACACATGCATCTGTCAGTTTAAGCAAAGACTTTGAACTGTCATGACGTGTTTGTTAAACAGCATGTATAAGCTTTAACAATGGCAATCAGTTGTCTGTCTGTATCCTCAACACAGAAGACACCTGTTCAGTAGTGTGTGTATTAAGCTGTGAAAGAAGGCTGACGTCTCTTGTTGTATGTAAGTACAATAAACAATCAAAATGGCTTGGTAATCAGTCTGTATACGAACAACTAACCTTAATAAACACATACATACATAACCTTAATAAACAATCAGACAGATGGTATTCTTCAAATACACACATGGAGACCTGACTTGTAGATATCTATGGACACACAGGTCAGACGGAACATCTTACGTCATCACAAGACAGTTAATACCTAACCTGACTTGTGGCTATCTATGGACACACAGGTCAGACATCTTGGAACGCTTGTGACGTCATCTCAGGTTAGTTCCATAGAGAGAGAACCCCGGAGTTGCAGATGTCTCTTACAGGTCAGCCATCTTGGAATGCTTGTGACGTCATCTCAGGTTAGTTCCATAGAGAGAACCCGGCTTGCGACTGTCTATGACAGGTCAGCCATCTTGGAATGCTTGTGACGTCATCTGACAGGTCAGGTGACATTTGACGTTGACACATGTCAGGTCAGGTGACAGCTGACGTTGACAGCTGTCAGGTCAGTGACATTTGACACCTGTCAAATCTGACAGGTCAGCTGTCAACTGTCACAGGTCTGCGCAGGTCAGCGCATGCGCATGATGACTCGCGCATGCGCAGTAAAAAGTGGAGGGGGTGAGCCCAGGTGGGGCACTATCTACTTATATTTTCATGCTATACAAATACCTTCTTCTTTTTCTTTTTACTCTTTGGTTTTCTTATTGTAACTTCAGTTAAAAGTGAAGCATTACTAGATGAAGTTGACAGGCAATGCTGAATTAAAGGCAAATTGTTAGTTTTCAGTTACCATACAATAAAAAAGCAATAATAAAACAGTTACACTTTTTTTAAACTCCCATACTGTCACGTTTATATTTTAAGGCTAGTTCAAGTATTTACACCTTAAAGATGTTACAAAAAGAATATTGACAGTATTAAGTTCTAGAGAAAACAAGTTAAAAATATAAGTTGTATCCTAATGTATACTTTAGAGCCTCAGTGGTTCAGTGGTAAGAACATGTGCCTCTGAATCGAAGGGTACCAGGTTCGATACCAGGGTTCTCATTTCACTTTTTCAGTACATACTGTGGCATTAACATCAACCGAGGTTCTGGCATTGTATTTGAGCAAGTTGAATGTTTGCACGTTCCTCTCTTTGGAGGAGGTGTAAAGCTGTTGATTCCGTGCCCACGCGATGTTGGGCACGTTAAAGATCCCCACCCTCCTTACAGAAAGTCAGCGGTTCGGCAAAATTACCAAGATAGTGAGGTGAAACCGCTCCCTGGCGTCGGTGATTGGCCATAGTCGCGGAAATAGACTGACTTTAAAGCAACAAAAAACACACACAATGCATACTGAATATGAAATTATAATCAAAAAGTCATTTTCAAAATGGCCTTTCGGATTGTGTCGGTTCATTGTCCCCAGTCATCAATAACTGCACGTCCAGTTACTGAGGATGAAGAAATAATATTATTCTGGGCTTAAAAAATAAAAAATTGGCTGGGTTGGATGGCATTCCATAGTTTATTTTTAAAGTGTGTGATGAATTATTGATGCCTCTAACTAAATTGATTAACTTGTGTTTCTTTCGGGGTGAATTTCCCACACGATTGAAAGTTGCTGCTATCATAGCATGAAGGGGGAGATAAAAACAATATCGATAATTATAGGCCTATTGCGTAGCTAGCTATAGCTAAGAATTTTCTCCAAAATATTCGAAAAAATAGTTTCGCAAAGAATGCAAGAATATTTGGACGGAAACAACTTAATCTTGAACCGACAGTACGGTTTTTGTAAGGGACTCTCCGCAGAATCCGTTGCAACTGATTTTGTGCAGCCTGGTACCCAGCAGAAATCAAAAACAACTTTCCTGACATTTCCAGGCCCCTCGAGTACATTTTGCATAATACTCGAAATAAAAAACACATACCGGAATACTATTTTTATGAACAAAATAAATAAAAACTTTGAATAAAAAAATTACATAATCAAAAACATAAGTATGTTTAATTCCGTTAAATTTATAATATATAGCATTTTTGAGAAGAAAATTTGCAATTTTTTAATGGAAAAACTTGACTTTCATAACTGGCCGACGAACTTAGCCTCCAGAAAGAATTTTCCAGTGTGATGGAACAAACCAGAAGTCTCTAGGTGACGTAGAAACTCCGGAAACCATGTTGTTCGTATGTATAAATTTGGATAAGCCTCGGAAATGGGTTCCAAAAGCTCAGATTCGCACCCATTAAATTTTTTTCAATCGAAAGTTGTTACCTCTCCAAAAGCGGAATTTTACATGTTTACATGCGCCATATACAAATACCAAATATTTTGCAACTTTCAACATGATCATAAAGGATAAAATAGAATAAACACATTCACAGCAGAGCTCTACCCAGCTATACCTAAAATGCATTTTATGCATTCAAGGAAGAACATTTCAAGTGAGATGAACATATGAGACATGTTTGAGATAGAGGAAGAAGACGCTATTCATATCGGCGCATGATGTACGCTGCGTTCATTGGCGGATTTAAGTGATATTGGTACCCAAGGTAAGACACATTGTTATGAAGATATATTTTCCTAGGTATGAAAAAACTATTTACGTGAGAAAATTCATATAATATATATGAAATCATAATAAAAATGCATCTGCTAGTGACGAAATCTTACAAATATATAATTTCCAGGTCTACTAAATGATTTCCATGACATTTGAGTAAAATCACAAATTTCACTGCTTCTGTTGTCTCTACATCATTTCTGGGAACAATAATTGACAGAGTTTTCTCCTGGTCCAGTAATGTTAACACAGTCTGCTCAAGGCTGAACAGATTTTTTTACATTCTAAAGACTTTAAAGTCCTACCTTAATTTATATGGTCTGTTGACTGTGTACTATTCTCTTGGCCACTCAGCTATAAATTATAACATTGTGTCGTAGGGTCAGGCGACGGATGCAGCTAGGGTTCTGCTACATCAAAAATGCATTATGTGCCTGATTTTTAACCTTCAGTTTCGGGAATCTTGTCAGCAGGTTTTCAAAAATAATAAAATGTTGATACTTGTTGAGGTTTATTTAGTGAAGCTAATGTGTTATGTATTTAAGAAAAGGAATAATTTGCCTCACAATTACAATTTACATACCTATAACATTTGCTTTAGGGATAATATATATCTGAATAAACCTAATAATTCATTTTATAAAAAGTCGCTGTTGTATGCAGCTTCTTATTATTTTAATCTGCTGCCTAATCATATTAGGGATTGTCGTACTGTGGCGCAAGCCAGGAGATAGCTTAAACAGTGTTTTTATTCTGTCGATGAGTTTGAAAAGCACTTAAGGTCATCATAGTTGTTGCGATGTCTCTTCCTTTAGTTTTTTTTGTGTCTTATTTGTGATTTCACAATGATATCGTGTGTGAGTGTTTATATTTATCTGAATATTTTGTATATTATTTTTCTTATCGATTCTTATGTTTTTGTATTTTATTGGCGTGTCTATCTGAAACATTGTATCAGCTCATGACAAATAAATCTATCTATCTAATATTCCTCTTCATTGATGTTGAATTTAAATAGGCGTGGTTCATTAATATCATCTCCTTTTTTATCACAAATTATTTCCGTGGGATAAAATGAAACAATATATTTGGTCCGCTATTTATCACACTTTAAATTATGGGGTAAATATATCTAAATCTGCTTATTAAATTCGATGAGATCTGTGAAGAACTTCCAATCACAAAACTGCAACGAACAGGGTGCAGAGTACGACAAGTATGACAGTATCACTCCAACTATCGTTAGACGTAGACAGTAACTAAATAATTTCTAAACTGAGCGTCACAACAGTTCCCAAAATAATAGACCGTTGAAAAGCAATAAAGTTAGTATTACAATAGACAGTAAGGGAACAACACAGCATTAGATCATTGAACAATGGAAAGCTGACTCAGAGGTAAGAGGTATTGTTATTATTTTTTATTATTATTAATAATTATAGTCCAGGCAATAGACATTATAGAGACCATATCTGAAAATTCGTGGTAGTTCTGGAAACAGGCTTACTTTATGTTTTTTGGGTTGATGAATCAGAATTTTAACTTATCACCAAAAATTACTCCCTTATCCCCCCAAATTGTGGAAAAAAAAGTTGTATCTATATACAGTGTGGCACACTTAACATGAAGACACGCCTGTATTTTCTTTATTTTTAGAGATAGCGATTTCATTTTTTGTACAGATGTAAAGCGTCATTAGGCTGTATGAATAGCCTATCCACTTCAAATGTCAGATGTCAACTCAGCCTACTATGATTTCAGGAATAGGGCCGGTTGTCTATATTTTACAATGCGTTAGAGATATCAAAAAAAGTTACCTTAAAAAGTTATTGAGAATCCAATTTTAACTGCAGATACTGAGATTCAAGTTAAAATTCGAATTTTACTTTTTTGTAAATTTTTAGAGAGCCCAAATTTTCCATCAGATTTTAACAGGTAGATTGCCATGGAAACAAATTAGCACCTTGCAAAATATTGTAATAAATGTCAAATTGACATTAACTGTGAGTCTGTCTGCAAAATGCCTGTTGAAAATCTCGAAATAGCAGAGAAGTTGCTGATGAATTCAATTGGAGACATCCACAGAGAAATCTAATTATGCGCGGGACTGCAGCAGCTCTGAATACACGGTTTTCTCAAACGGGAAGTGTGGTGAACAATAGCTGGGCTTTTAGAAATCAAAGAAGTAGTGATGATAGCATAATCTTGGCTTCAACTCAAGCGAATGCCCAGATGAGTCTAAGTTAAAGAGCTGTTGCATTGGATGTTAGTGGAGAAAAAATCAGAAGAAGCCTTGTGCGTCATAAAATAAAGCCTTTCAAGCCAAAGTTTGTGCACTCGTTGAAAGAAAGTGATGAGCTGAAATGATTAGATTATTGCCTTTGTGCGCAATAGGTAACTTTCTGAATGATAGAAAATCTTTAGGTAAAATTTTATTTACGGACTAGGCAACATTCACTACCAATGGAATAGTATCTGCCCAAAATTCCAGATATTGGTCTGCTGAAAACTCTCACTGGGTTATCAATTGTAAAGCCCAGTATTCACAAAAAGTTAATACATGGCGTGGAATTTTATGGGTTAGAATAATTGGACCTTGTTTTTGACTTGTATCGAAGGCATGCCTATCAACGTGTGACAAGATGTGTATTTTCAATTAGACGGTGCATCCATTTACAACTCTCAGTTAGTCAGAAATTGGCTAAATCTACAGGAATGGTCCTGTTGAACAGTGGCCTCCTCGGTCTCCTGACATTACACCACTAGACTTCTATTTCTGGGATTCTGTTAAAAATAAGGTGTACAAAGAAAGGCCCCAAAGTCGCCAGGAACTTTGCGAGAAAATTAGGCAGGCTTGCCTGGAAATAAATATAGCAGAACTAAGAAAAGTTGCCAGCAATAATCGTAAATGAATCGAAAAATGCACCAGGCTTGAAGGTGGGCTAGTTGAAGCAGGCTACATTTAATAATTTTATATTAAATTTAATTGTACTTTTGTTAGAGTTTATGTTTAACTTGAGTTGAGTAAATCACCTACCATTGTTTTCTTTTGATATTGACGATGTTTGTTGTTTCCATGGCAATCTACCTGTTAAAATCTGATGAAAAATTTGGACTCTTTTATCTAAAAATTTACAAAAAAAGTAAAAATTCTAATTTTGACTTGAAACTCGGTATCTACAGTTAAAATTGAATTCAGAATAACTTTTAAAGTAACTTTTTTTGATATCTCTAACACATCGCAAAATATAGAGAACCGGACCTATTCCTGAAATCATAGTAGGCTGGCTTGACAGCTGACATTTGAAGTGGGTAGGCTATTCAAACAGCCTAATGACGTTTTACATCTGTACAAAAAATGAAATTGCAATCTCTAAAAATAAAAAAAATACAGGCGTGTCTTCATCTTAAGTGTGTCACACTGTACATATATTTTTCAGGAAAATACCTAGAGGTTCAAACAAAGAAATTTCCAACAAAAATGTCATATGGAATTTGGACGTAGGGCGAACTCACCAGGAGTTAGCTGGCCTCGGAACTTGCATTTTGGTGCTAAGTTACACAACCCGGCTTAACCACCTTGGTCATTCTACCGTCTCCCCCTATATCATTTTCTTTAAAACACGCTGTTCCCCCGCATTATTCCCTTTCATCTGGAAACCGCCAACATCTTACCTCTTCAAAAAAATATACAAGAACAAAGAAGAGGGAAGTACTTTCAATTGTAAAATCTTGGAAACAAGATGGTTTTCTTCTTCAACTAAAAGGTAAATTATCAAACGGCATATGGTGGCGAGTCATTGGGTTGAGAGGAAAAGGGAGCCTAGGCAAGGAAGAGGGTGCCCCAAGAAAATCGAAGGATGGAGGAGCGATAAATAGGCAAAGTCAAGACAAATCACGCCCGCGCGGCGCCGAGGTGCATGTTCCGAGAAATAAAAACTATTATTACAACATTCTAACACAATAAACAAGGAATATACTTATTAAGCAGTCATCAAAAAATCAAGGAAAGCTGCATGTAATTTAATTATGAACGAACAAAAGAAGAAGTTGGCTCTAAACAAGAACCTGTGCGCCTTCAAGGCACCACACAAACAACAATCGACAACGCCCGAGCCAAAAGGTATAAATAGGCAGCCTACCATGATAGCAGCATTCACTATTTGCTCATCAGAAGTTAATCTAATTATTTCAAGTTACTATTATATTTCATATCACACCTTTGTTGAAACATTTTTATAGAAGTTAAAGTTGTAATTTTAAAGTAAAAATAAATTGTTTTTCAAAAGGTAATTTGTGTTAACAGGGAAGTTAACTTATGCTAGCTAGAATGTAAGGTCACTAAGTATATAACTGGTGTTTATTAACTAGGACAAACCGACCTGAACAAAGTAAAAGGCGACCAGGCTGATCACCTAAACATATAGGAATTATGCTAATGTCTATGTATGTTGCCGTAAACAAGTTACTCACATACATTTTTATCATATTCAACAATTAAAATGATAATATTAAGGTATGTAAACTGTAAATAACTTTTCCTGATCTAAATGTCAAAAAAGTTAATTTTTAGATAAAATCAGTTCAAATATGCGATTTAATAGTGTAATAAAAATGTCAAACAAAGAATTGATAATGAAAATTACTTACTTGGAGCAGTGCGGGGCCATTCGTTGGTGCACAATTATTAACTCCCTGCGAAAATAAACCAACAGATTAAATTTTCACCCAATACATTACAAGGTCAAAAATCATCTTACCTTATGACTACTATTTACATCTTTATTTTTTGCTTGCTCTATCTGGAGTTGTTCTCTTAAATGATTCACCTCCTAAAAATACAAAAAAAAAAGCATGAATATAGACAGCCCTTATAATTTAATCTTAAAAATATTGGAGCAAATACAAAGTCGATGTAATTTCTTACTTCTGTTAGTTTCTCCACCATGACAAATGACTCGTTATCAGGCACTTTGCTTTTTAACAGTCGACACTCTTCATTCAGCCTTTCTGTCTCAGTCTGTTGTTCTTCTAATTCTTTTTCCAAGTTACTAACTTTCTCCTTCAGCTAAAAATAACATCCAGATATTATTCTACAGCATGTATTATTATAACAATCTAAAGAGGGATCCAAAATCAAAGAAAGTACGTTTCACAATGAAAACAAACTTTTTTATAGGACTCAAATCAAAGTCTTGTACATGAATAAAATAAACAATCATATTTACCATAAAAATGTCACCACAGAAAAATTTCGATATATGTCAGAGAAATAAGCTTTTACCCAAATGTTGCTTCTGAAATTTTGAAAATCAAAGCTTCTATACAAAGTTCAGGTTGAAATCTTATCAGGAATCAAAGTTTTCCCAACGGCCTACAGTTATAAAGTATTTCAGCGTATCCCATAGTTTAAGACTTGACAATAATTAATTCCAATGAGTTTAACGAGTTATTAATACTTTTTTAAACAAATCCAGTCTTATAACATAACTGCCTATTTTTACAAAATAGTAAATAACATATTTATAAACCAGATGCTTTTAAACAGTCACAAAAGCATGGTGCTAGCCCACGATAGTGCCGACATACCAGCTAACGATGTAACATATTACCTGTTCCGTTATCGTAGGCAGAGACCTCTCAATACACTGGAAAGCAAACTCAACACCTTCATCAGAAGCTGCATGAGTTTTATGCGGACTCTGTCACCAAAAAATTTACTTAATCATCAATTTACTTTTATCTTGTCAACATAAATGACAAAGCAAACATTCGCAAAGCAAATACAAAATAAGAGAAAGCCTCTATATCTCTACAGCATAGCTACTGCTTGCTATAAACAAAAATTTGAAATATTTGTTAATAATATACAAAGTAAAATCAAAACTTTACACAGTTAGTATGAGCAAAAAATTGAAGTGCCCTAAAAAAGATATGCATTATAACACAAACATCACTGAAGTTTTATAACTAATGAAAACCAAATTAATTATTGAATTAAATAAAAACTAAAACCTGACCAGATGGTATCCCAACTAGCACCAAAGTGATTGCAACTGAGATCGGAACTCGAAATGAGTAGTTATTACCTAATCGCCACTAATTCTACGACTCTGTGGTGAAAATAACTTTATATTACACATTAGCAGTGACAATTACTTAATATTCACCATTTATAACTACTATAGAGTTACGCAACTTCTTAGTTGCTTTCAAGGTATTAGGAACGTCGTCGTTACTCACAGAACGACTCAAAAGTTCCAGGAACTTGAAGGTAGCAAATGACAGTACGCGAAACTATCTTATGTTACTGAAATGCTACATCAAAGTTGCAGCCACTTTCAAGTAGCATTAATAGCCGCCGCGACGTTGCCGGCCCTTTTATATTACACCTTATAGTTGTAGAACTTCTTGGTGATATATACTGGTGGCAGTCACGTTTCCGCTACCTGAATAAGTAAATTTTACTATTCGTGGCGACTATAAAGTAGTAGTAACCTTTCAACTTCACTATAAAGTATTTTTCACCCTACAGTCCCACTGATTTATAAAGGATGATTGTTCCATCACAACATGCTGTTGTGTAAGTCTAGTAGAATGTTAATGTGTGTGATCCAATAATAATGTCATACATCAATAAAAGCAAGTCACTTGAGAAACAAACAAAACTTTACAGACATTCTACAAAATTTTACAGAAAAGTGAAACAGGTGAAAACAGCAGTTTAACACAGTATAATGCTGTTATGAACACGCCATTATTGTCAACACACATCAGTGAAACATTTAGTACAAGTGAGGAGAGTGGTTTTAAAACAGTATACTAACCATGTTTCAATTACTGTGATGAGGGTGACTGCATCATCCTTCCTGAAGATGACAATGAATTTTATAGTGAAGATCGAGAACAAGATTCTATCGTTTCACAGATTTCGCTATTGGAACAACTTAGAACATGGTATCATTGTCATAAAATCAGCCACAGTGCATTTACAAGTCTATTACAGATATTAAAATCAAATGATTTCAATTTACTTTATTTAATTTTTCATAAAGCACTTTCCTTTTCAAAACGATAATGCCGTACAAAACACAAAAACGCATGTACACCATCAACTAAAAACTTCAAGTAAAAAATGACAGATGATGGACAAAGCACAGAATGTCAAAAGTATCTTTCTCTATTCGAAACCATAGAGGACAAAGAGAACTATAAACACCCAATTAATAAATTAAGACGTAGCCGTTACTGCAAAGTAACTATAGAATGTTGAGTGATAGTCCCATTTGGTAGTTTTTAGTGAAAGTAACTTTAAAGTTCCGGATTTTCGGTATTCTTCACCACAGACAAGTTGTAACTACTCTCAAGTTCCATATTTTAGTGAATACTACTTCAAAGTGTTTGTTTTGAAATATGCCATTTTTGTAGATGGAGATCTACGATGCCATTATTACCTCCACTGTTAGGATAAATATCTAAAAGAATACTTATTGCTATTTTTACAGTTATAGTCGCAAATCTTTACACAATAAAGTTTCATGTGCAGGAAGTAATTTAGAATACAATTTGCAGCACTCTGAGGGTAATGATGTGGAATGACGTATATTACGTGATATATTCTTTTTATTAAAAACTGCAAATTTGAAGGCGCGTAATTTTTGGATGCACAAATCACTATATTTTGACAGTAAACTTGCATCCGTTTGAGATTTAATCACTCAAGATATCCAAATATAAAGCATCAGAAAGCTTAATTATTCATATTGACTCGTGGTGTCGCTAATATCTATAGAATTGAAATAAAAGAAAGATGGTTTTAGAACATAGAGTGTGAGAGAGATATTATTCTTGAAATAATTTTCAAGACAAAGAAAGCAAGCACAAAAACAGAGGTAGGTTATAATTAGTCCCGTGATAGTGGCTGTTACCGTTTCGCAACGTCTCGCTACTTGAAGGCTACGGCGTTGGAACGTAGCCGGATAAGTTCCCGATACCACGCCGTTACATAGCAACCATTCCCCATTTTGGTGGTTGCTCCGTGATAGAAACGTTCCTATAATGGATCTCTGACTAGCGGAAATATGCTTAGAAGTTATCGCGATAGTCGCTGCCACGTTCCAGCGACCAATTGTGCTAGTTGGGATGGGTCTATATAGAAATTATCTTATAAAACTCATTAAACGTTAATGTTACAAGCAGACATTTGAACAGAAACAGAGGAGATACTGCACCTTATATCACATATTAGAATGAGAACAAACACTTACTGCACCCCTTAAAACATATGAAATAAAAAGATCAGACCTACCTGAGAAGAGAGCTGCTGTTTCAGGGCTTGCAGTTCTTCCTCTTTCACTTGCAGCTGATTCCTCCATTTTATTTCTTCTTCATGGACGCTTTTTTCTACTGCATTTAGTTTTTCCTTCTAAAGTAAGAAAATAACGGATAATACCAATAAAAATAACAATAGTAATAATAATAATCATACTAAGATGATGACCGGTTACCAAGTTTCGATGTCTACACAGCAGCTCATCAGGATTTTATAGTTTTCAAAAAAAATGACCATGGGGGGGCTGGTAAACATCTACAACTTATACTGATCCTAAGAGCGAAACCTAACAGGAATGTTACCGACATCTAAAAACAGTCTAATGGAATTAGCTGCGCAAGAAGACCAAGGATAGATAGATAGATATATTCAGTAGATAAACCCCGTCACAAAACACAAAAAATATACAAACAAAATCACACAGTAAATAAAATAAACGACAGCATTAAAATAACAATCACATCTCTAAAAACTCATCAACAGAATAAAATGCCTGTTCGAGCTGCACATCTCTAATTCCCTTCCTGAAACAGTTTTTGTCCAGTGACTTGAGGTGACTAGGTACCTTATTGTACAGTTTAACACAGTGATAGTTTGTTCCAGGTTGTGTTCTTTTAAGTTGGTGAAACGACACTTCTTTTATTGAACATTTTGTTGCAGCATATGGCCTTTCATGTATATTTAAGAGAGCCGTATCATCCGCAAACAAGTAACCTGTGTGCATGCAACATTGAGTGGCAAATCGTTAATACACACAAGAAAAAGGAGTGGTTCGAGAACTGACCCTTGTGGCATACCACATGTTGTTTCTTGCCAGTCTGATTCCTCTCTGTTCCATTTCACCCTCTGTTTCCTGTTTGATAGGTATGAAGTGATCAACTGGTGGGGAATTTCTCTTACACCATAATTGTAAAGCTTTTCCAACAATATTTTATGGGAAACACTATCAAAAGCCTTCGAGAGGTCACAGAAACACACCTGAGCAACCTTTTGGTCATCTACAGCTTGTGTGATGCTGTCTAGAAGTTCTATCATTGCTGACTTTGTATTTCGATCCTTCCTAAATCCATGCAGACAACCTAGAAAGAGTTTGTTTCTCTCAAAGTACTGCATCAGCCGATCCCTGATCAGTGTTTCTATTATCTTGGAAAGAACAGGTAAAATGGATATAGGTCTGTAGTTGTCCAATATATGTTCATCACCTCCTTTAAATAAACTTATCACAATAGCCAACTTCAGAGCATCAGGAAAACTCCTGATGCAAAACATCTGTTTAAGACTGCAACTAAGGGCTCAACAATACAATGTATTATCTTTTTTTAAAACATGACACTCATTCCATTACAATCCCTTATAGTCTTCGTTTTCAGATTGTATGTAATGTTTAGGAATTCCTCTACTGTTGTTTTCTCTAAATAAAATGAATATGACACTTTCAGTGATTTCTGGAGTTCTTTGATGGTTTTTGATTGAATCGTTTGTTTGCCCAAGTTAACAAAATGTTTGTTTAATTCTGTGGCAGTTATGTGGCATAATTTACTCACATCGTGATGCCGGCTGTTACTTCTTTCATTTTTTATTACTTTCCAAGCAGCTTTTTGTTAATTTTCAGCTTGTTGGATAAAGTTGATATTGAACTTCCTCTTTGTCTCTAACACAGCTCTCGTACAATCCTCTGTGTAGGTGTTGTATGCTTTGACTGCAGTCTCGCTTTTAATTACTTTAGAAACAGTGACTAATGCATCTAATACATTTTTCATTCTTATTAATTCATCAGTAATCCAAGTCTTTTGATGGTTATTGATGATTTTTCTCTGAACAACAGGGCAGGTTGTGTCGAATGAGGATAAGAATTCCTCATAAAAACAGTTAAAGGATTCCCCAGCAGTTCGACAGTGTAGAATCTCATCAAGACCAAGGATAGATAATACACCTCTGAATTTGTAGCATAAAAATCTTAAGTTTGACATAAAAATAAGGCAAGAATATCAAACTACATAGACACAACAAATTTTACATGACAAATTTACAAGCAATTTCGATGCTGATTACTGTGATATACCATCCTCGTCCTCACAGCTTGGGGTGCGTCTACCCAGAAAGTGAACAATTCGAGATCGTAATTAGGGCAGTTATAAGAACATGCTCTTATTAAAAACACTGCATTAAACTCGAGGTTGAAGAAAAATGCAGACAATGTGGGGCTCTGGGTGACTAGCTGAAGTAGAGAGTCATCAAATATGAAAATCTAGCAGTCGAACTGAAGAATGTCTGAAGGGATGGTTATCGTTTACTTGGTGATTTCCATCGACAGAACGATGATCAAAAAATGTCTTCATAAATCTCAAGAATGTCATATTATTCGTTGAATATGCACAAAAAGCTGTTATACTGCAGATCTGCCACATCGTATGCAGTTTTCTGAATAGCATCTGAGTTAAAAGAAATGAATTGTTTTCCCACCAGATCATCCAGGTCATAATATAAAACTGTTTCGGCTTACATTTTTCACCAGCCCAGGCTGAGCAAGTATGATTGTACTAATATATATACCGAATGACAACTTTCAAAGCGGAACATAGGCGAATACCATGGGAAATCAAATATATGCAAAATTAAAAGTATGAGCAGCCATGACATGCCAAATTCGAATAATTTTGTTACTGTCAAATCAGACATTTCTGATTATCAATACACATTTTCCTGAAAAGCTTGACAATGAATAATAATAATAATAATAGCTATAGTAATGAGGAACAAGTGTTTATTGTAAAAATATAGTACAGTGCTGGCAGTTTGCGAAAAGTTTGAGACACTTTGAAGAAAAAGCAATTATAACAGTAGTGCCTGCAGTTCCGGAACAATAATGAAATTAACTATTAACAGAAAATAAGTAACAATAATTTAACTGAAACAATTACAACAAATATTCAAATAGTCCTCCATTTTGATATAAACAATATCCCAACCTATTATAAAATGCCTTTCGAACTTGTGCGAGTTGTTGGTTATTAACGCGTGCACATTCAGCAAAAATAGCCTCCCTCAAAGAATTAATATTTGGGCGACGAGTTTTATAAATTTTGTTTTTCAGGTGACCCCACAAGAAGAAGTCACAAGGTGCCAAATTGGGAGATCTGGCCGGCCACTTAATATTACCACCGCGACCAATCCAATGATTAGGAAAAAAATGATCTAAACAGGTTCTTACGTCTACACCAAAATGAGCTGGACACCCATCCTGCTGAAACCAGACTTCCCGATTTTCATTTGCAACTTCGTCTAATGCAGGACATACCTTATTTACCAAGAGTTCCAAATAATTTTCTGAATTTAAATTGCCAATTAATTCAAACGGTCCAATGATATGATTATTAAAAATGTCTGCCCAAATATTAATTTTCTGAAGGTATTGGGACCTCGTCGAAAGTTGTAACCTTGGGTTTTGTTGCGCCCAGTATCTTGTATTCTGTACGTTAGGTTCATTATTTAGCGTAAACGTGCACTCGTCAGTAAAGCAAACCGATAAAAGAAAATGACGATCCCGATTGGCGTGTTCCATAACATCTTCACAAAATACACGCCTGCTCTCTTTATTTATTGCCAATAACTCTTGATGGCACTGCCGCTTGTACGGGTGGTAGTTGTGCTCCCGAGAAACACCACATTCTTCTGCTGCAACTCTAGTACTTGTAGTTGGATTGACATTGAATAACGCTAGCACCGTTTCCTCTAGTTCGGCATTAACTTGTCTTGTAACACGTTTCATTATAAAAATACTTTGATATTGAAATAATACAAATTCAGCTGTAAGCTTACCACCCCTATTTTCTACTGCTACACGTGCAGTTTCTTCAAATTTTCTTAAAATACGTTGGATTGTGCTCACGGATGGAATGAGTCGATCATCGTACTTAACTGAGAACATATTTCGAACTCTTCGCAAACTGCCAGCACTGTAATATGTTTTTACAATAAACACTTGTTCCTCATTACTATAGCTATTATTATTCATTTTGAAGCTTTTCAGGAAAATATGTATTGGTAAGCAAAAATGTTTGATTTGACAGTAACAAACTTATTCAAATTTAGCATGTCAAAAATGTTTAATTTGACAGTAACAAAATTATTCGAATTTAACATGTCGTGGCTGCTCATTTTGAAAATATTTAAATTATCATCTCATGATAGAAAGAGCATTAAATTAGTAGGTATTTGGTATCAGCAGGCTCAGAAAATTAATTCTCTTTTGATAGACACCACTACCGTTCTTGTAGATAAAAGAGGTGAGTAGCAACTGCAAATATGTGATTTCCCGTGTTATTCGCCTATGTTCCGCTTTGAAAGTTGTCACTCCGTATACTTGGAGACAAAGTATAAGAATAATGGCATCAACTGTTGTGGTTCCTAAAAATCTTCTAAGAACGCTAAGAAACTGAGACTTGGAAGTGATCTTTAAAACGCCATACAGAAAGTGTAATTCTTGTAATTGCGCATATTGTGCGAAGATTTCGGGAAGATGAAATTTTGTATCATTCAACATTAAAAGGGCTCCATCAGTGCTTAACCCTATGGGCATATTATTTGATAAGGTACACACTTTAAAGTAATTACGTTCGATGCATGGTGGAGTATAGTACAGTAGTATAGCGTATTTATTATTAATTATACATGTCTAGGATTTAAATTTCAATACACCCTAGAAATGATGACCATTAAACATGCCAAGCTTCTAAAGGCAGTTCTAATTACTGAATTAGTAATCTAATCGTAAACTCATCACCGAGAAAAATAAAAATTACTGTAAATTTAAAAGAACTGGTCTTGAATCTGATTATATGAAATATTCTAATCTTAGACGTGAGACTAAGCATCGCACCGACTACAATTATTTACAGTTTGTGACTAGTACAGCGCAGATCATTCAGTCTGATGTCAGACAGTTCTGGTCCTTCGTTAATTCCTTGAGGAAGGACTCTGGGATTCCGAATAGACTGAGTTTTAATAATGTAATATATAATAATGAGTCTGATATAGCAGACGCCTTTGCTGCACATTTTCAATCCTGTTATTCTGACCATGGTTCCATTGATGTTGATTTTTGTGATGTATCTAATATATGGTCTGCACATAACCTTTCTATGCATATTTTTACAATTGAGGAAATAGGGGATAAAATTGACTCACTAGATGGCAAAAAACGAGCTGGTTTTGATGGTATTCCTTCTTCATTTTTGAAAAATTGTCAACACTCTTTGAGCGGCCCTTTGTGTAGTATCTTTCAAAGGTTTTTCAATGCCGGTTTTTGCCCCTCACTCTGGAAGTTGTCTACTCTGATCCCCATTCACAAATCAGGTGATAAGACACAAGTTGTCAATTATAGAGGTGTTTCAATTGAACCTGTAATACCGAAACTATTTGAATCTTCCATTGCGGATGAGATTTCCAATACCTTAAAACACAGTATTGTTGGTAAGCAGCATGGTTTCTCTAGTGGAAGGTCAACAGTCACTAATCTCGCCATTTTTCAATCTTACGTGACGGATGCATTGGAGGTTGGTAAACAAGTTGATGTTATATACACTGATGTATCAAAGGCTTTTGACAGTGTGTGTCATACCCTTCTTCTGCAAAAATTGTTTGCAATGGGCATCTGTGGTTGTTATCTTTCGTGGATTCGATCTTACCTGTCTGACAGAAAGCAATTTATTAGCATTGGTGGTGCTCTATCAGATGAGGTCCTCGCTTGTCTGTGGTACCACAGGGATCACATATAGGTCCTGTTCTCTTCAATCTTTTTATTAATGATGTTGTGAGTTGTTTTGAGTCATCGAAATGTTTATTGTATGCAGATGACTTGAAGTTTTTTTCTGAAGTTGTCCATGGTGTCAACACTTTGCAACATGATCTCGACTACTTGACTGGCTGGTGCAGTTCAAACTTGTTTTCGCTTAATGTGGGTAAATGTAAGGTTGTGAGCTATTTTAGGGGTCAGAATCGGATTGTTCATAGCTATACCATTTATAACACGGTGTTGGACGTTCTCACTTCAGTTGCAGATCTTGGTGTAATTTTCAAAAATGATTTGTCATTTAATCTGCATATTGATGCTGTGGTTGTGAAATGTTGCAGACTTTTGGGGTTTGTTAAAAGACACACTAAACATATGACTGACACAAGGGGAATTACTAGTTTGTATACATCCTTGGTTCGAAGTAATATTGAGTATTGTTGTGTTGTATGGTTTCCATCCTATGCTTGCCACATTAATCGTATTGAAAGGGTACAAAACAAATTTGTACCCTTATATAAGCATCACTTTCCTTGCCAAGATATTGGATATGCTGTCAGATTGCTTCTTTGTGGTATGGTCAGTCTCAAAGCGTGACATGAGTATCTTTCATTGATGTTTATATATAAGTTAATTAATGGTCTCATTGACTGTAATGATCTGCTCGAGTTGGTCCTTTCCCATGTTCCACCACGCTCAACTCGCCAACAGCAACTTTTTTTGAGCGAACACACAGGACCAACTATGGATGTAACAGTTTCATGAACAGATTGTTGCATAATTATAATGATAATTTTTCTAATTGTGATATCTTTTATATTGCTATGTCTAGGATGAAAACTGTCTTAAGACAGTGATTTTGTTACTTTGAGTTATTATTATTATTTTTTGGTTTAATTTTTAAGTACCATTCAGAATTGTTTAATTCTGTAGGTGCAAATTTAAATAAATAAATTATTATTATTATTGAATGTTTGGTATTTGAGAGACTTGGGGTATGAATAGATTTGAGGGAGTGTTAAAACTGCTCAGGGACGTCAATAATAATAATAATAATAATAATAATAAAACCTGTAAACAAACAAGGACCACAAAATCAAACACTTACCGTTTCATCTACTATATCTTTGTAGAGTTGGTTCTCTGCTCTGAGCTCATTAATGAGCTCCTCATCCGTGACAGATGGCTGTGAAGGAGGGCTTTCGATATTTTGGACGTCTTTCAGACTCTGCACATAGTCTTGTATGAGTTTGGTGCATTCCTCCTGCCACTTCTCGGAGGAAGCACTGATTGCTTTCAGTTCGGAGACTTCCGGGAACAACCTCACCATGAAGTCCTTCTGCAACTGAAGCTCCTTGCTCTGAATTTCCGATGCTATTTTCTGAAAAAAAGAAAATATTATTGTGCCTAATTGTCACCATGCTTTTTGGAGAATTGGAAAGTTGGGTAACATTATTTTTCAGAAATCTAAATTGTAAGTAAATTCTACTTATATTTCTATTTTATCTAATTTTAGTTCAAATATTTAAAAAACAGATAACTGACAATGTACAGTTAACTATATTGCTACAATTGTTTTCTTCAATATAAAAATAAAAGCAACATAGAAATTAAAGTAAAAAAAAATATTTAATACCAGCATTAAAATTATATAATAAATATTTTTTTTTATTTCAATGATACAAGGAAAGAAAGTCTTAATTTGGGAACTTGTTTAGCATTAGTGGTGAAAATGACTTTCGAAAGCAATTTCTTAACTATTAACCAAATACCCTGGGCCCTTTTCAACCAATACGGTAAAAATAGGTAGTCCTTGTAGATTAAAATTTAAAAAAAATTAAAAAAAGGTTAAGCTATAGTAGCTGTCCCCAATTGGTAAAACTATTTCATTTCACTACACACAAATAGGAGATGTGAAAAGTGAACGAACTCACATGACCTGTGGCGTTCCTCAAGGGTCCATTCTAGGACCATACCTGTATATACTATACATAAACGAACTGAGCCTATACAAATTGAATGGGAAACAAATGATGTATGCAGATGACTTGGCAATTTTCTATGAAAATGTGGACGACAAGAAAACCAAAGCTGAGATAAATGAATACCTAGAACTACTAATGAGATGGACAAACACAAATCGTCTAACTATAAATGAAAAAAAAATGCTACTTAATTCACATACAGAAAACCACTAAACGACACCAAATGAATATTACAATTAAAGGAAGAAGCATAAAAGAAGTAGACAGTGTAAAATATCTAGGCCTAAACATTGATAAAAATTTTAAATGGACTAAACACATAAATGAACTAAAATTGGAGATATCATCATATATAGCAATGGCTTATAAAATCAAAAACTGTCTCCCAAAATCACAGAAGATAATGTTGTACGAGGCATATATAAAAAGTAAATTGATGTACATGATTCCTTTCTGGGGAACTGGCAATAAAACAGATATATCTAGTATACAAATGATACAAAATAAAATCCTTAAATTAATATATGATCTGAGTTATTGGGCCCCAACAAATGAAGTTTTCAGAAAAACTAAATTGGACATTGCAGAACTAACAAATAATGAAATAATGAAAATCATCCACAAACTAAGACAGGGACAAATAAATGAACCAGAACTGCAAATGAGACACAGCAACGAAGTACATAGTTATGGTACAAGGAGACGTTTAGACATAAGAACAGAGGCTGTAAGAACAAACACAGGACAAAAAAGGACACTATTTAATGGTGTAAAGCTATACAATGAAATACCTGAAGAAATGAAAAGATTAAAAACAAACAAATGGAAAACTGAGATAAAGAAGTACTTGCTGAACAAGAGAACACTATGATAATAGAGACATTAATGTAGTATTGAAGACTAGTTCCCAATTACACATGTTAAATTTATGTTTTTATTTATTATGTTGTCAGACATAACCCTTGAATGGTTTTTATGATGTATTATTGAAGTGAATAATTTTTTTTAATATACAAGGTATGTCCAATAAATGCATGAGTTGATATCACAAACCCTTGTGAGTCACCAGAAGTCAGCATCTTCAGCTGCCTTTTAGTTCAATATTTTATAGTCCCAAGTGCCCCTTTGCTTGACCATTTTCCATTTCCTGACCAGTGATGATTCTTTCAAAGAATCCTGACATTTAAGCAGTTTTGGCAGTCAGTGCTATATTCCTGGAATCGTTATAAACTGCCGCATCTAATGTAGTTATAACAAGATAAGATTGGCATATCATGAATACTTGATTTTAGGTCCATAATACAAATTTGCCTTTTCTTGCAATTTTTCACATGAGTGTGACATGTGATATACCAAAATATTAAGAAAAAAATACTCTATCCGCTGATTGAAAAATCCAATATGGCGGCTATATGAAAAAAAAGTTGACTATCGTCTTTCAGAAATGTGACGGAAATCGACAAAACTAATACCACCACTCAATTCGTCACATCATGTTGTGTAAAACTACGTTTAGATTCTCAAAAACACATCACAAGTAACGAAGATATGACAAAGAATCGATTTTTCCAAAATGCGATTTTCTCGATTATGTCCGGAACTACTAGGAATTTGCTAAATCTGAGAACTGATTTGAATTCAATACCAAATTCTGCAATTGTTGTTTAATTTGACCAACTTTGTATCTTTTATAGTTTCCAAGATACCTTCACTATCCATCGAAAAAACTCACCCTGTATATATATATATATATATATATATATATATATATATATATATATATATATATATATATATATAGAGAGAGAGAGAGAGAGAGGGTGGTTCATTAACAATGGGAAATCCGAAAGTTGATAGTTTTGAATATACAAGGTGTTGAATGTTGAAAGTTTTAATTGTTTTCTTTTGTCATAGTTCTGGAACTTGAAAATTTGTAAGGTAATGGCTTTTTAGGTGACAAATAAGATACATGTTGCAAATATCGTGTTGCTCATAGAGGGCGCCACTTACGGCCAATATCACTGGTATTTACAGTTAATAACTCTTTATCCTATATGTGATAATAAATTTTTGATTTCGATGAGACAAGGAAAGAAAGTCCTAATTTGGTAACTTGTTCAGCATGAGTTGTGAAAATGACTTTCGAAAGCAATTTCTTAACTATTAACCAAATGCCATAGGTCCTTTTCAACCAATACAGTAAAAATAGGTAGTCCTTGTACATTAAAATAAATAAAAAATAAAGAACCGGTTAAGCTATAGTAACTGTCTTCAATTGGTAAAACTATTTCATTTAAAATATACAGGGTCTGTCCAATAAATGCAAGAGTTAACGTCACAAACCCTTGGAAGTCACCAGAAGTCAGGGTCTTCAGCCGCATTTTAGTTCAATATTTTATAGTCCCAAGTGCCCCCTTCGCTTGACCATTATGTATTTCCTCACCAGTGATATCCTGACATTTAAGCAGAGTTTTTGCAGTCAGTGCAGCATTTGATCATTCGCAGCAAATCGAAGATCGAACTAACTAAAATTCTTTAACCTTCATATATCATTTCCTTAAATACAAAATATAGACATATTGTAGCATACAATATTTGGTACGTAAAAGATCCGCATTCTTTTTCTTATATATATATATTTATATATATATATATATATATATATATATATATATATATATATATATATATATATATATATATATATATATATATATATATATATATATATATATATATATATATATATATATATATATATATATATATATATATATATATATATATATATATATATATATATATATATATATATATATATATATATATATATATATATATATATATATATATATATATATATATATATATATGTATATATATATATATATATATTAAAAAAATCTGTTATTGTTAAATGGTTCTGTCAAGTCTCATCACCCACCAACTGTCAAAATATGCACCAGTAAAATCTCCTGAAATTATGCTACTGGCTCAATGGAACCAGTACCGCATTTAAAGGGCTGTAACCGAGTTAAAGGTGCCGCTACCGAGTTAACGGGGCTGTTACCGAGTTAACAGGGCCATTACCGAGTTACAACTTCGCTTCCTTTGGCAGCATTGAATGTCTGTAAAGTTCAACTTCGAAGTAGTTTTAAGAGACAAACTTCGAACTATTTTGGAGAATTACGTATTTCGAACTTCGATTTACTTTAACATCGCCTAGCGGGAACAGTTTTCGAATCAAAGGTTCGGTTCGAAATGTCGAAGGTCCACACACCTCTACTTTTCACTGCGTTATCTCCATAAAAAGCCCTTAAAGTTTCATTAATTTATTGATAGTTTTTCGCAAGTTTCATACATACGTTGCTGGTTTTTCAGATAATATTGGATAATCCAGCCTACCATAATGTAAATATTTATGCTGAGTTTTTTCCATCATAAATTGAATCACCTGGTATGCTACATTGCACCAACCTTGATAAACGTTCATCATCACCTGAATTCTTGTAAGTAACTGCATCGTATGTGTTATCTGAAGAAAAAATAATATTTGGAATTGTTGTGTCATCAACATTTTCTAGTTCTGCTAATGTTCAATGGTTTTTTCCAATAACTGGGAAGAAAAGCTAATGATTTGACCATATTGTAGTGGATTGTCCTACTGCACTCTTAAAGGAACACTTTCCCTTTTGCCCATGCCACAGTGACAATAGTGCCACACCTCAATTGCCCTAAGTTAATCAAAAATGTCAGGCAGTCACGTCAGCTCGATGCTTACAAAAGTATATATCGTTAGAAATTTGAAGAAAAATGTTTCGATGAATAGAGTATGCCCGGTTCTATGTAGTCCATTGTTCGAACTGTTATCTTAATAACCAGTGTGTCCTTCTTAGAAGGAATATTTGATAACGATGCACAGTATTACAAAGGAAGGTATGCAGTTTTGTGTGTGTGTTTTGTTTCTTTTTACGTCGGCCTATTTCCGCGACTATGGCCAATCATAGATGGCAGGAAGCAGTTTCACCTCACTATCCTGGAAATTTTGCTGAACCCCAGCCTTTCTGTAAGGAGGGTAGGGATCTTGAACGTGCCCAATATCGCATGGACACGGGACAGACGGCTTTATGCCCCCTCCGAAGGGTGGAACGTGCAGACATTCAACTTGCTCAGATACAATGTCAGAACCTCGGTTGATGTTAATGTTACAGTTTGTACTGAAAAAGTGAAAGGAGTACCCTGGGATTGAACCCAGTACCCTTCGGTTCAGAGGCACAGGTTCTTACCCCTGAACCACCGAGGTTCTGGTATGCAGTTTTAATTACAGGGATTTAAGACTCAACAGTGGGGGTCGGTCTGTATACCTTCCTACAGGACGCTATTCGCAACTGCTTGGCCTAACATATAAATAGTAGTTCTAGTCTTTATTCACTTAATTTATTCATCCCTCTGATAACGCTAACTTTCTTAGCGAAACGATCATCAGGTGTAAAAATTGTATTGTGATGAATTGGGTTCTCCAAATTGTACTTATCAGTGCTCATCACAGGTTCCAATCTTTACTCAATGTTTGATGAAATTAAAAGTTTTCTAATAAATAAACCCTAAAACATTATACTAATCGAGTTTTAACGAAGAAATTTCAATTTTCACCAATTCATCCCCTACCCCCTGAAGGGATTTTACCCAAAAACAATCTGAACTGTTCATTTGTAGAGTGCTAACTGTATACCTAATTTGAAGACGATATCTCAATTTGTTCTAAGGTTGCTGTGGCTACAAACAGAGAGACATACGGACAGACAAAAAAAATTGTTGTTCACAAATCATGTTTTATATATGTTGATACTTTTTATGACGTTTAAGCGAAAAAGAATTGTTGAAATTTTTATCCGTGACGATGTGAAAGTAATAATAATTAAATTCCTCCAATGGTCTGTGTAACAAGAAGTACACATATTAAAAATAGTATGAACAGACCAAAAACCTCATGATAAGGGCAGGTTGTGCTTTACGTGTATGATAGTATCACCCACTAGAAAAAATATCACATTTGGCCTGACGGCCTTGTAGGTCAACATATTTCTTAGTGGGTAATACCTTATACCTTACCTAGCATACCTGTACAGGGTGGCTCAAATTCGAGCCTCATCATTGGTATCTCGGAAACTGTAAGAGATACAACGTCGGTTAAATTATGACAAAGTTGCGTAATTTGATGCTCAGCAAAATGCAGTTTAGAAAATTAGAAAATTCCGAATACTTCCGGTGATAATCGGAAAAAAATCGAAAACTCATAAAATATGTTTAATTTTTTTCTGGCGTTATTTGAAAAGATATAGCAAAATGAATCACACTTCATTAAATTCACTTTTCCTCTCCTACAAGATGGCATTTTCAAATTTGAAATCCGATGTTTCGTCTTCCAGAAACCATCATCAACTCAATTTTTTCAAATATGGCCCTGGATTTTTTTATTTCATATTTTGTTACCTTTGGACTACCTCAAAACAATGCCTCATCACAACTTTTGAATTTCAAACGTTTTGATAACAAAACATGACATTTTCCGTCTTTCTTGAAAATATTTAATACGACTCTGCTTTTGAAACAAAATATTTCTTCAATAATATAATTTGATTAGGTAGGTAAAGATGAACCCGAATTTATGATTATGAGTCAAATATTTCAAGTTCAATCCAATGCAATGCAATGACTGTCTGTTCGTTCATCTCGGCGGCTTTGATATTCAGAAATATCAAGCTTGCTTGTCATAATATGACAATAGACCTTTTGACAATTTAACTTTCAAAATAAACATTAAGAGAGCAAAAATGGTGTTTTACAATTTCCATAAACGTGATATGCTTCGGATTTATTATAGTAATAACAGAAACTCGCACATTTCATGTGAACAGTATTTAGAGCAATACCCCGAGCATCCACAAGCCCATTATTCATATTTTAACAATTTTGACAGAAATTTTGGTCTCTTTGGTAGTTTTGGTAAACCTAGAAATTCGTACGGCCAACGAATGGAAGGTGTAGATGAAGAAGCTGTTTTAAATGCTGTAAGTATCGTTATAAAATGATGCTATGCAATCTTTTATTACTATAATATTTTGCGATAACATGTCAAAGATATTTCACCAAAACGTTTTGTTAAAGGTTACGGAAAATCCTCGTGGTTCAAGACAGCAATTTGCTTCAGAACTGAATATGACTACAAGCCGAATTCAGAGGGTTTTCAAAAAATATAAGTATCATCCCTATAAACTTCATGTTTGCCAAGAACTAAGACCAGGAGACAGGGACAGAAGGCTTGAATTCTGCAATTGGCTTGATGGAAAAATGCAACAAGATGATGATTTCTTAAATAAAATCATCTGTACAGATGAATGTAATTTTTCCACAAGCGGCCTTTTTAACAGAAACAATGAGCATTATTGTGCAGTATAAAATCCGTACCAAAATCGGCAAGTTCGAAGACAGGAACGAAAATCATTCAATGTTTGGGTTGGAATGTATCAAACCAAAATCTTAGGGCCAATTATTTATGATGGAAACTTAAATACTGAACGGTATCTTAATTTAATCCATAATTATATATTCAATGCGCTTGAAGATGAACCGTTGAATATGCTGCGGCAGCTGTGGTGGCAACAGGATGGTGCACCACCCCATAATGGAAGGCAGTAACAGAGTTTCTTAATGAAACATTTCCCAATCAATGGATTGAAAACCAAGGATTGATGTGCTGGCCTGCCAGAAGTCCTGATTTGTCCCCGTTGGATTATTTATGGGGATTCTTGAAAAATCGCTTATTCAAGGATACTTTTCCGAATGATATAAACATTTTGCGCCAAAAGTTAGAGTTAGAATTCACAACTCTACGAGCAAGAGGAAGAATAATCCACCGGGCCGTTACGAACAATCTGGGAAGACGTATGCAAAAATGCATAGAAGTCCAAGGGGGCTTATTCGAGCATTTACTTACTAGGTTTTTTTATTTGTCCATTTTAAAAGTTAAGTAAGCATTAAATATTTTCAAGAAATACTGAAAATGTCATTTTTTGTTATTAAAACGTTTGAAATTCAAAAGTTGTGATGAGGCATTGTTTTGAGGTAGTCCAAAGGTAACAAAATATGAAATAAAAAATTCAGGGCCGTATTTGCAAAAATTGAGTTGATGATGGTTTCTGGAAGACGAAACATCAGATTTCAAATTTGAAGATGCCATCTTGTAGGAGAAGAAAAGTGACCTTGATGAAGTGTGATTCATTTTGTTACATCTTTTCAAATAACGCCAGCAAGAAATAAAACAGATTTTACGAGTCTTCGGTTTTTTCCGATTATCACCGGAAGTATGCGGAATTTTCTAAACTGCAATTTGCTGAGCATCAAATTACACAACTTTAACATAATTAGCCGACGTTTTATCTCTTACAGTTTCCGAGATACCAATGATGAGGCTTGAATTTGAGCCACCCTGTACAGTAAATTGCTATTGTAAAATATAACAATTATACATTATTTTTCATAATACTTAATTAAAAAATAAATGTGTTTATAGGGAAGGCATTCCAAAGTTTCACACTAAAAAATAACGAGGTTTTTTAACAAACTGTTCAACAATTGGGTAAATTGACATTAACGATGTGCGCTTTTTGACTAAAATAAATTTTCCAATTAAAGGTAGTGAGCGGAGGTCTAATACAGCAATTTCTGAGGAGCAATGTTGTAAAATAAACTTGAAGCGTGTAGGTTAATCTTGTTCTAGCAAAATAAACTGTTAAAAAACTGCTTTATACTTACAAAACATGATCACTTTCACAATTAAATCCGTCTCTGGACATGTTTAATAAAATAAAGTAGTGTATACATTCATTTCACTTACTTCTACATTAATGTCAGTTTTACTAGAATCTCTAATCCTATTTTCTGCTGCATTTAATGCTTCCATTACTTTCCAATTCCTGGTGCGTAATTCCTAATCACGATCATGGAAAAAGCTGACGTTAGACAAACCAAAACGCACACATTAAAATAAAAAGTACAAAAAAACAAAACTTACGTTATTTTTCTCCTTTTGTTCTTTCAACTCGATCTCCAGTTTCTCCAGCAAGTCTCTCGACGACTCCATTTCCATTTTATATTTCTTCTCAGTCTGCTGGCGATCATTCTTCAGGGAGGAGAGCTCGTTTTGCAGATTGAGAATCTCCACTTCATAACTTTTATCCTCTTCAGCATTACCATTGGCTTGTTGCTCTTCCATCTCAGATTTCTCTTGAAGGACCTTTTGTAAATCTGTCTTGAGCTGAAAAATTAATGTACTTTGTTGTAGGGTCTGTTCAATGTTTAGACAAAAAAAAACACTGCTGAATACAGCACACAATGACAACCAAATGTGTGGGTTAACAAACAGATGGTTATAAAATCAATACTTCTGAAATGTCAAATCCCAGCATCATCTCATCACACCCCTCACCACCGCCCACTGCATTCATCCCTCTTCTTATTCTTATTTCTGTTATACGCCTCTTTTAAATTCTCTATGTGCCGTTAATATCTAATCCAATCTAAACGGTTTCTGAAGCTTAGGGGCTGGGACTATCAGAGGCTGAAGATGACCTCAAAGCATATAGATCTTACAAACAGAACATACGAGCTATCTGCAACGGTCTCGAGAACTGTCAAGATTGTATCACCTACCTATGTTACCTTCAAAACCGGGTTTTTAACTGGGACGACACACAGTGAGAAGCAAGTGCTTCCACAACAGCAAGACATGTCCTAGACAACCTGACAGCGCAGATCAGACCCAAATCACGCTCTTACACCAGAACATGCTGTGTCTGCATTCCAAAATTCATCAGCTGGAGATGGTTGTGCAAGACATAGATCCCGAGCTACTCCTAATATCGGATCACTGGCAATCCAGGGAACTTGAGGCATTACCCAGAAGTGATTATACATTGATATCTCACCCAACTAACAAAAATGTTCTATAATTTTTAAATAATAGTGCAAATTTGTTGTGTTGCTGTTATATTACTGCTCTTCGAAAGCAGTTTTGTTCTATTAAGACTGCCAAGGTGAGTATTTAGCTTCTCGCAGCAAAATGCTTCTTTAAATTTATTGTTAGAATGTTCTTAGAGCAGAATTATAAAACATTTTAGAGATTTCATTATTCGTTGTTTTGTAAATGTCTATACAACAATCGTTATAGAATATATAAGCTTACAGAAAAAAATTGTTCTGTAATGGCTTTATAACAACGATCTTCCAAACATATCTGTCAACTTGCAAACATTTATAAAGCTTTTCTTTAAGTGATTATGTGAGCAATTATAAAACAGTTTTGTTAACATTTTCTACAATACAATATAGCTGCAAATAGCATAGTCTACTTGAACACAGGTGTTAAAAAACTATTTTATTGTTGGATGGAACGCGACTGTAATAGAACACTTAGAAAACAATTATAGTACAAAATTATTCCTTTGCATAAAAGTGCGTTCGCTGGGATCTTTATAAAACATATTATAGCTTTTGTAAGAAGCACTGTTATATACTTTTTATTTCGTGGCAAGTTGTGTATTCTGTAGCATGTAATTTCTAAACATGTCCAATTTGCAATCAATCAATAAATGCAAACAGGTAAAAAGAAGCGGTGCTTTTCGAAGGAAAGTCAATAAATATAAAAATATTTTAGAAAGTAGCAAATTTGTTAATAAACATGTTAGTAGTGTTTTACATAGTAAGCAACACAACAAACAACAATTTGGGTTTGAGGTTAAGTCACATATTGCTACTACATTTATGTTGCATAAATATCGCAGCTAACGCGAGTTTAGCACTATACTGATGTGTAAGTGTTGCCGAAAATGCTTTTATAGAACAATTAAATGGGGAGAATAAATGTAGTAATAATGTAAAGCATACATAGAGACTTGGCAAATATCAGTAGCGCTAGTTTACTTTTACTGTAAAAGCCAAACTTTAAAATTGACAATAAAAAATCAATGCCAAGCCTACTTTATTTTTGTTTCAATACGTCTCTGTTCATATTACAGGTTTTAATATATCGTCTGTTTTGTAGCAGTGTCTTAAGAGATAAAATAGTTCTATAATGGTTGCAATCGTGATAAAAGTGATTTATAAAGCAGAGGCCATGTTTTTATGCAATTCCTGTATTTGTTTGGTAGCCATCTTGAACGAAAAAAAAAATCAATTAATGCATATAAAAATATTTGTGACCTGACAATTTTCACAATATATTATGAATATAAATCATGCGAAATGTGTAACAGAATGAGTTTAGGTCAATAAAATGAAAAATTTTATTTCGAGTTGATTTTTACAAATTAAAGAAATACTCATTATTTCGAGGGCCCTCAAGATTTATTGTATATGTAGCATATTTTACACAGAAAAGTTTTCTTCGCAGGTGAAATCCATCTTGCTGCTAGCCAAAAGGAGACTTGAGTTTAATTTTCACACCGTACTAACATTATTTCTTACGCCATCATATTTCAGTACTTATATTACTTTCATAATATTAGAGAACAGCTTTAGGATAAAATAGTTCTAACAAAACATTTAAAAGACATATCACTCTTGTAGGTATTGCAGTATGCATCAAAAAGTTCCAAAGTAAACTATAAAGAAATTCTAATAAAACATGTTTTATAGTAACTCTATTAAGGCTCTACAACTGGCAACATGGTAAATGATTTTTAGTTTTATTATTGTTCCTTATAAAACTGTTTTATAGGTATCATATATCATATTCTTTTACAGCTCGGTAAATATTTCTAAAACTATTCTATAACACCTTACACATCCCTTATAAAATAAACTAAAGAACTAAAATGTTGTATAAACCTGTGCCCATTTTGTGTTTATAAGCGTTGTATAAACGTTACCAAAATGTTTATAGGAACAGTCATGTTTTATAAGAACTGTTGTATAAACGTTCTTATGACTACAATAAAACATCAAATTGCTAGTTGGGTCACTTTTGCCAGGACCTAAATCAACATGGAGGTGTTGCAATGCCTAAAGGCTGCACCCGTAAACGCACTGAACAAGTTGAGTATCCGGTCTTTTATTTATGTGTATATACCACCCCCCAGGCAATAACATGGAAATATGTGAAGCGTTTTTGAGTGCCCTAGATAATATCCTCCAAACAATATAATCAATGAACCGTGACTCTCAAATTGTAATCGGAGGTGACTTTAATATTAATATGCTTGTGGATAGTAGTTCTCACAGAATATTTCGCGACATCCTCGGCAGTTATGGCATGAAAATCACCATACATGAACCTACATGTGTGATGCCACATCATCTACATGCATTGACAATTTCCTTGTGAGTGAAAAGACCTTACCGAAATGCTCAGCTAACATTTTGAAAACCTTTCCTGGTGACCATCACGCAGTGTTCATACGGCTTCCCAGTGTCAAGTGCAGTGCGGACGGATCAACAGTCACTAAACGAATAATTAGTGAGGCTAATATAGTCACCTTCATCAGATTGCTTGAACACGAAACATGGGCAAATGTACTCCAAGGGACCTGCCCTGAAGATACTTATAACAATTTCCTGGCAACGTTCCGCAATAATTTCAATGCAAGTTTTTCAATTAGAAAAATTAGAATAGGTAAGAAACATAGAGCTTCTGCAACGTCAGAAGTTAAGGAGATGAAACATGTCGTCGCACTATATCGTGATTTTGCCCAACATTATTCAGTATTTAAGCATATGTTCAAAACAGAAAATGCACAATATAAACAACTCATCGCAGATGTAGAGAAGACCAAACTTGATAAAGCTATTAGCAGCAGTAACAACAAAAGCAAAACTATGTCGAAGACTATTAACGAACTAACAGGGAGGAACCTAAATTGTCAAACTGAACGGCCTGCCATAAATGCGGACCTTCCAGACAAGTTTGGCAACTTCTCATCTGCTGCTCAAAATGCAACTGCTCATCTGCCTACCATGGTAGATATAGCATTTGTTGAGGAGATAAGATCGCAAGTGAACACCCAATTTAAATTATCACCTGTTACACCAGAGGATGTTCTGAATGCAATAAATACCCTCAAATTATCTAGTTTTGCAGGACCACATGAGGTGTCAAATATTGCTTAAGCGCTGCAAGTTTGTTGTTTCTTTACCACTGTTGCAAATATATAACATGTCATTGGCCATCGGTATTGTTCCATCGAAAATGAAAGTCGCACATATAAAACCGACATACAAAAAAGGTGATCCCACAAATTATTCAAGCTACAAACAAATCAGCCTAACACCGACTTTTGCAAAAACCTTCGAAAAAAAAGCCAACAACAAGCTGACAACTGTTCTTACCGATAATAAACTTCTTTCGCCATATCAACATGGCTCTGGGCAAGCACGATTCACTGAAACTGCAATTGTTGAATTTGTGGAGCAAATTGTCGAGCACATTGACAAAAAGGAGGTAGCTTTGGGGGTTTTTGTGGACTCCTCTAAAGCCGTTGACTGTGTAAATCATGAGGTCCTTATTAGTTCACTGTTAAAGTATGGAGTTACAGGCACTGCATTGGACTGGTTTAGAAGCTATCTTACAGGCAGAACACAAATAGTTGTAATATCTAACTCTACCAGCACGTCTAGGACTTTCGGAGTGACAGCTGGGGTACCACAAGGAACAGTTCTTGGACCTACGCTGTACATTATTTATGCCCACAGCCTACTTCAGTACATAGCGGATCAATCTGGAAACAACATCAATCCAGACAACAAAACGACGGTCACCTCGTATGCTGATGCTACCAACTTTCCGATGGGTGAACATAATGTTCAGGACATTGTCGCTGATGCTGTCAAAACTTTCAAAAGGTTTACTAACTGGGTTGATAAAAACAAACTTGCACTCAATAAGGATAAGACAGCATGCGTGCTTTTTACGTCCTCTAAATCAAAAAAGATATTAGAAAAAATGTAGAACTTGATGACCAAACCGTAACTCTGCAGACCTCTACGAAATTACTAGGACTTCATATCAATAGTGAGTTAAAGTGGAATGTCCGCATCGATGAACTCTGCTCACAAATCTCATCCATTTCGTATGCAAAGAACACTAACCCAAAGATGCAGTACCTCTACTGTGTTGTCAATGTATTTTGTGTGTTTCTACTCACAACTAAAGTTTGGTATTATACACTGAGGATTAGCAAGTAAAGCAAATCGAGTTTTTAAACAACAAAAACTAGTAATGTGATTCATATTCAATATCCCGCATAGGCACAGTTGCATAAACACTTTTAAGGGAACATGGTATCCTTATACTCCCCAGCATCTACATCCTGGAAGTGCTAGCCCATGTTTTTCCAAACAAGACCAAATACACGTGCCATGCAGTTGAACATGGCTATACCACAAGAGATAAAAATAACCTGCAAACTGACAAACATCTTACAGGTCTGTACCAAAAGTCACTGTTCTACAATATTGGCAAGTTGTTTAATGCCTTGCCAGAAGATGTACGGAATGTAGGCACTTTATCAGCTTTCAAGAAGAGAGTGAAAACAATTCTCCTAAACGAGACATGCTACTCTGTGGATGATTTTTACATATAAACTACCATTAAACTATCTTTTATTTTCATTTTTGTTGCCAATATGCACCCCTTATTAGTAATATATTTATCATGGTATAAACCTTATGTACCTGGTGTTTCTAAAAAACAATATTGGATTTGAATCTGTATTCTGCAACTTTTCTTTTGAACGTTTTATGTGTTATTTAAGAAAAAATTTTCTTATTCGTTATATAATTGTATGTTTTATGTTATTTTATTGTTAACCTGTAGATGTACATGAACATCCCTGTGTTATTTAGGTGACATTGGCCTGTTTCATTGTTAATATATAGATTTTTTTTTAAATTTCAACAACACACCACGAGGGCTTACAGCCTAAATACTATCGTACCGTGGGTGTCGACAAGGAGGAAAGAGGCAACTTGTTATTTCTGGACTTAAAGGTTTGGAGGTTCGGGGGAGAAGGAAACACATGTGCCGGCAAGGAATTCTACAACTTGGAAGTCCTCAGGACAAAAGAGCAGGCATAACAAGATGTTCTATGTCTGGTGACCTGGACAGTAAAAGGGTGCATTCGCTGTGTTCCGCTGGTAGATCTGTTGGGGGCAGCAGTTGGAGGAACTATGAAGAAAGCTCCTCTGAGCAGTGCCCGTGCAGATATCTATAAAAGAGAGAGAGGTCACCAACGGCACGTCAGTGGGCAAGGGATGGCAGCCTTGGGGTGAGGGTAGGGTCACCGATGAGACGTATAGCTCGCTTCTGAATGGAGTCCAGGATAGCGAGTGTAGAAGCGGCAGCAGCACCCCAGATGTGGGAGCAGTATTCGAGGTTTGGTCTAATTTGTGAAGTATATAAGGTATAGAGATTAGCTGGTGAAAAGTATTTGCGAGCCCGGAAGAGGAAACCTAATTTCTTAGCAGCCGCTTCTGCAATTGATGTGACATGTTGGTGCCAATTAAGATTTCGATCCACAGAAATGCCAACAAGAGAAAAGGACTCATTACTTTGAATAACTTGGTTGTTCATTGTGATGGGTCTAGGGCTGGTGTATCTCTTATGAGAAAGAAAGCAAGACTGTGATTTGGTGGGGTTGAATTGTACAAGATTTCGACTTCCCCAGTCTAATATTTTTTGGAGATCCACAGAGATAGAACCCTCCATGAGGCTGCGATCCTCATCTAATTGGGCTAAAGAGACAGGCTTAGAATATTGTATATTTGAGTGGAGGAGGGTGCTGTCGTCCGCGTAACTGTGAACTGGGTTGGATGTGCTAGAGAGGTCATTGATGTGGAGAAGAAACAAAGTAGGGGCTAAAGCTGAACCTTGAGGAACTCCTGCATTAACTGGATACAGTTTAGAGGAATGGCCATCCACGACAACAGAAATGCTCCGGTTGGAGAGGAAATTTGCTGTCCACATACAGAGTTTTGGTGGTAGGCCATAGGCCGGTAGTTTATTAAGCAGCTCTGCGTGCCAGGCCTAGTCAAATGCTTTGAATATGTCTAGAGCAACAAACTGGGATTCACTGTGTAGTTCCATAGACTTGTTCCAAGAATGGGTGACAAAGGAAAGGAGGTCGGCAGTTGATCTGTGCTGACGGAATCCATACTGCCTGTCATGGATTAGACTGTGTTTTTCAAGAAATTTTAGTAATTCGGTGTTTATATACTTTTCTAAAACTTTAGAGACGACTGAAAGGAGAGAAATAGGCCTGTAGTTGCTAGGAAGCGCTTTGGATCCTTTCTTGGGGACCGATTGTACACGAGCAGTTTTCCAGTTACTAGGGAACATGCCTCTATTGTAAGATGTCTGAAACAGACGGGTCAGGACAGGAGCAAGTTCTGGTACGCATTTTTTGAAAACAATTGCTGGGATCTCGTCAAGGCCATGGGCTTTCCTGGTATTAAGAGAAGAGAGTATAACATTATACATTAATAAGTGCTGTTATTATCTAAATCTAATATGTGCTGTTATTATCTAAATAATGAGTGCTGCTGCATCTTAAACAGAAGCAAATAGTTCTAAATATAATCTGATTCAAATTACATATTTTTTAGATCCTGTAAATAAATTATGTGCCTCATAAAATAAAAATGTACTTATAAAAGAAAACTTTAATGGGTGGTGCTGCATGCTAAATACAGGTGAACACTTCTAGGACAGTGATGAAATTTTATTCAACATGAATTACTAATCATTATTTTTAAATCCAACAATCAAAACGGATAAGACTGATTTTACCAATTAAACTCGCAAAAGACAAAACATTAAGGGCTTCATTGATATGCAATGTACAACTATATATATATATATATATATATATATATATATATATATATATATATATATATATATATATATATATATATATATATATATATATATATATATATATATATATATATATATATATATATATATATATATATATATATATATATATATATACATACTATGCAAACACTACTACCGTAAGTGTCCTAAGAAGTGCTTACCACAGGTGATAAAAAATTGTCTAAAAAGCTAACTAAGAAAATTGAAGAAGCAATAAAAAATATAAGCTCACCTGACTGATATGGTCTTCTAACTCTTCGTTCTGTCCTTTCAGCACTGTAACTTCGTCTAGCGCGTTGTTTTTGGCTGCATCCAGATCATGGATCTCTTGTAGATTCTGGTTACATATGGCCTCCAACCTGGATATCTCCACGCTGAATTCATCCTCTTTCCTCAGTGATACTTCCAGGTTAGACTGGAATTTTATTGGATACATAAATATACTTCAGGACATTGGCAACCATAATTATAAAATTTAAATTAAACTCACTTCCAGGTGCCTTATGTGTTCTGTCTTCTGCTTGAGATCCTCCTGATAATTGTTGAGTTGCACTATCAGATTCTGGTGGTGGTCGTCTTTTTCTTCAACCAGACGTTGCAGCTCTAAACGCAACTGCTGATTCTGATCAGAAAGACCTTGTAAATCTGCCCGTAACTGGACTAAGATCCCTTCTGCCTATAAACAAAAGATTAAAAACATAATACCATATTTCATTTAAAAAAAAAAGAACACATCAGTCGACTTGATTTTTAGCATACTTCATTTCTGTAATTTTCATTTAGCAGGTTTTAGTTTTACTTTCTTATTAAAAATGTACTTTATTGTATATACTTTATTGGCTGAAATTACACAATACGTCTATACAGTAAGTCCATTTTGACTTGTGTTGTATATAATGACATAATTTAAACAGTTTATTCTAAAAATACTTGACACTGCATTATCCAAATATGACATACTTCAAATTTTGACAAACCATTTTAAATAAACTTTTTATACCGTTTTCTCTTCCATCTTACATTTCCAATCACTGCCTTCATTTACCCCTACTCTTTACACATCCATCATTACTTTTCCATCATCATTCTTCATTTACTTTCCATGTTTATACCAAATTTATAAAATTTTATACAAAACCGAACCGCTTCATTCTGACTTTTCATTTGATAACTCAAAAAATAATTAACCTATTTTGATGAAACTCGGCAAGTACCTTTCTTTTATTAATGGCTTAGATGAGTTCGTTAGCCAGAAAAATCCGACAAGGTTTTCCGAGAAAATTTTGAGTTTTCTTTCGAAAAAAATTTGTGTTTCTGAAAATTACAAAGTTATTTTAATGAAATTTGACGGATACGTTGCGTTACGAAAGACCTTCCTACGCACCAAAATTCAACTTTCTAAATTTATAAAATATTGAGTTATTCAAATTTTTAGTTGTTTTTAGGGAAAAAAAAATGTCTCGGAAAATTACAAAGTTATTTTAATGAAATTTGGTTAATACGTTGCCTTAGGAAAAGACCTTACTACACACCAAAATTGAACTTTCTAAGTTCATAGAAAATTAAGTTATTTAAATTTGAAGCATTTAATAAAAATTCACTATCATAACGCACTTGCTGCGTCCCGAACTTTTTTTCAATTTGCAGATGATTTTACAAAAGTTTTAGTAATTAAAAGCAGAATCGTAATAATGATAATAATAAATCAGATGGACAGATGAAGTCCAAAACTTTTGACTGAAGACATTGGGTGAGTTCACCAGGCACCAGCAGCCACATTGTTATGTCAAAAAATGTTGACATAACAATGAAGTTACTGGCGCCTGATGAACTGGCCCACTGTGTGGTACACACCGTCCATTGCCAGTACTGATAAATGGTTTTATTGTTGACACAAAGAAAACACTGTTGTTTCTCACACATGGAGATACAGATATGTATCTTTTATCAAAGGACCAGCAGATCATGGCCGGTATTGGCTAATAATTTCTGACAATATAACTAAGATAAAACAGGAAAAATGCATATAATTTTTAAGTCAACAAATAGTTTAGGGTTTTTTATGTGTCCAAAGGCCACCTTACAAATCAGAGGAAAGTATTCACCTACCTTAAAGGAATTAATTATATGAAATATGAATCGTGAATACTTGAACATGCTGTCAGAAATATTATTTACACTCACACCGTTAGATTTTATATTAAGTAAGGCATTGTTAATCTATTCGCCATTTACTAGTTTAAGTAAAAACTTATTAGGTTCACTCAAAGTATGTTGGTTGTAAAATAACAGTGTAGCTTACTCACCTCTTGCGCCTGTGCCATTCTGATCTCGTACTGCTGTATCTGCATCTGCACCTGAGCCCTCTCGTCATTAAGCTGCGCTTGCAGCTGCTGGTACTGCTGGGTCTGGGTGTGTGACCTGTTGTTCAAGGCCTGTATCTCAAGCTGTCTTGTCTGGACCACTTCCTCAAGTCCCCTGATCTTCTGCTGAAGCTGAGAACGTTCAGACAGCTGTTCCTGCCTTATCTCGCGCAACTTGGCCTGCACACCAACCAAAGCTTCCTGTCCCTCAAGCAAGACCTTCTCCTTTTCTGCCAGCTGTTTCTTCAACTTCTGCACCGGATCGAACTTGCCCTACAGTAGTACAGAGTTTCATGAGATGGATATCAGTCTAGTAAGAGCAATATTCTGTAAGATACAAACCTCACTCCACTCATCCACAACTGCAGGGGCCTCATGCTGCTTGTTGAGTAACAGATCAATAAGTATCTGAACTTCAGAGCGACACAATTCAGCCTTACGCACCAAATTTAACAGCTGCGACATGCTGGCTCCCTCCTTGTCCAGCGCTGCAGCCAAAAATATCAAACACACATTAAAACAGACATAAACCTAAACTGGAATATTATAAAAATAATATAGTGACTGTGTTGTTACCGAACGCCTGCATATTGTTCAGATCGCCCTTTTTCTTCTTCTTCTCTTTACCACTGTTGTTAGCAACTAGACCATTGGCTTGGGAACCTATGGCTGCAATGGTAGGCACTTTCGGTTCCTTCAGCTTCTCTTGAACAACCTGAAGCTTGAATTCCTTCTCTTTTGGTTTCTCCTGCACTTGCTTCACATCTTGCTTGATTTCTTGGTTCTTAGCTTCTTTCTCTTTCTGATTTGATTTTTCTTGGGGCTTCATGTCTTTAGATTTCTCTTGTTGCCTAACCTCTTGAGGTTTAGCATCTTTAGATTTTTCTATTGCAGGTGGTTCTGATTCAGACACAGTTTTTGTCTTCTTTTTGTCTTTGTTTTGTTCACCATTCAGTTGTTCCTTGACTTTAGTCTTTTCTTTGGACGCTTCTTGTTGGGCTTGTTCGTCTTTTTTCTTTGCCTGTTCACCATTCTCAGAATGATGTTTATTGCCCTTAGATTTTTCTTTTGGTGCCTTTAACAACTCTTCTCTCTAATTATCACAAAACAAAAATGAATGTGTCAATAGGGAAGAGAGAGTAAATAATATATGAAGTGAAATTTATTGTTTCTATAGCAAAGGTTAATTTATTGTTTATATAGCAAAGGTTATATCTTCATGGTTATATTTTCGTCTATAATAATAAAGACTTCAGTAATGTCTAAATATAACCTAACTTAATTATCTAACAGTAATATTTATTTAGTTAATAAATGGGATGTACCAATAAAAATACAATACATATATAAAAAAAAGTAATAAAAACAAAAACCACATGCTATAATGCACTAAACAACTTAAAAATACAAATATTTAAAAAAATAAAATAATCCCAACACAGCCTAACATAATCATATATACAACATTTCTGAACATGAAAGAGGGTCATATAATACTACTACTAAAGGTTGTAACGTATTACCAGGGTACCCAGCAGAAATCAAAAATCAAATTCCCTGACATTTCCAGGCCCCTCGAATTCATTTTTTACAATCCTCGAAATGAAAGTCACACATCTTTGAATACTTTTGTTAACAAACTAAATAAAAGTTCCAAACAAAAATTCTTTTTAAGACATACATTATCAAAAACACAAACATGCTTACTGTTGAACTAGTACAGAAAAGTGATAACCTTTTGCCTATTAAATGACTGAGTCTATTGCACGTTTTTGCAGTAACTACTTAACAGTTTCACTCATTTTAATCTAAATGAGCCACAAGAACCATACTGTAACTACTCTTCAAGCATTCGAATCAAAACATGTCTCCTTACTCAATATAATAAAGTAAAGAGAAAAACAATAACTCACATCTCAAATGTTTACTTAAAAAAAGCCAATGGTAATAACCACATTGAAATAAGATAGTAGGAATTATTCATACATATTAAAACTTCAGTTTCATATCTTGCATTTTCTCTAATGTGTTTTTTCCCCATTTCTAATTGTGATATTTCTCTATGTGCTTTATGTTTCATTTTTTCTGCTTTGCTCATCTTAAACATTATCTTCTGATTTTTATCAATTATATATTCATGATATGAATTTTTGACATACTGCCTCTGCTTATTGTTGATTTCTATATTTCCCACTCTTGCTAATTTCTTTAAAGTATCATAAACAATGCATTGTGATATTAAAGTTTTCTCCTGTAGATTACGACATAAATACCCCTATACAAATGCCCAATATTTTCACTCCAACAGTCGAATAAACACATTTACAGCGCAGATCTACGCAGCCAATAACTGTGTCAGCCACAGTAGAAAAATATAGTCGATACTTCATTTTACTTGAGAGATAACAGGCCCTTTTCTACCGTCAGAGCACGTCCGCGACTTTCGGCGCCAATAGCACTGCAGCCTTTGGCTTGTTGTGCATGCCCTTAGTCTTTTTACGACATCCATTCCAAAATCACTGTGCCTTGAACTAGTCTGCACAGCGATTTGTAGGGTGATGTTTTATATTGCTCTGTCTCCGGTCTAGACTGACCGTAGATCAGTTCTCTTTTGCGGTCCAGAGCTTTACACTCGCACAAGATGTGCTGGGATGATTTCTCCCCCTCGCCGCAGAGTCCGCACCGCAGAGTCCGCATGCGAGGTCCCCCTCTAATCACCCCATTTTATGCAGATGTTTCTTGACGGCCATGTGTCCCGCCAAGAGACCTGGTATGTTTCTGAGCTGTCCTCTGCTCAGATTTAGCAGCTCCACAGCTCTCGTTGAACTGGGTTCGTCAATTACTGACTTCCGATGTCTGAGCCCTGGACAGTCTGCCCAGTACACCTTGTGTTCGTTTCTGACCCAGGACTTAATGGCTCCACTGGCCGTGCTCTTTGTCACGCCCAGACCACGGCATGGTCACTGCTTCCTGCGCAATGCAACCTGAAGTCACACAGTCATCACATCCACGTATCGTTTGGCACTACAACTCCGCAAACTGGGACGAAATGCGGTATTACTTTTCCTCACTTCCATGGGCGTCTGTCTGCTTCTCTCATCCTGACCCCTCTGATATCTCACAAAACGTCACTGATATCATCCAAGCTGGCATGGAATTATCTATTCCACGTACACAGAAAACCTCTTCAGCCACTCAAAAGCCCTGGTTCTCTAAATCCTGTGACAAGGCCAGACTTGAAAGGGTCAAACCTCGCAAAACACTTCTACACAATCCCAGTCAAGAAAACCGTCAAGCATTTAACGACGCAAGAAACCGCTATGTCCGCATTCTTTCTGAGGCAAAAAACTCGTTTAATAACCACATCAAAAAGAAAGTCCTCTCAAGCACCGACGACAGCAAACCCTTCTGGACTCTTGCTAAATCTATTGGGAATAATTTCTGCAAGAGCACGTTCTCACCACTTGTTTCAGGGGATGAAATTGTTTCTACCGCCTTGGGCAAGGCTGAACTTTTTGCCGGCAATTCTACTCTCAACCCACCTCCAAATGTTCAACCACCAACAGTCCCCAATGTCGCCCATAAAATGACTGATATCATTTTCAAAACTAAAAAGATACGAAAGATGCTCTCTTCTCTTAATACCAGGAAAGCCTCTGGCCTTGACGAGATCCCGGCAATTGTTCTCAAAAAATGCGCACCAGAACTTGCTTCTGTCCTGACTTGTCTGTTTCAGACATCTTACAATAGAGGCATATTTCCCAGTAACTGGAAAACTGTTCGAGTACAACCCGTCCCCAAGAAAGAATCCAAAGCGCTTCCTAGCAACTACAAGCCTATTTCTCTCCTTTCAGTCGTCTCTAAAGTAATGGAAAATATAAACACCGAATTACTAAAATTTCTTGAAAAACAGTCTAATCCACGACAGGCAGTATGGATTCCGTCAGCGCAGATCAACTGCCGACCTCCTTTCCTTTGTCACTCATTCTTGGAGCAAGTCTATGGAACTACACGGTGAATCCCAGATTGTCGCTCTAGACATATCCAAAACATTCGACCAGGTCTGGCACGCAGCGCTGCTTAATAAACTTCCGGTCTATGGCCTACAACCAAAACTCTATACCTGGACAGGAAATTTCCTCTCCAACCGGAGCATTTCTGTTGTCATGGATGGTCATTCCTCTAAACTGTATCCAATTAATGCAGGAGTTCCTCAAGGTCCAGCATTAGCCCCTAATTTGTTTCTTCTCCACATCAATGACCTCCTCTCTAGCACATCCAACCCAGTTCAGTTACGCGGATGACAGTACCCTCCACTCAAATATACAATATTCTAAGCCTGTCTCTTTAGCCCAATTAGATGAGGATTCTGTCTGAATAGGATCACGACAAAAAAATATATACATCGAACAGGAAATTTTTCTCAAAATATCTGAAGCCATTAATAATCAGAACCATCCTCGACTCAAATTTATACATTTTGAATATGAAAATATATCTGTTCATAGGGACGATATGAACGTTTGAAGTTGAAAATTGATCCTATTCACCCCATTTTACGGTACCTATTTTACTCTCAGAACCTATGAAGAAAACACAAATCAGCATATTGCCAGTGATTATCTCATGAAACCATACACAGATAACTCAGAATTTCTTACTAATTATATTCTTTGTGCTCCAAACCCATCCTAAAAGCACAACCGTGCAGAAACTTATGATGACTGAATGTAGATGAGATAGTAAGGTTTCCAGATGACTGATGCATATCCCAATCATGATTAAACAAGTGAACAAAACAATGTTTTCTAGGTATTAATTGAGAAAGACTTGAATCACGGATATCAGTAAATCCAAGGTAGCAGCTCTTACTGCAGCCAATGCAAAAATTGTGAAATTCTGATCACGACATTTATTCTCTTTAGACTCTTGCAACTTTGCGACTGCACTTTGAGTTTACCTGTGGCCTGTGTGGGTTTGCGGGTTCCTGTGAAACGCTGATTGTGCTTTCATAAATATGACTATTTTTTCAGTGCTTGAAACCGCATTTTTACATTTTATTTGAATTATCCACTTCAAAGAAGCACACTTTATATAACTTAAAATTTGCATGCTTTTTAAATCAATCGAAAACAGTCATCAATGAGATAAGCAGTTGGTCACAGATAAAAATTATACACAGGTCAGCATCAAACTCCCATGTAAGCAAGAAATAAAGCTTTCTTGGCATTTGTACAGGAATAAATACATTTTTTTTAATGATATGTAATTAAATCTACCACAACTATTTACAGTCAAGGTTGAAAACTCAATAATACAAAACACTGTTAGTGGAAATCATGCAATGTTAGTAAGAAAACCCTATAACCTAATAATTAACTACAACTAACATTTCAAAAGAAAAATCATGTTAAAATAAACTGTACATCGATTATGTATAATTTTTTAAAGTAACCATGTCAAAAATCTTAGGTTGGGTAGTTTATATTATGTTATTGCAAATATCAAAATTTCGGGACACAGCAAGTGCGTTATAGTAGCGAATTTTCATAAGAATCGTACATTATTATTATACGGCGTATTACTGAAATTAATACTTTTAACTTACACAGACCTTGAAGATCGATTTTAGAGGTCCTAGTACCTACAGATTTGAAGAATTCTTTCGAAAATGTTACCATTGATATCTCTCTATTATAAAAAAAAAAAAACCTTGTGTTCTAACTCCTTTTGAGAAAAATGCCCAGAACTTAAATTTCTATGAAGCTAAAGAATTAAATTTTGCTATATCTGTAGATGGTGTAAGTCTCTCTAAAAGAAACTTGTATTACAAAATTTCATTAAAGTTACAAAAGATTTCCAGATGGAAACTTAATTCATATTTAGAAAAGTAAAGTACCTGCCAAATTATAGACATAGCAATTATTTCTCCTCATTAATCGTCCTAATGATTTCGTTTTAGTCAGCCTAATCAAACAGTTTTTTTCAATATCAACAATAACAAAATGTCTGCTGAAAATAATAATTTCAGACTCAAAGGTGACAAAATTATTTAGGCGTTTTAAACAAAAAATCTTGTTCAAAACATATGAAATCTGTGCACTATTGTTTCTCCAAATGTCAAAAAAAAAACCATACATTCATCGAGCTG